>CM057165.1:11767971-11782971 GCA_029962745.1 Echinometra lucunter | reverse complement strand
CCTAAAAAAGAACGAGACTGCATTAAAAGCACATTTTTTTATTCTAGAGACAGAATGACAAGAAAGCCATTGGAAGGTTACTAATGGATAATATTTAGTATCTCCAACGAGAGTATAGCATTACAGGGACTCCATCCTAGGGCAATGGATAACATTTCACTTTGACTTCCTCATTCTAAACAAGAAACTCAATTTGTAGGAAACAAGAAACAATGTTTCCCGTGTCTCGCTATCTTATAGAATAGTCATTATCTATTGGAAGTAATTTTCTTTGCCTGAATAGAAGGTGTGCTTAAAACGTTTTTTGGACTTACTACTTACAAGTTCATGAATATAAGCCTTTAAGATAAATAAGTAATGAATTATATTAGTAGCCAAAGAAGTGGTTTCTCAGTCAAGCTATCACACAAAAGTCAGCAATTATTGAGAAAGATTTTCTTTGTTTTATATTTGAGGTGTTTCTATTGTTGGTGTTTTTTGTGTCTGTGGATTTATTTAATACTTTTTATTGAAAATTTTTGCACTACTTCTCAAGATAGGTGGGTGATGAATTCTTGGCAAAATTCTTCCTTTCAGGAAAAAAAAAGCTCAAACAGCATTTATTAGGGACATTTTCCTATGTAGTAAAGGTTTATCTGCATCTTTCTACGGATTTAAATTTCAAAACAGGTTCTTGAACATTCATGTATTCAAAACTTTTCAGAGAGGATGTAAATCTGTAGTTAAGAAGCTTATTTTCTGTACATAAGTTATCCTACCAAAGTAAGCATTTTATTGGGAGCAGCTTTCTTTGTTTGTGTGAGGAAAGTGCAGAAGACCATATTCTGATAGTCATTTGAATGCTGGTTCTTAGATAAACAGTGGATGATAAATTTGCAGCACAAAAGTTCATTTTCTGTCATTAAACCATTGACTACTGAATTTTCTTATTTCTATGTGTTTTGCAGCAACCATTCAGTTCCAATATCCACTCAGTCAAGCTTTCCTACTAATGCTAAGTTTAATTATGTTCCCGGCGGCCACGGAAACTTCGTTTGCCCGAAATGTAGTGCGCTGTTGGATTTGGACATTTTTGCTTCCCGTCAATCTCCACCTCCAAGTTTTGTTAAGGCCCATTACGTCGTGTCACGTTTTGTTGCATTAATCCATCAGCACCGTGACTGCCATAGCAAATTTTTTGACAGTTTAAAAATCTGGCCCGGCATCCACGGCAATCACGGACTGTCACGTTTGCCCATCCCATCCCCCTGCGTTGTGTCTGGTCCATCCCGTTTTGTCCACGGTTGCCAGAAGTGCCTTGAGCACTCTATAGACTGGATCTGGTGCTATACAAGTTGCAATGATTATCATTATTATTAAACGTGGACTGCCGTGGCTGCCGGGAACATAGTGTAAACGTAGCATAAAATCAGCAATTATTTGTTGTGATTTTTTTCTTGCATCAGTGAACTGTATACAGCCACACATTAGGTTCATCATCTGAATACTTGGATCTTGAACAGTGTTAAACCTATTGACTACCGAGTTCTCTCGTTTGCATAGGCTTAATACATGGGTCACCTGGTCCAAGTAATCGGTGGGTTAATCTACACTCAGAAAAGTTGGTTAAAATCATTACATTGGTTAAAATATGAACAGACCAACTGTTGCTCAAAAAAAATCCACGTTTTGCATACAACTATTTTTAAACCAACACTTGGTCGGTTCATATTTTAACCAACCTAAAGATTTTTCTTAGAGTGAAATGCCTTTGAACAAAGATGGCTTATAAGTTTTGTTACAAGTCTTGTAACCTGTGGCTATATATCCCAGAAAAATCAGCATTTATTGGGACTCATTTGTTTTTTATTGTCTATATCAGTAACAAGTATACAGATATCTTCAGGTCTGATATACATTAGCATACCTTATGCTGACTACTCATGCTCCTGTTCTGATTTGTAAACATAATTCCAGCAGCAAATTTGTTATGAACTAACTTACATGGCTCTATAAAAAGATTTTGAAAATGTGGGCATTGTAGTTTGATTGGTTAAATAAAGAAAAATAATGCATTTTAAGAGGAAAGTTACACACCCATGCCCATATACCTGTTTTTTCAAGAGGGCAGTTCTATTTTAAAAATATGCATTTAAATATTGATCATGTTAAAATTCACATCTAATATAGGCTATTTGAATATAAAAAAAGAAATTTGGGTGTTGCCAATAGCGAGCAAAACCTGCTTCAAATTATAACAGTTCCAAAACAGATATCCAAATGTAGGAAAAGTCAACTGTATCCCCAAGAGAAAGCCTCTTTTATTAACATTACCTGAACACATTATTGCTCATTAACGATTCATAAATATATCATCTAACAATACATCAATACAACAGTTTTCAAAGTCACTGGGAATACACCTTTTTTCTATCATTTTCAAGACAAAAGGATCAGTATGTATTCATTGGATCTTCTTTTTATCATCACTAAAGACTGATATTACCTTTAATTCCTCCCACCCACTCACTGCCCTTTACACATATAACATAATCATAACAAACAGCTGGTGAAGAATCCCATCTCTTTGTCATCACCCTATGTAATGGTCTCTCTCTGACCAGAAAAAACAATAACATTCTCCTGATAGCAGACATCCATGTGCACCAGGAGAGTTCCGACCTTGGTGGGAATGCATTTTTTTTCTTTCAGTGCATTGTGCCTTACCCCATGTTCAGACGCAAAAAAAATTTATACTAGAACTCGATAAAGAAACGACGTATAAACAATCATCGAATAGCTGCCAGACCGTTCAAACGCATGATCTCGGCCCTTCTGGAAAACGTCGTATAGGTGCTTATGGTCATGACATCAGCGCTAGCCCCTGCTGGCCTTCCACTTCCACGAATCACGGGTCACCTTTCGCGCCCAGTCACATTAAGCCCTGCTCAGTTATACCATTCTATGGTCGCCATACGTTCAGACGCATATGGAATGTTGATTCGTTATCGAGTTCTAGTTCGAAACGATGCTCTGACCGTCGTTTTGTTATACGTCGTTTCGTTATACGATTTTCAGACTTATAAATTCATTGTATAGCTATACTGTTCTAGTATAAATTTTTAACGTCTGAACACCCTGTTAATGGTAAATCTATGGTTCTTATGAAACAATCTTTCTATGCATGTACATGCTCTGATAGAGTGACTAGAACATTTCTTTTTAAGAGCAGGAAGGGCATTGACTCAGTGTTAAAGCATGAGTTTTAATGGCTTTTACTAAATACTCGGGTCGCGTCGCGCTGGAAAACACTCGGGTTGCAGCTCGTTGGGTATGGTGCGCCAAGTGAGTTATTCGGTCCAAACTACAGTCAATGTACAATAAACCACTAACATATTCATAGCCATGCCAACAAATATACTCTGGCAAACTGATCCTCCCACCCTCTGCTATGCACAAGTGTTTGTAATGAAACAGTCAATGGCCCAGGCAAATTGAATATAGCAGGCTTATCATTATAAATCCTTTCTGTTTATTCATATTGGTAGGAGGTTTTTGTTGCAAAATCGTCCGTTGCATTTCATTTTGTAACGGAATGGTTTACTATTCGAGAACTCTATACAGAAATAGAGTTTTGAGTAAACTTTTGACACTAAATTGAGTAGTTTTGGACCAAATAACTTTAGTTAACAATTGGCACCCCATACCCAGCATGCCATGACCCGAGTGTTTTCCAGCGTGCCACGGCCCGAGTGTTTAGTAAAAGCTATTTTAATGACCTTTTGGCTCATTAGCAGATGATTTCTTTTAGTCTAAATCAATTGCCCACAGGAACCAGGTGGGCCTGGTATTGAACCTATGAAATTAATGATAACAGTATGTTTTAATTTCAAAATATTACAATTTCAAAATATTACATTGCAGCCCAAGGGCTGAACTTAACAATACTTTTTACAGAGTAAAAAAATAAAAGCTAACTATGGGACCCATACGCTTGTGATATACAACAAGCTGAAGAATTCAACATGGTCAATATTTGCAATTATTATCTATACAAGACATCTGAGCAGGTCAATTTATAAATCATATCGACTCAATTTAGAGAAAAGTCCACATCAATCAGAAAGCCAGGTCCATATTTTTGATATCACACGTTTTTTCGCGTAAAAGAAATTTTGAGCACGCACAAACAATCAAACTTGGTTTAAATATGCGATCGAGTGCGATAAACTTTGCATATTACTGCGCACAATGCAAATTTTGTGAATGATTTTGCTTTGCCTTTTAGAGCTTGCATTTTTTTACAGTAACGTAAATGTAAAACAATACCAGTACTCAGGATGGCGACTCTGAGATTTGCTGAATTCAATGACCAGGAATTTAATGCAATTTTGAGAAATTTTTGTCATGAATTTGCTCAAGATGTCTTGAAGATAATAATAATAATATGGACTGGCCTTTCCGAGATATGACTTTCATATATTGCCCTCATTAGATTCATATCACCCTTGGCTCCTGCCTCGGGTGATATGATCTAATTTGGGCAATATACGTCATACCTCTATCAAGGCCAGTCCATATTATTTAAATATAAAAGAAAAATGCTATACCTGAGGGGAATCAACCTGTTGAACCCTATGCTAGAGATAACTCCAACTACAGTCCATGGAAAATGCATGTCATACTGAAATAAAATCATGCTCAGTAGATTATATGGGAATTAGATAGTTCAAAAGTCAGGGGGTTAAAAGTATGTTTTTCTTTTTATGTCTTTTATTGATCAATTTTTTCCATTTTTTAACCCTATGGTTAATGAATTCTTACATGTGCATAGACTTGGTAAAGGAGCTAATCATGGTACCCATATGCAGTGTGTTAACACATGGTGTACTGAGCTTGTGGAGGGGGGGGGGTAGTCCCCTAAATCAGATATTCATTTCTTATATCCACCGTTTTAGTCACCAAAAATTTGTCAATGGTTTGGCATAGTGACGTACCCACACAGGCTAAAGTACAGATGTTGGTTTACGAAACCAGCAATGAATTGATCAACATGAGACCGCTTTCAAAGCATGGTCAAAATCTTTAAAAACAAAACAAAACAAACAACAAAATGCATATTTTTTTAATGCATGAAACAAATGGTCATACAGCTACTGCAAGACATTATCATTTATTTCCATTAACAAGAGTACATGCACACAGCAGTCTTAAAAATGTCAAAACTGAAATAAAAACATGAAATTATTTTTCATAAGCTAACCACAGGGCAATTTTCCTAGTGTATGTCCATACATGTAAAATGACATGTGAATGTCTTCAAAAATTTCATTACAAGCAGGTCCGACAAAAGCAAAACAAGTGCAACTAAATTGGAAAACAACTGGAAATCATACAAAGTCGTTTGCCCTTTTCTTCTTTTTTTTTCCTCGCTCTCCTGCATGAAAAATTTGCCCCCGTCTGATCATAAAAAGTTATTGATGAAGGTAACCGGCAAATTGGAAAATAGATGAAATCCTATGAATTTTTGCCCTGCATTTTTACCACTTTGATGAAAGGTATTGAACCTGAAATGCCACGAAAGGTCACAGACTGAAAGCCCACAAAAGACTATTTTTCCTCGTCCTGTCGCTCCTCGTCCAAACTGACTCATCAAAATTTCATACAAGCTCAAAGGCTTGATAGATCTTGCTCATCAAAATTTGTTCACCTCTTCTGCGCTATATTGTCGCTAATACTTTTCATCTTTAAACTCCAGTCTCTAGTCTAAATATGTCACAAAATCAACTGTACTGCCACAAATCATTCATTTATAAATTCTCATTCAACTTAAAGCTTTTATTCAGGCTAGAATTTACGTATTCATCTCCTCGTCTCAATGTCATTAAAAATATGTTTTAAACATTTGAAAATTATAATTTTCATCATTTATATCAAAACCTGTATGTAATGTAAAATATCTTGGAAACCTTTAGATAGTTCAACCTCTTTTGAGAAAAAATAAAAATCAGCAAAGCATCATTTCTATCACATGGCATATCTAAAGCATCTTACTTTTTAATTTTACTTCCGTTTGGTAACCAATATTTCATAAAGAAAGAAAGAAAAGTCTTTGTAAATACTCAACTCAGAAGATAAGACAAAAAATACCAATGAAGTGAAAATGGATTGCATAAAGTTCAGTACCAATTTCTCATCATAAGAATGTGGTAATATCATTTGTAATCTCTAAACATTTCTTACCTTCCAAAGATTACAAAGAATCAATGTAATATGTGTATGAGACAATCTTATTTACCACTTAAGATATTGTGTATCTCTGCAAATTTTCTTTATTCTATCATGGCTTACTTTGAATTTCAGAAGAAATTTCAGAAGCTTCCAAACATTTTACAATTCTACGTTTCCTTTTGGGGGTTAACTTTGTTTATTTATGTTGAACTTTATTTTCCTTTCAAATTTTTCTTACTTTGCAGTTTTCCTTGTTAAGCAGTTATTTTCACCCATTGCTTCCCTTGTTATTTTAAGAGTTCTTGCTTTTATCATAACCTCATGTTTGCTTTATTCCTCCTCCTAAATTTGTTCTTTTCCTACTGTAGTAGCATGGCCCCCTGAAACCAAGTTGACACCTAAGTACACAACAAAAAATTGTCCCTCCCCCCCCCCCCCCCCTCACCTCACCCTTTCCGGAATTTGCATTTTTCTTATTGTGTGCTCTCCTTTTGTTATAAAATAATAAAGGATGATAAATCCCTGCTTTCACCTGCCTCCTCTTTTCATTCCATTTCCACAGATAACTACCTGAATCTACAAGTATTATATTCTTCCCTTATACTGTCATTAAGCAGCCACAAATCACCCTAAAGCAGGTTCCTCATTAGACATAAGCTCTCCCTAATCCTCTTAAATAGGCTAACGAAAACAATTACACACAACATCCATTGACACAATTCTCACAGAATGTAGCCCCCCTGACCCATCTGGCGTAATCGACAAAATGGGGACATAATCAGTGAAATGGGGAGAATGTGTGTCATTTACGAGGGGTATAGAGGGGTTCCAGCCCAAGGGTGGATGGATAGGATCGGAGAATGAGTATTGCTACAAAGATGGCCCCAGGGGTTTCAGAGGAAGGTATGTTGCAGTGCATCATTAATATGAACATTGGGTGCAGGTGTGAGCATGTACTACGCATGTGAAGGTGATTGATCAAATAGAATTTGTCAGGGTTCGTGAGTGGATGAGTGAGTGAAAGTACAGGTTATTGAGGGTAAAATGGGATGAATGAAAACAACAGTGCTGAGCTGAGTAACTGAAAGAAAAAGAACATTGTTATACAGAAAGGCAATCACATACATAAAATTCATATAAAAAATATAACAGAGGTAGTAGAGGTTCCGTAGTCAAGTGGTTTAAGGTGCTTGAGTGGAGACATGAGAATCAGGGGTTCAATCCCCTGCACAGCACTTATGCCCTCGAGCAAGGCATTTTATCTTTTACATTGCTCTTTTATAGTATATCAAATGAATTAACATGCTATAGGCAAATTAATACTAACATATGCATGTGCGTTTTTAAAAAAAGAAAGAAAAAAAAACAGAGGGACACAGAGAGAAAGAAAAAATAAATATAAACAATTAACATGCCGAAGAACAAAGGGAATAAGATAGGTCATACAAAGATGGAAAATAGAGAGAAAATACTTATATTACAATAGGGAGTGAGAAGAAATACAGAGATAGGAGTAAAATTAGATAGGAGGAAGAAAAAGGGGAGAAAAGGGAAATGAAAGAGAAAAGAAAGAGGAGAGGAAGGAGAGGAGGAGAGAGAGAAGTGAAATCACCTGGGAGCATTTCATAAAGAGTCTTGTTGGTGATTTTCACCGACTAATTTGTTCTCAGCCAATCAGATGCAAGGATTTTCAGTAGCTTATAACAGTTGTCAGTGAAAATCACTGACAAAACTCTTCATGAAACGCTGATTCAGAGGAAAGTAACCCAATGGGACAGTTTTGCATTTTTTAAATGTTCAGTGTCTGCTAGTACTCTAGTATATTTCAAGTCGGCAAGACAATCATTAGTTATTAATGGCTATGTTTAAATAGATTTTCAGATTAATGAAGATATCACTGCAACAGGGTAAGGAGGAGATAAGAGCCATGTAGTGTCAATGAACGCTATCCACTTTTTTTACTCTGATGCAAAGGTAATTAGATAAAAACCACCCTTCCACCTGCTAAAGACACAGAAATTAACTTGATTAATGCATAATGGCAATGGAACGTGTCTACCATTAAAGAGCCTTCCTAGCACAGTGGATCAAGGCAAAGGTTCATAGTCTCACAACAGGTGCATTATTTGTCTTTCACACTGACATGGACACACACATCACACTTCATGAAAACTGAGTCATCGAAACAGATGGTAACAATAGGTACAGTTCCCAGAGACGTATCATATCTAATTTCAGTAGTGGAGTGGTTTTTGTTGTTGTTGTTTTTTTTTTTTTTAGTTTCTAATTAGCTTAAATGCAGTTCAAAAGACATGAACACTGCAAGGTGGTGTGTGTGAACAGAAAAACTGTTATAAATTCTTCTCATTTTTCTCCTTTTCCCCCTTGTCTCATTCTGCTCTTCATTTTTTTTTTTTTTTTTTTTTTTTGGGGGGGGGGGGTAATCTTTCATGGACTCGCTGAAGACCACCTGTTTCAGTAGAAGCGATTTTTTCTAACCTTGGTAAAATAAAGGATTGATTAATTCATTCGATTCTGAAATGAAATATTTTTCTACTTCTCTTCCTTCTAAGTAGTGTCAACTTTGTGTAATGAAAAACAAATTTAAATAATATGGGCAATCAATACTCTCTCTGCCTCCATAATATTCTGCTCAATTCAATGTCATCTAATTCACTTAAATACTTTCCAGACTTGATTATCTCAGTAACCTACTAGCACTTTCATAATTGGGAACATGACCAGCTAATGCCAATTTTAAAACCAAACTGACAAAACTTTATGTAAAAAAAAGTCCAAACTGTATACCCCTTAAATTTTTTTATATATATAACAAGGTGACTGAGAAAAAGTTTTTCTGGATATTCATTACTGTTGTTGCTTGCCTGATATTTTTGCAAACTGTGCCCCCTCCCCAATACAAAATCATCAATTTGCCCCTGTATACATACTATGCCACACTTATACTTTAATAGCGGAAAGAGTTTCTGTAGCCTCATCCACACAAGTTGCGATGATACAATGATGGGCAGATTGAGAAAGTAAGTCAAGAGCCGGACATGAACACCATCCTCGGAAACAAGAAAGATGCAACCCAACTCCACTGTTTTGGTCGAGATAGGAAGAGAAGATGAGTATAAGTCCTTGCAAGGACCCATTAAGATGTAGGGAGATATGAAGGGCTTTGTTCAGAGAAAAAGTATCTTTCACTGATCTATATATCACAGAGATAACGTTTCGCAGGTGGTAATAGTTATAAAAGGCCTCAAACTAGATGCTGAAGGCACTTTAATCCATTGGATATGATTTGATTTAGATGCAACACACATTATCTAAAGACCCCATCCCCAGTTATCTTGTGTTCAGTTGTCAACGGATTAATCCTCAAGCTAGCTACTACAGGCAAAGAGAATGTCACTGTCTATTGATATAATACAATAAGGCACTAATTAATAATACAATTAAAAAGGCTCTTAGTTTTTATAACATTGGAGATAATAAATGCATTACATAGGATGTTGCATACCACTTGCAGGAGCAACTGTCAGGCCAACTTATTGTGAAAGAAACATTAGAATGGATGGTTACACTATACATGAAATCATGGAGCACTATGTCATCTTGGAAGAACTGAAAGTTTGATTAAAGTGAATATTGCTGAATGAACACAACAGAAATCACTGAACGCAAATTTGAATATATGGGACTGTAAAAATGTGTAGGATCAAAATTTGTAACAATTTCTGGTCTTTCTTTTAAAATGAAAACACTTCCAGCATTCTCCAGGGCAAACTATTCATTCAATGTTGCTGCTGTGATATTGTCCACACAGAAACAAGGAGGAAAAAACCTAACAAATTTTATTTCCACCTTTTCAAGCATTCAACACTATCTAACCCTCTCTTTAAGTGTTTCAGTGAATATAACTGGCCATGAGTTAGCATCCAGAATATTTGCCCTGCTATTTTGATGCAAGCAGCATACTCAGCCAAAAATTATGCACAAATGCGGCTGAGCAGGACTGATATGAAGTTTGTACTGAAGGGCACACTTATGACCAACAGGCCCCTCGGTAGGTGGTATCCAATTACATAACAGACTTAAGGGTGCTTTCATACACTCATACACACACACATGCATAAACATAGCCACTCCACCAGCATAAGATCTGTCCTATTAAATGTGTGAACTGAACTATGATTATGTGATGTCGAAAAAATACACAGATGGATAAAAGGATGTTCACATCAGGCTTAGATGTCAGGAACAATGCAAACAGAACTAATTGGAGAAATCATACACACTGTATCATTAATTATGCAATTTTTATACTGTCCGTGTAAACTCACCTACAAGTTGCAATGTAGACAAGAAACAGAGATCATCCAAGAGGTGTTCACATCAAAGGAAGATATCATGAAAAGGAAAATAAAGGAAAGAATGGACATTAGTGATAATTTGCAATTAGTGAACCACAACCTTTTTTATCGTGCTGAGATTTAAAAAGGTCAATGGCTTTCACCTGAGTGCTGCTTTCACATCACTTCTATATATCTTACTTTACCAAGTCAACATTAAGGCAAATATGACATCATAAAGCCATCTCACATAACAGGCAATAAAGGCATTGCATTGTATGCGTGGTTGTAAAAGTTACCTTTGCACAGCATATCATGACTGCATGTATGTATGAAACTACATGCCAACCAATAAAACTTCCAAATTTATTGTGCGAAAGAATGTGTCTGGAACACATAAATAAAAATTTAAAAAATAAAATGTCTATTTTGACATTTTGGAATAGAATTTAAGCAAAGATCATACCACAAGAAGATCATATATAAATTTAGAAGGTCTACATGCTACCCACGAAATTATCAATCATTGTTTGAAAAATTTGATTTTCAAGAATTTTCCATTTTGTGTTCCGGACGCGTTCTTTCGCACAACGACATAAAGATAAGATACTTAAGTCTGATAGGTGGCTGTTTTAGATGTGGGGTAAAATACTTAGCCCAAAGATACAATTAAATACCAAAGTTGGCTAAGTATTTAACTTAAGCCAAAAACTGAGTAAAATACATAAATTACGACTTACGTATCGAATTGAATACTGGCCCAGAGCAAATGCTATCCATGTACATGTATGTATCTTATCACCAGTTGAATCATCTATCAACACACACTTCTAACACATCTCAGGAGGTCAATGAACTGAAATTACCAGCAGATATAGCAGCTGCATCTAATTTTCAACATCAAAATTGGCAACACACAGCACATTATAAAGACTGGTCAACTTTGTTTCAATATGAATGAGAAACAAGTGGCTACTTAGGCTCTATGTGTAAACCTAAATCAAGGGTATCAATCCCTTTATATATATATTTTTTTTGGGGGGGGGGAGAGACATACAACAAAAATTTACTTACAAGCAAAAAACATAATAATTAAGTCATGAGCTTAAAATTTGGGTGGGGGCATAAAACTAGGGGGACACACTCCAAAACTCTGCCAACAAGCGCAAGAAAGGGTCATTAGGTTAAAATTTGGAAGGACATCCTTAACGTGTCCCCCATTCTTTAAAGTTTGGGAGACATGTCCCCCTATCTCCCCCCTGATTGATACCCATGACCTAAATTGATCAAGAGCCAAAAAATATGTTTGGAAGGAAATAAAACACAGCTTTGTCAATGTTTTACTGAATGTGATATCTGTTACTTTTTGTTTATATTTGTTGTACTTATGGCATATAGTTTGCAAAAAAAACTTTCATATTTGTCATGTAAAAAGAACTCTCAATGGTTTACACATGTGCAGGCACTTTGTGACTTTGCATTGGTGACACAAGACAAAAATATTTTTTGCCTTTCATTTGTTTAACCCATAGCAGTACAGAGCTTTCTTGAGGTTTAAATGAATCATCTTCATTCCTCAAATTGGCAACAACTATTATTTTCTTTCCACTCTTACATAGTTTGAAAAAAATAAATATGGATATAACATGAGTCAAAATGAATTATAATTGTAAAATTGAAAAAAAAAAATGCCAATTTGAACATGGAGCGATTATACAATATTCACTACATTGTCAATTTAGAGAGTTTAATGATAAGTTATAATTAAATTGCTCTAATTCGAGAACGCAACACACTCTACTTAATTGAAAATGGACTCGAATTTTCTAGTGGATTTTTCTCTTTCTACTCATGTATAATATATAATGCATTATATATTGTCTGGACCAACAGATACTGCAAAAGCGTCTACTAAAGGAGACACTGTACCTCTATGGGTTAATACTCGACTTGAGGAGGATCTTGGTTTTGCTTATAACTTGCTGCTGACCAGCTAAAAGCAAAGATATCTGACAAAAAGTTTTTCAGGGCCTATCAAAACTGTATGTAACCTTAGGTGACTGTCGTATATTATGCCTGCATGAACTATCTGACACCACCAGATTATGAACACCATAATCACACATAACCCCGACCATTTCCCCTTAAAACACAATGCAATCTTTTAACTCCATAAGTGCTCTTTTCGCATCAGTGTACATTTGCACAATTGAATTGAACAATTGTAACTATCAGCTTTCTCCTTCATCACTCTACCAGAGAAACTAAAAAAAAATAGCTCGTGTTCCTAAGTGATATCTATACAAAATAATTACCAGTTTGAATACTGCACTAAGGAAAGTAGAATTTAAAGAAAATATCAAAAGAAAAATATTATTGTCATTACTTTCTCCTCAAATGCAATTGAGCATGCAAAAAGTTAATGAGGGCAATATGAAAAACCATACACTTTATGTCAAAATATATTTTTATATCAAATAAACTATGTCAAATCAAACAAAATCAAATAAAAGAAATAAAAAAATCCAACATATCATAAGTTGCACTCAACATTTCAAAATATTCACATTTCCAATCACACTTAGCACTGTATAATGTATGTTGCATCATTTGAAATGTTGGACAATCCCTTTACAGTGAGTGACATTTAAGGACTACCTGAAATATTGATCCACACCAGTCAAAAATATTGAATATCTGCACTTATGCTGAAGGGCTGCCTAATGCAATCGAGCATATCACTTCCACTGAGAGCTATAAGGCTCTTAATGCAAACACTTTCAGGGAATTTATGTCCTTCTGCCTCTCAGGGCAACAGCAAAACATCATAAAATAATAAGCAACTACAGTGTGGTTAACTGTTTCTTAAAGATCATTACTTTGTCGTTTTTTATGAACTGACGGATCCTCGCAGTGCGCAGAAACACATGTTGGAGAAAACATGTTTACGAATCATCAAATCATGTTTGAATGGCCAGTGCTTCCTTATTCTTTATTATTGTGCATGGTAATATACACCATTTTAAAATAAAAGTCATAACTTTTCTTTTGACATATATAGCGATATATGAGATTATGCAAAGAAAGCAAATTCCATTTTGTAAGAACACCTGAATCATTAAATGGGTTTTCCTCCAATTCACGTTTCTGCGCTGTGGATTTGCTGGTTCGTAAAAACGATGAGGAATTATCGCACTTAAGCTATTAGTATGTGAGGGAAATTATCAAGTTAAACAGTTGATTACATACATGAAGTTGATCCTTTGCCTTTAATATCACCTATGGCAATTAGGGGATTCAGTAGTTAACAGGTTATACATATCTGTGTTGTTGAACCAGCAAGATTCAAGCAAGTACAGAGAATCATAATTTCTCACTATAAAGCACCAATGCATTAATGAATAGGACAATGAAATTAAAAGTAGTGACTGTCTCTTCTGTTCCATCCTTTCATCATGCTTTCTTGACAATATAAATTTTTCATTTGTATTTGATTATGAGAGGGTAATAAATGTGTTTTGATTCTTTTGAATCTGGAATACTGAACATTTAAAATGATCATGTCAAAAAGTTTTGCCTGATTTGTTGCATCTGCGTAGATGAAGGTCACCAGAAAGACACTCTGCTCACTGTGCGCGCTGGTCTAGTCTGACGCGTGTATGTCTATGGTAGGTACAGTGCGCACGCATTTATGTTCTCGATATGTGTACGATGACAAACCAAATTAAGCACTTATATTAATCAAAAAGGCCAGAATTCCATACAACCAATAAGAAGGAAGAATAGGTCACACAATGGACTCGTACTCTTCTATTAGATTTTTCAACTTGTTCATTTCCGCCATAAGAAACACTTCTAACCAATCAACAAAGAACACCTTGTCACTGTGGTTCGACATCTGTCCCCATAGAAATACGTGTTATTTGGGGCTTCTTTATTTTCTGTGAAAACAAAAACAAGGGTGTTTACAAACAAAAAAGGCCGGAATTCTACATAAGACACAATAGAAATTGTATAGAAAGTATTTTAGAGGTTGATTCCATATTCATTTTTTTTTTCAACTGGTTCGATTCATTGATGAATTTTAAAGATACAGGTAATTATATAAGTAGAAATTCAATATTTTTGTATTTAATGTACACAGGTCTATGGAGAAGGTTTTGCAAGTGTGCACGCGTAGATAGGCAGACTCACAAAATACAACCAACTTTTTGGTATGATATTTCAGCTGTTGCACATTTTTCTATCAAATTTGTCTGCCAGATACTAGTATTCATTGATCAACCAGTTGAATACTGAATTCTGTTAGGGCAACCAGATTCCAATAAGCAATGGGATTACTTTTATTGCATCTTTGGCTTTGAGTTTTTCATTCCTGACAAAACTGGTGAGTGCCTTTAAGGAGGGCAGTTATGCAAACCAAGAAGATCGA
>CM057165.1:11733273-11765396 GCA_029962745.1 Echinometra lucunter | reverse complement strand
TTTTTCAAAACTTTATCTAATGATTCACTTATTTCAAGAGGGGGAAGGAGGAATATTATTTCCTTTTTGCGAAATACTTTGAAATTCATCAAAAGTTTAACATTTCTGAATTAGCATGAATCAATTACAATCCTTATCTTAATTGTAAGTGATAAGAGCTTTTTAAAAATGTATATATGGGAACATCCCTAGACTGTATTATTCAAAATATCCAAATCGAGTAAATGATGGAGACTTTGGATAAATCAGTAACATAGTCACTTGAATTGTGGTAATTGTTTTTTCGACTGAATGTCATCGGACATTCTTTCTTTCAAACATCTGTCACCCAAACACACACACCTTGCAATCTATCAGAGGCATGGACATGAATTTCTACCCTCACAATCAAACTAAAGAGTTCAGCCCAGCCAACAAATGCATATATGCTCGAGGTCACACTCGTATCAATTCCTCCAGGCTAAAACTGATAACTGCATTCCAACGAAGACGACAGATAAACAACCACTCTCGTTGACGTAACAGACAGATCTAGCACAAGCAATTGCATGCATTTTTTTTTTCCACGATCAATGCGATTGGTGCCTTTTGCCGCTTGCCTGAGCTAAGCTGTTAGAAAATCTAATAACGGCATGAGATGTTTGTCGAAAAGGCCACCCTATGTCTACTTCTCATCGTAAAAGTGGATGTTGTCAGCTGAGCACCAGAAAGGCATTAGCTGACATCACTTTAGACAGTGCAAGCATCCTTCTGGCTCTGAACAGATGAGACGAATACTGAATTTGGTGTTTTGGAGAACCTACAGGCACATTTCTGCAATGAGATCCTAGTATTATCAAATCTGAGATTATCTACAAGACAAGACGCCCTCTCAAAGCACAAGTGCAAATTGCCTGGCATATTCCGCTGCTTGTTTGTCTTTGAGAAGCTTGTTGAAGCCAAGGGCATGGAGGTATTATATGTCATCATCATCATCATCACCCTCCTCCTCCTCATTCTTGTCCTTGGCAACGGACCGCATCATTCATCTATCTCTAACATCTCAGAGGAGTGATACCTTCCCGGAACATTATCCCCCACTTTGCTACAAGATGTGGACATGATCACTGTATAAATTTGCCGTTTGGCTGCAGCAACAATTTCCCTTGCTGCACATTAAATCAAAGATCACTCCACTTGCTTCTTGAAAGGAATTTTGTGATTACATTTAAAAGGGCAACCTTAGGCCAAAAAAAAAATTGTTGTATTGGAGTAACGGGTCACTGAAAAATAGGGTAGGTAGGGCGTTTTTTTTTTTTTTTTCTTTCTTTTTTTTTTTTCCTCCCCCTTCCAATCTGCATATATGATACCACTATTTATACACACACACATACACCCAATACGCACACCCATACGTGTACATGCAAACATACAAACATACAACCCACTGAAGACGGGTTCATTTTGCTATATTAAGGTTTCCCATAGACCCCAGCCTGAGATATCTCATGCATCGTCTCCAACAGGTTACACGACAGACCAAGATGCCAGTTAATGCTTTCACTTTGTCAACTATACATGTATATTCACTATTGTCGGCTATTTCTTGTAATATTTCACCTATTACAGCATTTATGTCAAACTTTCGGAGAACAACACTAAACAAAGTTTTAGGCCCAAGTTTACCCGTGACCTTCACAGCGTACGACGCCATGTTGAGGTACACAGCTAGCGAGCTATACGCTAACGCCATGTTGAGCGAGATACACAGCATGCAATACGGGCAAGGATATCGCCCAAACAAGCGGCATTGGGCGTGCTCACGAAGAAAAAGAGGTTTACTCTCGCCGAAGCCGCTCGAAACACATATTTTACGGCGGAAAAATAGCTGTTCTGTCCGCAACACTTCTGGGTTTTCTACACAGCAAATTCGATCGCGAAGGCAGCACGATCGTATGCGATATCGATAGCAATTAATAAAAATTTAAAAACCTAGGGTCGGGCAGGTTATGCCAATACAACAATTCTTTTGGGGGGGCCTTACTTTTTCTTCCTAACATTATTTCCTGTGCTTTGATTAAAGGAGAATGCAACCCAGACTTCAGTGTGCTTCCAGTGAATGAAGAAGAACAAGAAGAGTAAAGAGTGAAAGTTTGAGCAAAATCGGACAATCTGTTCAAGAGTTATGAATTTTGAAAGTTTAAATAAATCCTTATTATGGGGATCCTTGAGTTGGGAACTCCACCAGCATCTGTGATGTCATTGTGGACAACTTTCCATTCATTTCGTACACAGAATTTCACATTTTCTCTATTTTCAAGAAAAATAGAAATTTGTTTGATTTTTTGTTTGAGTATGACATGGCTACTTCAATTCTACAAGCATTTTGGGAAGAATTATGTTGATTCCTGACTTGAAATTTCTTGAATATTAATTTTTTTTGAAGATTTATACACAAAATGAATGGAGAGTTGTCCACAATGACATCACAGATACTGGCAAAGTTGCCAACTCAAGGGTCCCTGTAATAGGGATTTACTGAAACTTTCAGAACTCATAACTTTTAAACAGATTGTCCAATTTTGTTCAAACTTTCACTGTTTACTCTTCTTGGTCATCTCCATGCACTAAGAGCACACTGATGCCTGGGTTGCATTTTCCTTTAACATCTCTGATGTTCTTCCAAGCACCTTCTACCCTGACATTAGGCTGAATTTGTATTCTCTCATTTGCTTCCCCTCCCCTTCCATATCTCTCTTTCTACCTACCCCCGCCCCCCCCCCCTCACTCTGTCTTTTGTTCCGTCTTCATTTATAAAATAAATTTATGGTGATTGTGTATAAAGCACTTATTGGTCAACCCCCTAGTTATATTGCAGAACTATTACTACTCAAATCCTACAACATACTCATAATTAGGAGACCAAGCTTTTGAATGAATGCACAACTCCACAGCTGAAGAATAAACTAACCATTTAACAGAAGTGAGGAAATCTCCAATTGCAGATACTTCCAAACTAAAACTTTACAACACATCTTTTCATGTACTAAAAACTACTGTTTAAGCATATCAGAACTTTTGATGCATAGAATATGCATACTGGTACGTATGTTCTGCGCATTATAAACTATTATTATCTATATAGGGCATTTTTGCGGCGCATTAAAAACACATATTTTTTGTCTGTATGATTTGTCTGTGTAATATCAGAGCATATTGTATAAAACGCCGAATTCCCCATAGGCTCATGTACAAAATTTGCCGTGCAATATTATGCGATATTGCATGGTCTCTTCGCGTGCGCGCAATGAAACAAACATGCGCAATAAGGATTACAATGCGCAGATATGCAATACATGCAATACACAAAGACACTTTGATGACGTCATAAAGAGGTTAGTCAAACTTGTATGATCAAAATAAATGTATGATGGGGGCCCTTTTTAGTTGCTGAAATGACTTTTATTGAATTTTAAATCCCTTTCTTGTAGGGTATAGATAATAATAATTATATTGGATGGCTTTATTTCATGGAATACCAGGAATATTCCACTCGTTAAGGCCAATATTGCACTCATCTTCGATTCGTGCAATATTGGACCTAAATCGTGGAATATTCTCTGGTATCCCATTCAGAGCCATCCAATATAATATAAATATATTATTATCATCATTGTTGTAACTGTTACTGTTGTTGTGGATGTTAATGTTGTTGGTGTTGTTATAATTATCATCATCTCATCATCATCATCATCATCATCATCATCATCATATTCATTATAATTATCATCATTATTATCATGAACACTGGGTGTAGTATTATGGGTTTGACCTCCATGTACCTTGTTCCTATTCAATAATTTCACTGTTCCAATATTCTCTTCCAAAATCTACAAAATTCTGTAATGTTCAACTCTGCTGCATGCACAAAAGCTCTCTCAACTAAATGCAATATTTCTGCCACTAAATTTCTGACCATTCATATTCTTTATCTTTATTACATAACAAAAAACATATTCACAATACAGTATCCATCATGTTGCCTTCACATTCTTCTACTTGACACTACTGGTTCTCTTTGAATGAATCTACACCCGCAACAGCTAGAAGCACCTCATTGTTACAAAACTAGCAACACGTGGGGAAGACATCAAAAGATAAGAATTTAAATGTTTGTTGATAGTAAAGGTATCTTGTTAGTTTAAGAGAGGTCTTGATAGCAGTGTATGATACAGGACTGATGTTACAGAACTAACAAGATGCCACAAAGATCTCAGGAGAAGTACACAGACCGATACTGATAGTCCAGGTATCTTGCTAGTCTAGGAGACATCTATTATGATATTGTATAAGACAGGCTGGATGTTACAGGACTAGAGATCTGAGACGGACCTCATGAAGAAGATAAAGACCTTAGATGGTAGTGGGAGGTATCTTGTTATACAAGGATATGTCTTGAGAGTGATGCATGATGCAGGCTGGATGCTACAGAACCAACAAAAATGCAAGACAGATCTTGGAAGATAGGAACATTGATTCCTGTTGATAGTCTTCAGGAATCCTTTTCAGTCCACATGTCTATGATAGCGATGCATGATGCAGGCTTGATATTTCAGAACTAATAGGATTCCACAAAAATCTCACAAGAAATACATAAATTGATGATGATAGTCGGAGGTATGTCTAGGAGACATAGATCTGTAATAGCAGCACATGATGCAGGCAGAATGTTACAGGACCTGACTAACAAGATGCAAGTCAGATCTAAAAAGAGGATGGATTCCTACTGATAGTTCAAGGTACTGCATCTTGAAAGTCTAGGAGACATCTATGATAGCAGAGCATGATCAATGCAGACTGGATGTTACAGAAGAAATGAAGCTCAAGACGGATCTGAGAGGATTAGAGCTTCGATTGATGCTGATAGTCTGACATATCTTTTTAGTCTAGATGTCTCTGCCAATCATGCATGATGCAGGCTGGATGTTACAGAGCTAAAAGGATGCCAGACAGATCTCAACAGATAAGAACATACATCAATGTCGATGGTTAAAGGTATCTTGTTAGTTCAGGAGATGTTTACGACAACAGTGCATGATATCTGGAAGACATCATGGATAATGCATGCTGGACATTCAAAGTGAATTCCAATTAGGAACTGAGGATCATGAATAAAAGAAGATACAGATATCAGTCTGTCATCTACACATGTTTGTATTGATTTGCCAAGGACCCAAATGGAATATATCTGAACATTTTGTATTAGAAGCTGAAGATAGATACAGTGGTGTCCACTATCTTGTATAGGGAACCCTTTTCCTCTGGCTCTCTTAGTGTAGAAAGCTTTTACATGAAGCAGACAGCCCAAATAAGAATTTTACCAAAATATTCTGCTCAATCCCACAACAGAATTTTATGTCAGTAAAATGTTTTGATACGCATTGCTGAGGGACAATAAGCCCTCCTCCTCCTCATAAAACAAGTTGAGCCACAAAATTGTCAAATTGTATACCTTTCATATTCTATTCTTCTTGATTATATCAATGCATTTGTGTTTTTTCATAGTAAGAATGCATATGACATGGAATGATTAGCCATTCATGAAATACAGATCACTAGCAGATCCACAGTTTCAAAAAGTAGGGGCACGGGGCCAATGCCTGACAAGTGGCACATTGTCGCGAGAATTAAGGCACCAATTTCATGCATGATGGCTCCCTGTTATATGAGATGGTGCTGATTTCAATTAAGCAGCCCAGTGGCGCCTTTGGCGATATGAAAAAATAAGAAGGAATTCACCCCCCCCCCCCCCCCCCCCCCCCCCCCGTCAACCCTGGAACCTCCACTGCAGATTTTTTTTCAAAATGGGTTTCTTTCATTCTTAAATCTGGAATGAAACAGAGCACGTACTCATACTATAAATCTAATTGTCATCACCTAAAGGCATAACATTAGACAGCAACCGTGCGCTAATTTAAGAACTGATGATATGCCTGGAGATAAATGGCAGTCTCAATGATACAAGCATCACAAAGTATTGGTAGTTTACTGCCATGTACAAATAATTAATACCAATCTGTTTGCAAAACCTTTTGCACCTAAACGGTCTTCAATGTTCTTCAAACTGCTTACAGTTGGCAAACTGGGGAGCGCAAATTTTTTCCTTCAAGTACCCACCAGGCATATCTTCAGTTACACAACCTTAAAAAAGTGCCCTTTTCAAGTTTTAGACTCAAATGGCAACTGAAGATTGTGAAATAGTTTATGAACTTGCCATTGATTTGTCAGCATTATGCTCCCCTCTTTGAAAATAACCCTAAATCAAGCCCCGAACTTTAACCTGCAGAATACTATACCTGCACGGATGGGGGGGGGGGGGTACTCGCCTTATACGGTATATAGGGGTGTGCCGCTGAGATGGGTCGCTTTTTTGGAAGAAATCCCTAAACATGAGGTATGGTTTTGAGTCGGAAAATCCCAAAACACACCCCTCACTTTTTGAAACATCGTTAGCTTTAATGTTTAGAGCAGCGCTTCTAAACCAGTGGTCCGCGGCCCATCAGTGGGCCGCAAAGCTTTGTCAGGTGGGCCGCGAGGACGGTCAAAAAATATTTTCAAAATAAAATGAAATTGAAAATGTGTCTAATGTAAGAAATGTTACATGGCACAGCTTGAATTCAGTTGTAAATCAAATCAAATTTCCCATTTTCATTCTCTTGATTACTTTCTATTCATTCATTCGATCATTCGTTCGTTCGTTCGTTCGTTCGTTCGTTCGTTCGTTCGTTCGTTCGTTCGTTCGTTCGTTCGTTCGTTCGTTCGTTCGTTCGTTCGTTCGTTCGTTCGTTCGTTCGTTCGTTCGTTCGTTCGTTCGTTCGTTCGTTCGTTCGTTCGTTCGTTCGTTCATTTGTTTATTCATTTCACTCGCCTTATACGGTATATAGGGGTGTGCCGCTGAGATGGGTCGCTTTTTTGGAAGAAATCCCTAAACATGAGGTATGGTTTTGAGTCGGAAAATCCCAAAACACACCCCTCACTTTTTGAAACATCGTTAGCTTTAATGTTTAGAGCAGCGCTTCTAAACCAGTGGTCCGCGGCCCATCAGTGGGCCGCAAAGCTTTGTCAGGTGGGCCGCGAGGACGGTCAAAAAATATTTTCAAAATAAAATGAAATTGAAAATGTGTCTAATGTAAGAAATGTTACATGGCACAGCTTGAATTCAGTTGTAAATCAAATCAAATTTCCCATTTTCATTCTCTTGATTACTTTCTATTCATTCATTCGATCGATCGATCGATCGTTCGTTCGTTCGTTCGTTCGTTCGTTCGTTCGTTCGTTCGTTCGTTCGTTCGTTCGTTCGTTCGTTCGTTCGTTCGTTCGTTCGTTCGTTCGTTCGTTCGTTCGTTCGTTCGGTCGGTCGGTCGGTCGGTCGGTCGGTCGTTCGTTCGTTCGTTCGTTCGTTCGTTCGTTCGTTCGTTCGTTCGTTCGTTCGTTCGTTCGTTCGTTCGTTCGTTCGTTCGTTCGTTCGTTCGTTCGTTCGTTCGTTCGTTCGTTCGTTCGTTCGTTCGTTCGTTCGTTCGTTCGTTCGTTCGTTCATTTGTTTATTCATTTCTCCATCCATGGTGTAACATCTTCACAGCAAAAGATAATATCCATTAGGGTCCATGTACTTATTTGGTGACAAGTTCCTGAAGAGATTCGTTCTCTACTTTGTTTATTTGGGGGTTTTTTTTTGTTTGTTTATTTGTAGTGCAAAGGTATTCACATCTTTGCTGTTGGAATGTGAATTTTAAAAATATAAATATCAGTCATTTTAAGACCTTGAGGGTTCAGAAGCCAGCGGAATATCAATAACAAATAATAATTCAAGTAAAAGTAAAACAATAATTTGGATTAACCGAATTAATCTTCTTCTTCTTTTATCTTTGATGAAAAAAATTGATGAATGACACATTCCATTATGAGATCAGGATCAGAAAATTGATCTCCTATTTTCCGGTTCCATTCTCTGGATTTAAATACCTTTTTTTGGTTGTTAATGCATTCATCTTTTTCTTTCAAAGGGGGAAATATCCTAAATACAAGAGCTAATATCTGTAGGGAACCATGTGTATGTCAGTCATTTTGGCAAAAAGCTCCTGGAGAGATTCATGTTCTAATTTGTTATTTATGGCACACATTCACACCTGTACCAATGGGGTGTCACTACCAAAATAGAAGCATGAATGACATGAAGAATAAGACAAAGGCAGGTCCTGGGGGTGTTTCACAAAGATGTGCACAAAGTTATGCATGACTTTAAGAATGACTTGAATATGGAAAGCCAAATGGGATTGTCAGTCATATTTAACTGCATGAGCTTAAGTTGAAATATCTATGTAGATTAACATTATCATTATTAACAAAACAATGTTATTGTAAATTATATTTCTTGCAAACAATTTAATTGAGATTAAGGGAAATGCGATCACACTTTTTTAAATCAAGAGGAAAAACTTGGGGCATTCCATTATGCTGTTCACAGTTAAGTTATTCTTAAAGTCAGCTTTGTGAAACACCCCTGGGATCTTTAGGAGGGCATAAAGAAAATCTGACAATAAAATGAAGGTAACATCTTTTTCAAAGGACCTTTTAGGTCAAAAATCTTTAAAAGCAAGACAAATTTTGGAATTGTAATAATTAGGTATATCTGTATGTCAACTAAATTTTCAACAGAAAGAATGAGTCCACTGTGCCACTGATATATTCCAATGGACCATGAGATTCAGGAGTTGTTGGGAAATGAAAAAAATATCATGATCAAAAAGTAGTTAATTGGTCATGATTTCCTGAAAATCATGTTCTCATCTGTTATTCATGAAGCACATTTTCACATATATTGACATGCATGTGTGAAATATCTCTGTCAATTTAGATCTTCAGCCATCATTATACCCTACGGGCAGGAAAAGCAGAATAGGAATATAAAATAGGTATCATATATCGAAAATAAAACAATGACGTGTATATATTGAAGCTCTTTTCTCTTCACAGATCCTACCAGAATTCAAAGATGACGCATTTTTAAATTTCATGCATGCCCTTTCCCTGACAATTTTGTTCATGAAATCATGATCAGACAAAAGATCTCTATTTTAAGTTTTATTCTCTTGATTACTTTTTGTTCATTCAATCATTTTTTTTCTATCATGGGGGGGGGGGGGGGGGGGGGACAATCTAATTGCAAAAACTAATGTCCATAGTCGTCTATGTATATATGTCAGTTATTTTGGTGACATTTTGCTCGAGAGATTTGGTGCACATTCCCACATATTGGCATGCATGGTGGAAATGTGATTGCCAATTTGGAATATCAGTCATCATTATACCCTATGGGCATTGAAAGCAGTAGGGAATATAAAAAAAAAGAGATTATAAATCAAGAGTAAAAGAAACAATTTGTATAAAGAAAAGCTAATACCCCAACATATATTCTCTTTCAAGATGATAAAGATACATCAGTACAATTTTTTCATGCAATCATTTTCTTTTTTTAACAGCAAAAGCTACTATCCATAGGGATCCATGCACACGTCAGTCATTTAGTTGACATCTCCTAGACAGACTCCTAGAGAGATTCATGTTCTAATTTGTTATTTATAGCTAACATTCACACCAGTACTGATGGAATGTGATTGCCAAAATATAGAAGCATCAGTCATATGAGATCCAGGCAAGGGCAGCTCCAGGATTTGAGAGACGGATGATGCTTCTGAAGAAAATTTGATTAACCCATTCGTGACAGGAATTATTTAAAGCCTAATTTGATCAGCTTTTATTCTTCAAATTGGCAACACCAACATTCTCATTTTTCTGCTACATTTTTCTTATAAAACGTCATGTATCTGAAATGAAAATAAATTGACAGAAATTATGAGAAGTCAAAAAGTTGCCAATTTGCAGGGGAAAACGGTGATTTTAAACCTATCACATTGCCAATTTAAGGATTTTAATGCTTATTTCCCTTTAAAAAAATTTCAGCATCAATCAACGAATATTGACGCAACCAAAATGGGCACAGTTTGTGTAGAATTTTTTGCTCTTTCTGCTCATGTATTTGGTATGATTTTTAGGGCTTTGCATCAAAAGATATTAAGCCAAACCACAAAATGTGGACCTCTGTCACGAATGGGTTAACAAAAAAGTGCCCTTTCAATTAAAAAAAAAAATTGAAAACCAAGGCAAATTTTGAGAGTGAAAGTAAGGTATTCTAACTAAGTTTTAAAAGAGGGAGCAAGGGTCCTTTTGCACTCCCTGATATCAGCCAGCAGATAAGACATTCAGAAGCTGTGGAAAATGAAGAAGATATTGGGCTGTATGCATAAAAAGTAGCAGTTGCTTTTTCTAGCCTTTGCTAGCCTTTTGCTTGAATCAAACTGCATAGATGCATGCTGATTCAAGCAAAAGGCTAGCATAAGGCTAGAAAAAGCAACTGCTACTTTTTATTCATATGGCCCAATGTCTATTCGGAGCCAGAAGGGCATAACTCATATTATTTTACACAGACTTAATGCCCTTCTGGCTCTAAACAGACAATATCACAGATAATGAAAAGTAGTTAATTTCTATGGTTAGAATTTCTTTGAAGGTTCATATTCTAATATAAACAAATATTATTGACATGTATGTGCGAAATGTGACTGTCAATTTAGAGGACCAATCACCTTTATACCCCAAGGGTTCGGAGACAGTGGGAAAATCAAGAAGACATCTATCAAAAGTTAAAAATGATCTGTATTAAATGAAGCACTTTTCTCCACATAATAGACTACCAGAATTCAAAATGGATGCAAATGGATGCATGGGTACAAATCACATGTTTAAATTCAATCATTTCAATTTCCAGACATATTCGATTATGAATTCATGATTAGACAAAAGATCTGGTATCTTCCAGTTTTGTTAGTATGCATGAATCAACAGTCTTGTAGTCGAGTCACCATGGTCCGAGTCCGAGTCCGAGTCACCAGGGTCCGAGTCCGAGTCCGAGTCCGAGTCACCATGGTCCGAGTCCGAGTCCGAGTCCGAGTCACCATGGTCCGAGTCCGAGTCCGAGTCCGAGTCACCAAATTAAAATATTAATAACCCAAGATGAAAAACCAATTGAAACCAATTGAACACCCATTGAATTCAGTGGGTGTTCAATTGGTTTCAATTGGTTTGAAATGGTACCAATGGGTCTTAATAGGTTTCAATTGGTCTAAATCAGATTTTTGTTGACGTCTTATTCTATACCAGCCATGAGGTCAATTGGTCCCAATCGGTCCAATCGGACTTTAATGGAACAGTTGGTTTCAATTGGTCCAGCTGGGACCAACTGTCACTTGGTTCAATTGGAACAATGTGGACCAAGTGGTTTCAATGGGGAACAATTTGGACCAATTGGTTTCAATAGGGACCAATTGGGACCAATAGCCAATTGGTTTTCAATGGAATCATGTGACTAGTTTTACCTCATTTGCATATTTGCTCTTTTTTTCTTGAAATTCAAAAATTAAAGAAATACAAAAGCAGTCATATTACCTTTAATGTATACTTATTATAAATATGTTTGTGAAATATTACACAAAAAAATGTATGATTTTGCATTACATGTTTCAAATAACAATAGCAAGATTGATTCACTGACCAAAGGGATCTCCAATGGGGATTCAATTGGATTTTCATCCTGCGAATGTCATATTTTAATTTGTTGTTTAACCTTCTGAAATTACTTTGAAATCATACAATCAATCAAACACAATCACTTTCCCAATCAACAATTGATTAAAATCAACAATTTATCAATTACAATTAGAGAGAAAAAAATGAAAAAGTAAAGCGAAAGCTGTTGACTTTGAAGAAAAGAATACTTAATAGACAAAATATCATCAGAACATCCAGGACTTGTTTGCAATATCAGTGCAATCAGTGCAATGCAACATGATGTGTCTTTGGTGCCACGGGGTCTTACCTGTTTCAAGATTTTACCAATTAAAGCATGTACAATGCTTGCTTTTCATTCAAACATCAGTAGTACATCGGCTTCAGGTTCTTTAGAAATACGGTGTACAATTTTTTTAGAAAATGTATTACTCTAAACAAATGATACCAAATGGTCTTACTTTATTCAATATCATGTATGAACATTATTGCAAAACAAAATTGAATTTCCCTCTGGACCTTGACGTTTTTGTTTCCCTTTTGTTTACTATTGTTTTTTGCTCAAGTGAGAATTCGACGTAGGGAAAATCACGCAAATGATTCAGTTAACCCAGACGTACGTACTAGCCATTACAATGTTTTCCATTAATTGATCACTCTCGTCTCAGCTCATCTGCATTTCAGTTGTAGGGTTCGGCGCTAAAGGAAATGACTTTATTCATTGGGGGAAAAAATTGCCATCACTTATCTCTTCATTTTTTGTGTCTTGTCAATAGAATGAAATAATTCAAACATCTTTACACGCTGCTCTGTTCTTCATAAAGTACAATATATCATTATCCTCCATTCATTTTCCGAATTTCTTGCATGTTTTACCCCCATACGATCATGGAATCTCCCATACACTATAATGTCCAGACGGCAGAGTTTATTTCTCACAAAGGAATCGGGCAATTATGTCACAAGTATAAACATAAAAATGTAGAATCATAAATTGGCTTGTTGTTTGTATTTGAATTTATTCATGTGCAAAATAAATACTTGTGTATATGTGATCATGTTTTGATTGATAAATAATGCAAAATCAATGAAGTCCGAATGTTTCTCCCCCATATAACCCCCCTGATTGAAATAGAACAACCCACAATGCGTATGCAAATTTTAGGACAATGCCATACGCTTATCACCTTCCCGCCGATAAAAAAGGTTGTGCAATGAGTGTGGGAAAATATCGCAATCTGAATGAAGTTTGAATGTGTAGTCTTGTCTTCTAAACCTTTCAATAAGCATTTTTAGAGACATATTATTTAAGCAAATAATGGTAATAAGAAATTTGAGCAAGTGACCCAGTTGCCTGAATTCAGGGCGCGATAAACCCGCTTGCCCGCTTGCCCGGGGCAAGTGAAAGTCACGGCGGGCAAGCAATGTAAAAATCAAATCACTTGCCCGATCGGGCAAGTGGTGATTTTTATTGTAAAAATAATATAACATGAAATTAGCCTGCGGAAAGATAGAAAAAAATCACTAAATTTCCCCCACAATCTCAAACCGGTGGAACCCGAAAAATTAAAGTAAGATTACCATGATTTATTGATAAGTTTATGGTCACTTATTGTCCGAAAACGATCTGTGGAGGCTGCTATATTGAAAACAAAAACACGCTAATTCACCGCGAGCGAGGTGTCCATTCCACTAATCCCAAACTGACTCGATCACACAAGACTCACATCATGATTCGATATCGAACTTGGCTGAATGATTTCATGCCCACCATAAAATTTAATCAGAAGGGCACTAATGAACAAGCTCTTGCCTGCAAGTATGAATGTCTATTTTTTAATGATGTCCGTTCGTTTTTCATTCATTTCTTTCTTTTAAAATATCTTGTCAAGACTTGTCATACTTTTGAATAGCTTCCGTTCATTTCTCTTCATGATTACGTGAGTGAGCTCCTTCACTCATCAAACAGTTATGTCAGAGCTAGAGTAGTGCAATTGCCTCAAGTAGTTTTCACCCACGTCCGCATAAAGTGCATATAATTGTGCTTCCCGCCTTGGCTGTTTCATTTGTAATGGCAAGAGTCGATCGGGCCAGTAATGTAATAACTCAGTTTGTAGGTCGTACTTGATTATTTAAAAACGACAATCGGAGGTGAGACATTCTAGACATTTTAGTATAATAAATTAACATCACCATACCTTCAAACTTCCAAATGTAAAATGAAATATTTTAAATATTTCATTTTAAATGAAATATAATTGGAAAATACTTCAAAATAGCGAAAAGATGTTGAAAAAAAGAATCTTAATTTTACCAGATTCTATGAAATCTCCCGGCCTCGAACCCGGCCTCGATCCGAGTCATCGAGGCCGCACGCTACGAGGCCGAGGCCGAGTCCGAGTCACGGCATTACGAGGCCAAGGCTGAGGCTGAGGACTGGCAATTCCGGCCTCGAGGCCGGTCTCGAGACCTCCAAGACTGTGAATCAAATGTGATTGCTGAATTGGAATTATCAGTCATTTATGCCCTGGGGCTGAAAAGCGCTGTGAATATGAAGGAAAAAAATCGTAAACTAAGAGTAAAACAATGATTAGTATAAAAAAGCCCTTTTTGCTACACATATCCTAGTCAAATATCAGATGCACAAATGAAACATGAATGTCAGTTGAGAAAATCAGTCACCTTCATCGAGCCTGAGGGTCCAGGGAATATAAAGAAGAAGTCATGAATTAAAAGTAAATAATTCTTTAAAGCAAAAAAAAGCTTGTTCTTACACAAGTATCAAAGCAGAAGATACGTTAGAACAAATTACAATTTTTCAAATTCATATTGGCATGCACTGGCGAAATGTGACTTCCAAATTAGAAGTATCAGTCAATTGTGGATCATTGGGAATAAAATGCTGAAGGAATATGAAGAAGACATGATCACAGATCAGAAGAAAATCAATGATTTGTACTATTCAAATTTCTTTTTGCTCCACATATTCTACATGATCATATGCACAAATGAAACATGACTGTCAATTTGGAATATCGGTCATCTTTATAAAGCCTGGGAATTCAGAAGCCAAGGGAATATTACGAACCAATAAGATAATGGAAGTGAAATAATAATTCACATCAACAAAAGCTCATTCTTGCACCAATATCAAACAAGAATTCAAAGACGGGTGCATAAATGTAAAATAATATTAATATATGCAGTGGTATGTGATATAGGCAGATTAGACTTATCAGTCATCGTAATACCTAAGGGTTGGAAACTAGTGGGAACCAGAAGGAGAGATCATAAATCAAAACATGAAAACTCAAAAACTGTACAAGTCCTTCAGCTACAACCTGTGGAAAGTTTTATGTTCTATTTTTTTCTTCTTCTTTTTTTAAATTCATGAAGCACATTTTACACCCTGATTGCCACACATGGATGAACAACAAAATTGGAGATATCATTCATGGTCATCAGTCACTTGTTTCAGCTTCTTGTCCTTGGCCTGTATTCTGAAGTCCGGTTTAACTTAAACTCCAGTCTAACTTTAAACCAGAGCTTTAATTGAAACTGACTAAAACCACAAGTGCAATCTAAATTTCTGTACAAAGTTAAACCACACTAGACTATAGTCTAAGTTAAACCAGAGTTCAGAATGTGATTATCTAAAAATCCAGTTTCAAAGGCAGGTTTAGACTGGGTTTAAAACATACTTAGACCACAGTTTAAGTTAAACCACAGTTCAGAATACAGGCCTATGTCTTTCCAAGGAAGAACATTTAAATAGTGTACTTTTCCCATATCTACATCACAACCAGATTGACCCTGCTGGGAAGATTTTGTCTTCTCTCTTATAAATAAAGAGTGAACGCATTCATTCTGTTAGGGGTGAATTTAAGAAAAGAGTGAATTCAGAGTGAATTATGAGTGAATTAAGAGTAACAATTGTGATATTCAATCTTTATTCACTCCTTTAGGGGTGACCTCAGTGACCACTCAAATCCTTGAGTGATCACTGAGGTCACCCTTAAAAGAGTGAATATCACAAATTTTACTCTTAATTCACTCTAAATGCATTCTTTTCTTGAATTCACCCCTAAGAGAGTGAATGTGTTCTCCATTTTTTTTTTTAAAGAGAGTTTACCTGAAGTGGAATATCAAGGAAATATAAGAGAAAAATAATTCATAAGGCTGGCCAGGATTTTGACTTCTGTGAGCAGTTAAGGTAAACCCAATAGATTGTTGTGAGTGCACAATTTAAATAACCCCCTGAGTTTAATCCAATTTCCTGTCTATTTCTTGCACTAAATGCTACATTCTATATTTGAAACATTTCTAAAAATGTTAATACAATATAAGTATGCTCTAAACATGCCCCCACCCCACCCACCCACACATAAGTACAAATGCAATAGAGAAATTGGTGGCGACTGTGATCATCAAAAGAAAAGGCATTCAGAATATTGCATTTTCACTATTTAACATGATTAAATCACTTTGTAAGACTTTGATATATGCCATATCTAAACAGGCCCAGCTGCAATTTGTAATCAAAATGATCAGTAAACCAATAAGGCGACCAAAATGCAACAAAACTTTCCAAAAATCTACATCAAATTATGATATAAACAGTTTGCAAACCATTAGCATATGAATGAATTCTTCCAGTCTTGACTCATGAAAGATAGTCGGTCAGTGACTCACCATCAAAGCAATGACATTTAAAATATTATACTTTCCTATCTATCTGAATTACTTCATAAGTAAAACATTATGTGTAACACTAATACATCTAATCCAAACAAGAGGAGCCTGAACTCGTAACAATGGTCAGTTACCATTAAAATGATCAAACAGCAACAAATCTTTCCACAAAATTGTTTTCATATTATGATTAAAACATTTTACAAAATGTTAGTGTGTCTGACCTAGAAATGCCTTGCACAAATTTATAATCAACTGTCAGTGATTCATCAGCAAAGAAATTACATTCAAATTACAGAATTTCTACTTTATAAAGGCCACATCATGGTAATAGCAATTCAAAGTTCAAACTTCAAAACTTATTTCCACATTTCCATAAAATAATATAACATACATATTTGAAAAAAAGGACATGTAAGAGAGCATAAATATCATAAAGATAACAAACAACATAAAACAGAACAAAAAAAAAATCGAAGAAAATGAAGTGAAATGAAAAAGCAATACATGTACAAAATTTGTGATGGGATTAAAAAATTGTCATCACAACTGGAGTGCAATTTGAAACTTCATTTTTTCACTAAAGTGAACATTTTCCATGGAATTGCCCATATGGTTTAGAAAACATCAATATGTCCAACCTAAACATGCCCAGCCACAAAGCACGATCAATATGGTCAGTAACCAATACTGGGACCAAAAATGCACTAAAAAACCAAAACGTCTTACAAAACGTTAATTGCATCTGGAATAAACATGCCAAACATAAAGTTTAGACAGAAATGGTCAATGACCGTTCAGAGGACTAGCAATGCGACAAAATCAATACCACATCAGCAATTGTGGTTTAATGCAATGTACAATGTCCAAAATGATGTATATTACAAGGAACGTTCTCGTTTATGTTTACATTTTGAAGCATTTCCTCAAAACTGAAATTCTCTACAAGAGAGTCATCTTTATTGGAGGATAAAAGTCTACTACAGTTTAAGGTTCTACCAAAGTAGTGTTTACTTTGAGAAAATATTCTTCACTTACATTATAATGAAAATGTGATATAATCTTTTTTTAGATTTTGCAAAACTGTTAAACAGGAATTACCCTTTAGAATTTGATATTATTATTTTTTGAAATAGTAAGACTATCTGAATACTTATAACATTTGTAATATTTGGTCTACTACAGCAAATGGGTATACCAATAGAGTTTTTCTTTCAATTAGCATACTTCAATGACTTAATACTCAAATATGATATGAAATTTGTAAATTTTGCAAATCCATAATACAAGAATTACCCTTTAAAAATTTGGAAAGTATTATTTCTTTAATTTGTAGGCTTATCTAAACACCTGAAATATCATATTTATCTTCTACAATATATGGATCTACTAAGGAGTTTTTCATTGCAATAATCTTTAATTACTTCTTGAAATATGATATGATTTCTATAGATTTAGCAAATCTATCATAAAAGTTTTACCCTTTTTAAATTGGACATGTCTGCAACAATGGCCAATAATGTACAGGATTTCTTATTTATGAGTGTAAAGAGCTTGGTATTTCAATTTCTAGATACCTTGTAGTTGTAGCCTTCCTCCAGTAGCGTGCCTCAAAATAGTTCTATCCAAATATCTATGATGTTATACCAACGTCTGCAATCAATGGTCAAATAACAACATGGGTTTCCCTCTCTATGTGTCTTATATTTAAGCTTGGGCTTGGTACACATATATTTTTCTATATCCCTTGCAGTGGTCCATGACACCTTTTCATACAATTTTCCACCGGTTGCATGGCTTAAAATAGGCACAGCACAACATCTATGAAGTAATAACAATGTCCACAATCAATGGTCAAATAACGAAGAGGTCCCTCTATCTATGTTATCTAAACAGCCTAGAAATGAAGCAGGACACTCGCTGCAACATTCCTATCGATTTCTTGTCAATTTGGCGGGCTACGTTCGAGATACGGTCCCCCCCTGATGTGAGGAGAAGCGCATGATATGTAGGATAAATATTTGGGGAGCTCTTGAGATTCGACAAACAAATTAAATGGCAATTCACATTGAAATCACATTGTTGTTCCAACATTGTGGGCCATTCCAAGTTTTCCCCCTTGATTGATTTGAGGCTCAGATGGAATGCTGGAAGCTCAGTTTGCATGTCTTGCTTCATCTTCCATCTTCAATGGAAATCTTGAAACAAAGCAGGGCAAAGGTTATGCTCTACAGCTGGGGATATTGTGTGAGATTTTCCTAATAAAGCAACAGCTGGTGTAAGGGCACCTATGGTTCTGAATATAGAACACTCCTCTTCAAATATTACAGCTTGAAATACATGTATGAAGCCAGCATGGTTCATTCATGAATCAATGAAGCTATCAAATAGATCAATTAACATTTTAAAATATTTTCTATTTTGTACATTCCTATAAATTTAGAACATAAAGCCTTTACACACTAAGAAAAAAAGGTTCAATTTTGCACCCTTCAAATGCGATACTGGGAGCTCCTTCATGGGTCCAACTTTGCACCCTAAGAAGCATTTTGCACCTTTAAGGGTGCAGTGAGCTACATTTTGCACCCTTAGGAGCACATAGTTGTACCCTTTAGGGAAGGTGGAAATTTGCACCCTTTTGAATGCAAAAATTTCTGCACCCTTAAAGGTGCAAAGTTGCTCTTTAAAGGGTGCAAATGGGCATTTTCTGGTGCAAAAAAATACAAAAGGCTTCATCTTTGCACCTTTTTCATGTAGGGTGCAAGACTGCACCCAAAAAGATGCTGTCAGTGTTGCATTAATGGAAGATCATATGAAGTTACTGAAATCTATGAACACTTCTACGAATGTGATCACTTTGAAAAAACTATGTAATAGCTTCAGAAATTTGTGGAGTGGTATTTAAAAGCAACCTGATAAAATGGGAATTTCCCTGATGCCATTTAAAGAACTTACTCATGAAGCACAATGAAGCAAAATGATACCCATAGCTCAAGGCACTTTATCTTCATGTAATAATAAGTAGAAGTAAATGAAACTATCATCCTGACAATCAATATATACATTGATTGCTGAGTTCTCTCTGTCCCATAGGCTTAAAGGGAGTACCCAATGCTGAAACAATGTTAGTTCATTTAAAAGAGCATGATTTCATCAGTAGAAACTCATCTGCCTAATTTTTTTTTTGAAAGTCGTATTGCCAAGGAAACCCCCAAGTGTGGTAAGATTTCAGGATATTTTTGACCCCTCAGCTGTGGCCCAGTTTCAACTGGGTACCCACAATGATGTCAAAATGATGTAAAAGTGGTTACCTTGACGCGCAAACAGAAAAAATGACGCAAGGTATAATACACATTGTACAGTCTAGTGCGCAGCACAACTGCAATGCGCGAAGCTGGGTACCCACTTTTACGTCATACCTCATGCTCAAATTTTTTGGTCAACTCTTGACTTTTTATGAGAAAATTATCCAAAATGCATTGATTTCGATTGAAAATCATCAAATTTTTAATGTTATCCTTCTTAGAATTCTATTCTCGATCATATATCAAATTTTTTTTTTTACCATTGTGTAATCAATTTAAACAGATGAAAGTGAAACAACTAGGAGAGAAAGAAAGGCAGGGGAAGGGTGTTTCAAAAACAAAACATTCAAACTTACCAGCAATTTTGATAAGTCCAACTGAGTTTCAGTCTGATTCACATTAGCTGGCTAATTCTGTTTCATGAAGTCGCTCTTTGAGTAAGAAGTTACGTATGATTTGGTACTTACATGTATGCATGACTTGGGCACTTATGCAAGATTTTTAAAGTCAAACTTAAATCTTGGTGAAACATTCCCCCCCCCCCCCTACAGAGTGACACTACAGACCCCCTCCCCCTTCCCCATCACCCTCTCTGTGACTCCATGCTATTGGGGACTTTGCTTGCTGAACCAACAGGTTCAGTGTCCTTACTACAGTGCTGTCTAAAAAAAAATCTACTAGAAATACTAACCATACATGCAGGTTTCATACACAGGTGGTTACATCACCTCAGAGCAATAGGGCCTTAACTCTCTTTCTTTTTTTTTTAAATGAGCTCGAACAATTATTCACAGAAATAAAACCATTTAAATTAACAAAGCAAACTTTTAAGGCCCCCAAAATATCATGAAGCAAAATGATTCCCAAAACAGCTTTCCTATGCAAGACAGCCTTTAAAGTTTAAAAAAAAACATGAGGGGAAACTTATTGTGGACAAGATGAATGTGACTCCATATATATGCCTCTGCCTATATTCAGTTAACCACATGGCTCAAATTTAACTAGGTCTTGTAAACTGACGGTCATCCAAAGGGCACCTCAGCCTTCATGAATATTAGATGGTAATGATTTTCCCTGTTTTGATTTTGAAATAATGAAGCCATGAAAGGGGACATTCAAAGGATGAAATCTAGCCAAAAACTATGCAAAGAGATAGCAGGATATATATGGGTTCTGAAAATTATCTCTCATAAAGACAAGTCCAAAACATTATCACAAAGAACAATTGGGCCTTACGTCTTATTCCAGAAAAAAATAAGCCCCATGAACTATCCTAAAGAAAGAAAAGCACCAAAATTAATAGAGCAAACTTTTAAGGCCCCCAAATATTGTGATATTAAAAAAATTCCCCAAACAGCTATCCTAAAGAAGACAAGCCCTAAAATCAATCACATAGAACTAAGAAGGAAACAAACTATTGTAAAACTTTTGAAAAACTTTTTAAAAACAATCAAAAGACCTAGGGCAAAAAAAAATATCATTAAAAAATATCCCCAAAACTACAGCTGAGAAAAACAAGCTGCAGCAGATATAAAAGAGAGGTCTAAAAGAGCCATGAAGCTCTTTGTTGATGAGGTTCACTTTTGATGAGGTTGGCTCTCGTAATTGGAAACTGAAGATCGAGATCAAATAGCTCTGAATAAAGGGGAAAACTTCCTGCCAACACCTTCGGTAAACAACCCTCTTGAGACTTGGCAGTGAACTTGTGAAAAGTTGATGGAGCCAGGAGGGTTTGGGTATACATGACCTTTGCTCACTTTCAGGCAAGCTAGTAAGGGTAAGTTGGTTCATTACATCCCTGGGGTGCCTGACTTATGTTCCAACAACAATTATTGTGATTGGTTGAAAATCATGTTGCTTTTTATTTTTTTTAGTTCCGTTTGATTGCAACTTTTTATGCAAGAGGGCCCTGGTTTTATTTTATCAAAGATATACAGTATAGTTAGTTAAGAGTTAGTTGGGTTAAAGCCTTTAGGTTTAGTGATAGGATTAGGATTAAGGTTAGCATTTGATCCAAGACTGAAGGTAAGAATTTGGTTCAAGTATGATGAAGAGCAATTTTCGCCACAGCAACCTCATACATACAACCTCATAACATTTCTGGATCTGCCCTGTCTACAGCAATGGGCCACACTGCACCCTGCCCAACACAGCAAAAGGGATAAACAGGATACATTGGCTACACACAGTGTTTGGTCACTTTCAAGGAATTTAGCAAGGCTAAAAAAGCTCATCAGGGCCCCGTAACACAAAGATTTGCAATTAATCGCAAAGTTGTAACAGCCAATCAAGACCATTGTTCACATCTCGTTCAAAAAGGTGACCCTGGGCCAATCAGAATAGTTGTTTTAAATTGGCGACTGATGGCAAACCTTTGTGTTACGGGCCCCAGATCAGACCAATCATTATAATTATAACGCTAATGCAAACCTGTAACTTATCTCTGGACCTGTCCTGTGGAGAAGAGTTCCCCCCCCCCACCCATCCCTCATCCCATGGTACAGCAAAAGAGAGAGAGAGAGAGAGAGAGAGAGGAGTTAAACTGGATGGCTTTGGTACACACAACCTTTGATCGCTTTCTGGGAATCTCACTCCAGGAGAAGGGCTAAGTGGGTTCACAACACCTCTTGCAAGCGGTGCAAAGTGGATCAGGGCACTGGCAGGGAGGGGGGGGGGTACAGGTCTTACTCGGAGAATGAACCAAGAATCAACCCCTTTGCTACTATACTCCTTAATTCCCATAGGGTGAACACAGGGACAACATTGTTCTTGTAGGCAATAAGTTAACAAGCCATCATTTAACCCGTTGACTCCTGAATTCTGTAATCCCTATAGACTTAATACAGGGGCCGCCCAGTGCCCATATGCAACGGGTTAAGGATAGGGTGCAGGCAGTTGTCATATCATCCACTTTTTTTTCTCTCATCCTCCCCCCCCCCCTTCTTTTGCCCTTTTCATTAAAAAAAAAAGATCTTTTGACATTTGATGGGTGGAACATCCCCATTCTCCCTGCCTTGGACAACTGAGCCTTACAGAATTTCCATGTCAATAAGTCATTCTAGCAGCATTAGAACATGGCCTTCAGAGCTATGGATTGACTATAGATTGAAATAAAAGCAGAACAGTTGTTGTTCAATATAAACTGATAAAAGCACATGCAAACTGTTAAATAGAAAGTAGTTTACTTTCAAAGGAGTGTTATTCCACACAAGCTCTCAGGCTTCTTCTTTTTTTCTCTCTCCTTCTTTTTTATTGCCAAAGATGTAGGGAACGAGTTTTGTGTCATGGTTAAGTTTACAATTTGGTAAAGTTTTAAGTCCATTCCTTACATTAAGAATTTGGTTAATGTTGGAAACTGAGCACAGTGAAGTCATTGTCAGGGTGGTGCTCCACACACATGCTCTGGTATATGGTAACAACTGTTCCTGGCTTTGAAATGTCCAACATGGAGGGATTAGAGTTGGACTGCTCTTGGTTCATAGTTATAGTTTATAGTAAAGGGTTGAACTTTAGAATTTTGAAACCACAACAAAACTGAAGTGGTGACAATGTTGCTGGAGTATAACCCGCAAATTGTGAGTTACTGAACTGGCAGGTTGATTGCATACGAAATCTTTCATTAGGGTGTAGGACCACTGACAGAATCACTTATTCTGCTATTTTTGTTGATAATACATGTCTAAACTGGTAAGGAGTTGCCTACTTTCTGCAAAGGTGTGGGTTACTGAACTGGTAGGTTGATGGCATAGGAAATAATTCATGGGGGGGGGGAGGAGTAAAAAGAACTCTGATGGAATCACTTATTTTGCCATTTTGTTGATAAAAACATGGTAGATTGTGGCATACTATTTGCAAAGGTGCAGGTTACTGAACTGGTTAGTTGATGGCATAGGAAATCATCCAGGGGAGGGGGGGGGGGGGTAATAAAAAAAATATCATGTTGTAAAAAAACTATGATGGAATCATTTATTTCTGTTGATAAAATCATGTCCAAACTAGTAAACTGTAGAGTATGGCCTACTTTATGCTAAGGTGTGGGTTACTGAACTGGTAGGTTGATGGCATAGGAAATCATTCATCGGTGGTCAAGCTTTGATGTTCATTGACAAACCAGTGACCTCAAGGAAAAATCGATGTAAAGCATGGATACTTGCCCGGCAGAGAGGCAGGAAAGAAACAGGTCGGTGATCAGTTTTCACTCTGCCCTACTTCAAGAACGAGAAAGTTCTCTTAACGCTCTTTCCCTCTTCCCATATTGAAGAATCATCCTGTCTCACCATTCCCTCCCTCTTCTCCTTCTCCAGGTTCCTTCACTTGTCTTCCCTTTTTCACTGATTCTTATCCCTACCACCTCTCGTTCCTTTTGTACATAATTCTGTTTAGACCCTATAAGATGATACTTGATTTATTGATTAAAATGTTGCATCTTCAATGCTCTCCTATCACTTTGCTTTCTTTCCTTCCAAATCATTTCCTCACTGCTTTTGTCTTCCTTTTTCACTTCTCTCTCACCTTCTTTACCCTATACTTCTCTCCTTTTCTCCCCTCCCCTCTCTCTCTACTTGGCCTCAACTTCACATTCACTCTTCCTCTCCTCCCTCTCCCCTTTATTCCTCAATTCTGATCATTCTAATCACATCACTGGTGTGAACTTACCTGTTAGTTGTTGATTAGCAGGCATGTGTAGAGGAGACCAAGGTGTGTTCACATCAAGAGAAGATAGCATGGAAATGAAAAAGGGGGAAAAAAGGAAGAATTAATACAATAATGTAATACAACTATTTAAAGTATCTACACAGATGAAATTTTGCTATGTAACTCATAGTGCAACATGTCCAGAGGTGTGGCCAGAACTAATATAGTTTAATAACAGGAAAAAACAACAACTAAGTAACTGCACGTAAGTGCTATAAGTAAACTACCTTCTAGCTTTCATTATTTAATGTGTTGTTCTGGCAGATACATCCTTTTTACCTTCAACATATTTACTCATTTCTTTCTGTCCCATCCATCACTCCATAATTTACCCATCTACCCACCCCCTCTTCTTAAAACCTCCTCTACTTATTCTCTATCCTCAATTTTGTCTTGCTCCCTTTTCCCCTTTACTTCTTTCTGTCTTTTATCTTCAATAGATCACCCAAAGGGATGAAATAAGATTTAAAACCCAAGTAATGAAACTGAAGATCCCTGAAACAGATGACAGGCTAAGATTAAGCTATATTAACAACCATGACCTTGTGTGATCAATATTTGAGAGAATCGACTGGAGACACTGGATCACAAAGTAGGAAATACCATCCCGAAAAACAGGTCACATGGAATTGATCCAGATGTATTATTATGTCCCCCACCCCCTCCCTCTCTCTCTACAACCCTCTTTCTCATCCCTCCTTCTCATCGTCAATTTCTTACATGACCCCTTTTTCTCACCACCCCCCCTCTCTCTCTCTCTCTTGCCTCCCCTTCCCTTCTTGTAACCTCCTTCCATTTACTCTCTGCCTATCTTTCTCACTTGCACTCTTTCACTTCTCCTTCCCATTTCTCCCTCTTTCCTCACTCTCCCCCCTCTTTCTCCACCCTTTCCATTAAGTTTCTTCTTTTATTCTTCTTTTATTCTTCCATCTCTGACTCTTACAAATCAATCCTCCTGCTTTGTTCCTATCATCAACCATCATCTCATTTCTTCAGATCTCAATTTCATCCATATCCTCTTTCCCTTCATCTCGTAATGCAGCTCAAGTTCATAACATTGGGGCTAAAAGGTTCCTAATTCAATAGACCTTGTAGAGTTAACACCTTTTGACTCTCATAGGTCACGATCTCACTTATCATGATGGCTGACGTTAATCACGGCAGTCCTGTCTGCCTACATGTCTTCCTTGCTTTTTATATTATTGTGGAGAGCAGAAAAAAGATGAAGGAATGTAGCCAACAGTCAAAGGCATGGGTGTAAAATTATGTTTTAGGGAGACGGTTAGGTCATCAAAAATCTTACCAACAAATTGCTAGAAAGTGGTAAATGCTGACAGAAATGTCAGATAAGGACTAGAAAGTTATGAAAATTTCATAAGGAATGTTTATTTTTACATCTTCTTTCCCTTTTCTTAATTTGTTTCCTTTTCCTGGAACTTTTTTTTTATAAAACCCTCAAAAAGCCACTTTCAAACTTAGTAGATCAACAGAAAGTTTGCAGACAGAGAATGAGATGAGTTTGTGACAAACAAAAATGACAGGATTAGGATGAAAAATGGTGCCATTTTTATGAGAAAAATTAGAAATGTATCATCTAAAAGCATGGAAATAGTAATGGTGACTGGAAACAAGAGACGAAATTAATACTAAGTGGAGCATTGATGAATTGAAATTGACACAAAGAGCAAGGGCAAGGAACAAAGGGAAAGGAAAGGAAGGAATTCTGTGATATTAGGGCTAATAGGTGTAGTAGCTGGAATATGCATTAAAGAAAGGGAATACTACAAGAGGAATGGAGAGGGGAGAAGGAAATGAAGACAGAACTGAAGAACTGAGATTTGGGACGATTAGACAGGGAGAGAAATAGAGTGGAGAAAAGGGAGATACCAGATGGAGAGAGAGAGAGAGAGAGAGAGAGAGAGAGAAGAGAGAGAGAGAGAGAAAGGGGAGAGAGGGGGAGGGAGAGGGGAAGGAGGGGAAGAGGATAAAAAAGAAGATAACTGAACAGAGTATGAGGAGAATGAGACAGAAAGAAATGCATAGAGGGGAGGCAGAGAGGATAGAGAGGAATAGAAGAATGAAAGTAATTTTGGATAGAATTGGGAGAAATCAGGGAAAGATGAAAAAATTAAAGGACAAGAGGTGGAGAATGGACTTAGATTTGTGGAAAAATAAGCAGACAATGGACATGTGAAATGAGAGAGAGAAACAGAGAGGGGGCAGCAAAGGAAAGGAAAAGAGAGAGAAAGCTATTAAGAAGAAATGAGAATGAAAGCAACGTGCTTGAATACAATTTGTAACAGGATATGCCTGGAGAGGAAGAACTGATGGCTCCAATGAATAAAAATAAGATGTAGAGTGGCAGAGTGAAATAAAAGACTTCTTGGTCACAGTGTCTTCAGACACTTGTCACAAATCTAACCTTCAAAGTGAAATTTTGACATAAAATGCCTTGTTTCACTGATAGATTTGGCATAAAATATCTCCCATGGGTGTAGAATGTATGATGAAGTTACCACTGATGAGAGACACCCCCCCCCCAAAAAAAGGGGGGCCTCCCAGGGCATCAAGCTTCTGCTTATCCTGGAGTCCTATAGTTTCTGTTGGAAAATAAGTTTCTGCAATCATATAAAATTGTATACGATATACTTGCATTTCTGAATAAAATGAAATGAAATGAAAAAATGAGAAAGATATGGATATAGAAGATACATGGCAAAAAACAAGAAAAGGAGAATTTAGGAGGGAGCAGTATAATGATAATAAAGAGAGAGGCAGAACAACAGATGTCCAAAAAAAAAAAGGAGAGAGATGGGGGAGACGGGGGAGACGGGGAGAAAAAAGGAATGATAGAAAGAGGTTAAGGCCTGCTAACTATTGATGAGGTGGTTAATTTGGGCAACCAGGGGGATGCATTTTCAATCAAAACCGCCTGGTTTGCGTTTCCTCAGTGCGAGACTGCATGACGAAGTAGGCGAAATAGAAGCCGATGTAGCTGGTGGGGACGAACTAAGAGCTTTCCATACTCCACTGGATACAAATCGGCCCGCGGGCATCGTGCACTCAAACGAGGGGCACGCAGGAGGGGGGCCTGCTCCTTTGAAAACCATCGCACTTGGGCCAACTAAGAGGGGTCATCTTATTGAAGAGTGTGACTACGTGCATAGGCAAGAGTAATTGAGAGGTGGTCGACTAGGATCGATGTAAACATGTCTTCATGAATGAATATTCATGAATGAGGAACATTCTATTTGTTGCTTTCATCCTCCTCCTCAATCACACTCTTAATCCACTTACCCCTGAACTGTTATCCCTCTCTTTTAACCTATCTTGATGCTATATCAGCATATTTCTCTTTTTTTTTCTTAGCTGCCACTGGCAACAAAAACCTGTAATAAATAACATACTAGAATTGATCGAATGAACAGGCCATGTTTCCTTGGAAAGTTGCCATTCATTTATCCCCTTAATTCACTTTCAGAGCCATCAATATATCTATCCAATCTATGATCTACAGTTTTAATTCCTCCTTCCATTCATCATTACCATCCTCCCTCAAACCACTCTTTCCTTCTCTTAAAATCTCTCAAACACTTCAGTGCTCCCTCTCTTCCTCCTTCTCCCTCTCCTTTTTCACTTACCTCCGTCCTCTCTCTCTCTCTTAAATTACAAAAAGAGACGGGATCCTCCTTCAACATCCATCACAACTTTCACTTTTACCCTACATATTCACAATGCTGTTCTATCTAAGGTTGCAGTAGTACGTCTTCCGATGTCTGCTCTCTCATGCATCTCCCACTTATTTGATTTTTAATAGTAAATAATGAAAGGCGGAGCACTGAAGTGTTTGGATCTATATTCAACATTCCATATGTCCCTCACATTAAGCACCTAATATAACTGTACCTGGGGCTTAATTTCCCCTTCCTATTTGTACCAATGGGAGAAGGAGGGGTGTTCTCTTCATTCAATGGGAAAGAGAAGAAGGGGGTGTTTCATAAGCTGTTCGTAAAGTGCAAATGACTTTACAAACAACCTGAACAAGGCAAGCCAAATGGATTCTCAATCAATTACAAATTGCATCACCTAAAGGTGTAATATGCAGACGAAGAGTAACATTATTGCTGTTAACATCATTTTATTGCTAAGTATATTTTTGCCACATTTCAATTGAGATTACGGGAAATACAGCCACACTTTGTTAAAAAATCAGAAAACACTTTGGGCATCCATTTTTCACTTCATATTCAGTTGTTTTGTAAAGCATACGTAATTTTACGACAGCTTCATGATTCCTCCCCAGGTATCACATATTATGCACCTCTCTGGAGGTAATTTTGCTTCTGTATTGAAAGTATAAAAAAAAAAGAAGAGAAAGTGGTCTATTATTCTCTGCACTCCTATGATGATATGCTACTTTTATTTTTAAAGTGATTACACAATGGTAAAAAATTTTTGATATATGATCGAGATAGATTCTAAGAAGACTGAAAGTAAAAATTTGATGATTTTTCAACAATCAAAATCAATACATTTTGGCTAATTTCTCATAAAAGTCAAGAGCTGACCAAAAAATTGAGTATGAGGTATGACGTCAAAGTGGGTACCCAGCTTCGCGCATTGCAGTTGTGCCGCGCGCTAGACTGTACAATATGTATTATACCTTGCGTCATTTTTTTTTTGTTTGCGCGTCAAGGTAACCACTTTTACATCATTTTGACATCATTGTGGGTACCCAGTTGAAACTGGGTCACAGCTGAGGGGTCAAAAATATCCTGAAATCTTACCACATTTGGGGGTTTCCTTGGCTACACGACTTTTTAAAAAACTTTAGGCAGATGATTTTCTGCTAATAAAATCATGCTCTTTTAAATGAGCTAACATTGTTTCAGCATTGGGTACCCCCTTTAAGGGAAGAAAAGAAATGAAAAAGGGAAAGTAATCTACTCAAAATGTATCATATCACACATGAAGATCAATTTTAATTCTATTAAATTTGTCCCGGAAGGGTACGGGAGGGGAGATATATTCTTACACTGTACACCTCTTATATCATCCTTATTTCTCATTTCCCATTTCACATGTATTTGAAAAAAAGTGGGAGTGTTCTATGCCAAGTTATCTATTATCATCTTTTTATTATCATTACCGAGTATTTGGTGTCACCTGGCCTGCGAGGGGAAAAGCGAATTTAATCACTGTGACCCTCGGGTCTCTCCTCCCGAGATAACTTATTGGGATGTGCAGGTGTACCGCTACACCGGGGTTTCCCCCTACTCTTCTTTGAATAGTGCAGAGGGTTCTTAACGTGCAAAGTAGGTGACTCTCCTCTAATTGAGAATTCACTGTCCTTTGAATGGATAAGCACTGACTGAAAGATAAGGGGTTAAGTTTATATGCAACAGGATAGGCTATGTTCGCTGCCCACCTCCTATCATAAATCATTTTTTTCCTTAATTTTCCTTCTAACCCTTTAATAACATGCCAAGGAAAACTCTGGTTGAGGTCTTTGGAAAATGGTCTATGGAAAATGTATGTTGTACAAAATCAAATCAAGCTCAACAGGTTACTTTGTATTTGAAATATAGAGCGGGCAGGGGGGGGGGGGGTTGCCTGTAGTATGCTGAGTTTCACAACCTTAATCTTTAGCCTCTGAAAGGGAAGGGTACACTCTTTTACGTCACAGGCTGATATTTACTGCCCATCTTCCACATCACACATCTGGGGGGTGTTTCACAAAGAGTTAAGTTGGACTTAAAGTCACACTTAAATTCCTATTGTGTGCTGTATATTATGTATCACCACATTGGTCAGATCATACTCACAGGACACACGCTATTGAGAAGTCCATCAATGAGATTACGCGTTTAATACCGGATGCTCACTGGCGCTTACTCATGACTCAAGTCCAACTTAACTCTTTGTGAAACCCCTTACCTTACTTAGTTCTCCTTTTTATTTCTATCACATATAGATGGGGGCTGGTATAATGAGGAGCTTGAAATTGAAAATAAGGGCTGAATGAAAGTAAAAGGTGCTCTTTTTATGCAACAGGTTGTGATAATATTTACTCTCCACCTCTTGAATCATACATCTGATTTTAGTTCTCCTCCTTATCTTTATCAAATAAAGATGGGGGCTAGTATATTCTTATCGTGAAGGAAATATAAGGGTTGAATGAAAGGGCAGGGGACTCTCTTTCATGTGACAGCTTCCACTGATATTTACTGTGCACCCCCTGCATCATACATCTGATTTCAATTCTCCCTTTTTTTTCTATTACATACAGAAAGGGGCTGGTATAATATGGAGCTACTTCTTCCACTTGTGAATGAAATAGGGCTGAATGAAAGGGCAGGGGGCTCTCCTTTATGTGACGGCTTCCACTGATATTTACTGTCCACCCCCCTACAGTGTATATCATACTTCTGATCTAATTCTCCTAGAATCAGGCAGGTAGAATATGGAGCTCCTCATCACCATTCTCCTGCTTGTGAATGAATTCTAAGTTCCGAATGAAAGGGAAGGGTGCTGTCTTTTATGCGACAGGTTGGGCTGATATTTGCGGAGTTGCTGCAGGATTGATGAATGGTAACATGATATCTCAGGAACCTGCACCGTATCCCATTTTTAGTGTCTCTCAAACAAGTGTTCATATGGCTACACTGCCGGGTTTGCATTCGCGATGAATCTTCTCCACCTTTAAGCAAACAAAAATTAATGCTGAGGTTTCCATCACTTCAGGAAGAGAAAGTGTAGAAAATGGCAACAATGTATATTCTACTGTAAACATACAAGTGTTTCGATCTTCATCTGCATAATAAGTGTATAATGCATGGGCAATATTGCAATTCCATTCAATTTCAATTTCGGTTCCTGTATAAAGCTTACAAAGAGAGAAATTCAGCAGTTATCGTGTCAACAGATTGACATTTTAATACATTGACTACTGAAATCCTATATTCCCATTGACTTAGTACAGGGACCACCCACTGCCCATAATCAATGGGTTAATAGACATGCATGTATACATGTAGACACTACTTCCATAGTACAGTATAAGTACAAGGTTTCAAACTAACATCAATTATATTGATATTCTCTCTGTTTTTATATAAATATAAATCACATGCTCTTTCAAAATTTGTACAACAAAAATCCCTCTCTCTGTTCATTGATCCAGCTTTCAATTATCACATTTCAGTTAGCCTCCCTTCATACAGAAATCCGGGATATTACAACATGTATATAAAGAAAGGCAACACTAGACAGAAGGGGAGAGAGGGAGGTTTTAGAACTTCTAACCTCTTTTCTCATTGTGTATGTGCACTATGCAACTCAGATGCATTTGTGTGCAAGTGGTATGCATGTTGTGTACAAGTGGTATGCTTTGTATGCAAGTGGTGTGTGTGTATGTGGTAAGCAAGTGGTATGATGATATTGTGTGGAAGAGATATGCATGCTGTGTGGAAGTAATATGCATGTTGTATACAAGTGGTTTGCATGTTGCATGTCAGTCGGAAACCTAAACAAACGAATGCAGGCATGTAGTTTCTAATTAGCTACCAATAAAAATACATATTGACAAAGGGTGTTTAAGTGGTAATCAAATAGTTTCCAGAACAACCCCATAATAATTGAGACTCACTGCGCCCACTGACTGTGAAGTTTAGAGAAGTCAGCCTTGTTTAGTGCCGTTGTTGGCGTGATTTAATAGGTAACTTAGCAAAAAAAAATCTGTTGAGAGCCAAGAGGATGTACCTCTATGTT
>CM057165.1:11716932-11732773 GCA_029962745.1 Echinometra lucunter | reverse complement strand
TGATTGCAACTTTTATTCAAGAGGGCCCTGGTTTTATTTTATCAAAGATATACAGTATAGTTAGTTAAGAGTTAGTTGGGTTAAAGCCTTTAGGTTTAGTGATAGGATTAGGATTAAGGTTAGCATTTGATCCAAGACTGAAGGTAAGAATTTGGTTCAAGTATGATGAAGAGCAATTTTTGCCACAGCATATGTCATACAACCTCATAACATTTCTGATATGCCTGTCTACAGCAATGGGCCACACTGCACCCTGCCTGACACAGCAAAGGGATAAACAGGATACATTGGCTACACACAATGTTTGGTCACTTTCAAGGAATCTAGCAAGGCTAAAAAGCTCATCAGGGCCCCGTAACACAAAGATTTGCAATTAATTGCAAAGTTGTAACAGCCAATCAAGACCATTGTTCACATCTCGTTCAAAAGGTGACCCTGGGCCAATCAGAATAGTTGTTTTAAATTTGCGACTGATTGCACACCTTTGTGTTACGGGCCCCAGATCTGCCCAATCATGATAACTATAATGCTAATGCAAACCTGTAACGTATCTCTGGACCTGCCCTGTGGAGAACAGTTCCCCCCACCCATCCCTCATCCCATGGTACAGCAGAGAGAGAGAGAGAGAGAAGTTAAACAGGATGGCTTTGGTACACATAACCTTTGATCGCTTTCTGGGAATCTCACTCCAGGAGAAGGGCTAAGTGGGTTCACAACACCTCTTACAAGCGGTGCACAGTGGATCAGGGCACTGGCAGGGGGGGGGGGGGGGTACAGGTCTTACTCGGAGAGTGAACCAAGAATCAACCCCTTTGCTACTATACTCTTTAATTCCCATAAGGTGAACACAGGGACAACATTGTTCTTGTAGGCAATAAGTTAACAAGCCATCATTTAACCCGTTGACTCTTGAATTCTGTAATCCCTATACCGTAGATTTAATACAGGGGCCGCCCGGTGCCCATATGCAACGGGTTAAGGATAGGGTGTAGGCAGTTGTCATATCATCCACTTTTTTTTCTCTCATCCCCCCCCCCTTCTTTTGCCCTTTTCATTTAAAAAAAAAAGATCTTTTGACATTTGATGGGTGGAACATCCCCATTCTCCCTGCCTTGGACAACTGAGTCTTACACAATTTCCATGTCAATAAGTCATTCTAGCGGCATTAGAACATGGCCTTCAGAACTATGGATTGACTATAGATTGAAATAAAAGCAGAACAGTTGTTGTTCAATATAAACTGATAAAAGCAAATGCAAACTGTTAAATAGAAAGTAGTTTACTTTCAAAGGAGTGTTATTCCACACAAGCTCCCAGCAGGCTTCTTCTTTTTTTTTTTCTCTCCTTCTTTTTTATTGCCAAAGATGTAGGGAACGAGTTTTGTGTCATGGTTAAGTTTACAATTTGGTAAAGTTTGAAGTCCATTCCTTACATTAAGAATTTGGTTAATGTTGGAAACTGAGCACAGTGAAGTCATTGCCAGGGTGTTGCTCCACACACATGCTCTGGTATATGGTAACAACTGTTCCTGGCTTTGAAATGTCCAACATGGAGGGATTAGAGTTGGACTGCTCTTGGTTCATAGTTATAGTTTATAGTAAAGGGTTGAACTTCAGAATTTTGAAACCACAACAAAACTGAAGTGGTGACAATGTTGCTGGAGTTTAACCCGCAAATTGTGAGTTACTGAACTGGCAGGTTGATTGCATATGAAATCTTTCATTAGGGTGTAGGAACACTGACAGAATCACTCATTCTGCTATTTTGGGTGATAAAACATGTCTAAACTGGTAAGGAGTTGCCTACTTTCTGCAAAGGTGTGGGTTACTGAACTGGTAGGTTGATGGCATAGGAAATAATTCATGGGGGGGGGGAGTAAAAAGAACTCTGATGGAATCACTTATTTTGCCATTTTGTTGATAAAACATGTCCAAACTGGTAGATTGTGGCATACTATTTGCAAAGGTGCAGGTTACTGAACTGGTTAGTTGATGGCATAGGAAATCATCCGTGGGAAGGGGGGGGGTAATAAAAAAAACTATCATGTTGTAAAAAAACTATGATGGAATCATTTATTTCTGTTGATAAAATCATGTCCAAACTAGTAAACTGTAGAGTATGGCCTACTTTTATGCTAAGGTGTGGGTTACTGAACTGGTAGGTTGATGGCATAGGAAATCATTCATCGGTGGTCAAGCTTTGATGTTCATTGACAAACCAGTGACCTCAAGGAAAAATCGATGTAAAGCATGGATACTTGCCCGGCAGAGAGGCAGGAAAGAAACAGGTCGGTGATCAGTTTTCACTCTGCCCTACTTCAAGAACGAGAAAGTTCTCTTAACGCTCTTTCCCTCTTCCCATATTGAAGAATCATCCTGTCTCACCATTCCCTCCTCTTCTTCTTCTTCTCCAGGTTCCTTCACTTGTCTTCCCTTTTTCACTGATTCTTATCCCTACCACCTCTCGTTCCTTTTGTACATAATTCTGTTTAGACCCTATAAGATGATACTTGATTTATTGATTAAAATGTTGCATCTTCAATGCTCTCCTATCACTTTGCTTTCTTTCCTTCCAAATCATTTCCTCACTGCTTTTGTCTTCCTTTTTCACTTCTCTCTCACCTTCTTTACCCTATACTTCTCTCTCTTTCTCCCCCCCCCCTCCCCTCCCTCTACTTGGCCTCAACTTCACATTCACTCTTCCTCTCCTCCCTCTCCCCTTTATTCCTCAATTCTGATCATTCTAATCACATCACTGGTGTGAACTTACCTGTTAGCAGCATGTGTAGAGGAGACCAAGGTGTGTTCACATCAAGAGAAGATAGCATGAAATGAAAAAGGGGAAAAAAGGAAGAATTAATACAATAATGTAATACAACTATTTAAAGTATCTACACAGATGAAATTTTGCTATGTAACTCATAGTGCAACATGTCCAGAGGTGTGGCCAGAACTAATATAGTTTAATAACAGGAAAAAACAACAACTAAGTAACTGCACGTAAGTGCTATAAGTAAACTACCTTCTAGCTTTCATTATGTAATGTGTTGTTCTGGCAGATACATCCTTTTTACCTTCAACATATTTACTCATTTCTTTCTTTCCCCATCCATCACTCCCTAATTTACCCATCTACCCACCCCCTCTTCTTAAAACCTCCTCTACTTATTCTCTATCCTCAATTTTGTCTTGCTCCCTTTTCCCCTTTACTTCTTTCTGTCTTTTATCTTCAATAGATCACCCAAAGGGATGAAATAAGATTTAAAACCCAAGTAATGAAACTGAAGATCCCTGAAACAGATGACAGGCTAAGATTAAGCTATATTAACAACCATGACCTTGTGTGATCAATATTTGAGAGAATCGACTGGAGACACTGGATCACAAAGTAGGAAATACCATCCCGAAAAACAGGTCACATGGAATTGATCCAGATGTATTATTATGTCCCCCACCCCCTCCCTCTCTCTCTACAACCCTCTTTCTCATCCCTCCTTCTCATCGTCAATTTCTTACATGACCCCTTTTTCTCACCACCCCCCCTCTCTCTCTCTCTCTCTTGCCTCCCCTTCCCTTCTTGTAACCTCCTTCCATTTACTCTCTGCCTATCTTTCTCACTTGCACTCTTTCACTTCTCCTTCCCATTTCTCCCTCTTTCCTTCTCTCTCCCCCCTCTTTCTCCACCCTTTCCATTAAGTTTCTTCTTTTATTCTTCTTTTATTCTTCCATCTCTGACTCTTACAAATCAATCCTCCTGCTTTGTTCTATCATCAAGCTTTTTCCTATCATCAACATCATCTCATTCTTCAGATCTCAATTTCATCCATATCCTCTTTCCCTTCATCTCATAATGCAGCTCAAGTTATAACATGGGGGCTAAAAGGTTCCTAATTCAAATAGACCTTGTAGAGTTAACACCTTTTGACTCTCATAGGTCACGATCTCACTTATCATGATGGCTGACGTTAATCACGGCAGTCCTGTCTGCCTACATGTCTTCCTGCTTTTTATATTATTGCGGAGAGGTAGAAAAAAGATGAAGGAATGTAGCCAACAGTCAAAGGCATGGGTGTAAATATGTTTTAGGGATACGGTTTAGGTCATCAAAAATCTTACCAACCAATTGCTAGAAAGTGGTACATGCTTGACAGAAATGTCAGATAAGGACTAGAAAGTTATGAAAATTTCATAAGGAATGTTTATTTTTACATCTTCTTTCCCTTTTCTTAATTTGTTTCCTTTTCCTGGAACTTTTTTTTTATAATAAACCCCCCCTCAAAAAGGCCCACTTTCAACTTAGTAGATCAACCTAGAAAGTTTGCAGACAGAGACTGAGATGCGTTTGAGTTTGTGACAAAAATGACAGGATTAGGATGAAACATGGCTGCCCATTTTTATGAGGAAAAAATGAAATGTATCATCTAAAAGCATGGAAATAGTTTAATGGTGCCTGGAAAACAAGAGACGAAATGTAATACTAAGTGGAGCATTGATGAATTGAATTGACACCCCAAGAAGGGGGGGCAAGGTCAATGAACAAGGAAAGGAAAGAAGGAAGGAATTCTGTGATCTATTAGGGCTAATAGGTGTAGTAGCGGAATATGCATTAAAGAAAGGGAATACTACAAGAGGAATGGAGAGGGGGAGAAGAAGGAAATGAAGACAGAACTGAAGAACTGAGATTTGGGACGATTAGACAGGGAGAGAAATAGAGTGGAGAAAAGGGACGATACCAGATGGAGGGAGAGAGACCAGATGAGAGAGAGAGAGAGAGAGAGAGAGATGCGAGGAGAGAAGAGAGAGAGAAGGGGAGAGAGGGGGGAGGGAGAGGGGAAGGAGGGAAGAGGAATAAAAAAAGAAGATAACTGAACAGAGTATGAAGGAGAATGAGACAGAAAGAAATGCATAGAGGGAGCAGAGAGGATAGAGAGGAATAGAAGAATGAAAGTATTTGGATAGAATGGGAGAAATCAGGGAAAGATGGAAAAAATTAAAGGACAAGAGGTGAGAATGGACTTATATTTGTGGAAAACATAAGCAGACAATGGACATGTGAAATGAGAGAGAGAAACAGAGAGGGGGCAGCAAAGGAAGAGGAAAGAGAGAGAAAGCTATTAAGAAGAAATGAGAATGAAAGCAACGTGCTTGAATACAATTTGTAACAGGATATGCCTGGAGAGGAAGAACTGATGGCTCCAATGAATAAAAATAAGATGTAGAGTGGCAGAGTGAAATAAAAGACTTCTTGGTCACAGTGTCTTCAGACACTTGTCACAAATCTACCTTCAAAGTGAAATTTTGACATAAAATGCCTTGTTTCACTGATAGATTTGGCATAAAATATCTCCCATGGGTGTAGAATGTATGATGAAGTTTACCACTGAGGAGAGACACCCCCCCCCCAAAAAAAGGGGGGCTCCCAGGGCATCAAGCTTCTGCTTATCCTGGAGTCCTATAGTTCTGTTGGAAATAAGTTTCTGCAATCATATAAAATTGTATACGATATACTTGCATTTCTGAATAAAATGAAATGAAATGAAAAAATGAGAAAGATATGGATATAAGAAGATACATGGCAAAAACAAGAAAAGGAGAATTTAGGAGGGAGCAGTATAATGATAATAAAGAGAGAGGCAGAACAACAGATGTCCAAAAAAAAAAGGAGAGAGATGGGGAGACGGGGAGACGGGGAGAAAAAGGAATGATAGAAAGAGGTTAAGGCCTGCTAACTATTGATGAGGTGGTTAATTTGGGCAACCAGGGGATGCATTTTCAATTCAAAACCGCCTGGTTTGCGTTTCCTCAGTGCGAGACTGCATGACGAAGTAGGCGAAATAGAAGCCGATGTAGCTGGTGGGGACGAACTAAGAGCTTTCCATACTCACTGGATACAAATCGGCCCGCGGGGCATCGTGCACTCAAACGAGGGGCACGCAGGAGGGGGGCTGCTCCTTTGAAACCATCGCACTTGGGCCAACTAAGAGGGGTCATCTTATTGAAGAGTGTGACTACGTGCATAGGCAAGAGTAATTGAGAGGTGTCGACTAGGATCGAATGTCAAACATGTCTTCATGAATGAAATATTCATGAATGAGGAACATTCTATTTGTTGCTTTCATCCTCCTCCTCAATCACACTCTTAATCCACTTACCCCTGAACTGTTATCCCTCTCTTTTAACCTATCTTGATGCTATATCAGCATATTTCTCTTTTTTTTTCTTAGCTGCCACTGGCAACAAAAACCTGTAATAAATAACATACTAGAATTGATCGAATGAACAGGCCATGTTTCCTTGGAAAGTTGCCATTCATTTATCCCCTTAATTCACTTTCAGAGCCATCAATATATCTATCCAATCTATGATCTACAGTTTTAATTCCTCCTTCATTCATCATTACCATCCTCCCTCAAACCACTCTTTCCTTCTCTTAAAATCTCTCAAACACTTCAGTGCTCCCTCTCTTCCTCCTTCTCCCTCTCCTTTTCACTTACTCCGTCTCTCTCTCTCTCTTAAATTACAAAAAGAGACGGGATCTCCTTCAACATCCATCAACAACTTTCACTTTTACCCTACATATTCACAATGCTGTTCTATCTAAGGTTGCAATGTAGTACGTCTTCCGATGTCTTCTCTCTCATGCATCTCCCACTTAATTTGATTTTTAATAGTAAATAATGAAAGGCGGAGCACTGAAGTGTTTGTATCTATATTCAAACATTCATATGTCCTCTCACATTAAGCACCTAATATACTGTACCTGGGGCTTAATTTCCCCTTCCTATTTGTACCAATGGGAGAAGGAGGGGTGTTCTCTTCATTCAATGGGAAAGAGAAGAAGGGGGTGTTTCATAAAGCTGTTCGTAAAGTTGCAAATGACTTTACAAACAACCTGAACAAGGCAAGCCAAATGGGATTCTCAATCATTACAAATTGCATCACCTAAAGGTGTAATATGCAGACGAAGATTAACATTATTGCTGTTAACATCATTTTTATTGCTAAGTATATTTTTGCCACATTTCAATTGAGATTACGGGAAATACAGCCACACTTTGTTAAAAAATCAGAAAACACTTTGGGCAATCCATTTTTCACTTCATATTCAAGTTGTTTGTAAAGTCATACGTAATTTTACGAACAGCTTCATGAATTCCTCCCCAGGTATCACATATTATGCACCTCTCTGGAGGTAATTTTGCTTCTGTATTGAAAGTATAAAAAAAAAGAAGAGAAAAGTGGTCCTATTATATTCTGCACTCCTATGATGATATGCTACTTTTATTTTTAAAGTGATTACACAATGGTAACAAAATTTTTGATATATGATCGAGAATAGAATTCTAAGAAGACTGAAATTAAAAATTTGATGATTTTTCAATCAAAATCAATACATTTTGGCTAATTTTCTCATAAAAAGTCAAGAGCTGACCAAAAAATTTGAGTATGAGGTATGACGTCAAAGTGGGTACCCAGCTTCGCGCATTGCAGTTGTGCCGCGCGCTAGACTGTACAATATGTATTATACCTTGCGTCATTTTTTTTGTTTGCGCGTCAAGGTAACCACTTTTACATCATTTTGACATCATTGTGGGTACCCAGTTGAAACTGGGTCACAGCTGAGGGGTCAAAAATATCCTGAAATCTTACCACATTTGGGGGTTTCCTTGGCTACACGACTTTTTAAAAAACTTTAGGCAGATGATTTTCTGCTAATAAAATCATGCTCTTTTAAATGAGCTAACATTGTTTCAGCATTGGGTACCCCCTTTAAGGGAAGAAAAGAAATGAAAAAAGGGAAAGTAATCTACTCAAAATGTATCATATCACACATGAAGATCAATTTTAATTCTATTAAATTTGTCCCGGAAGGGTACGGGAGGGGAGATATATTCTTACACTGTACACCTCTTATATCATCCTTATTTCTCATTTCCCATTTCACATGTATTTGAAAAAAAGTGGGAGTGTTCTATGCCAAGTTATCTATTATCATCTTTTATTATTATCATTACCGAGTATTTGGTGTCACCTGGCCTGCGAGGGGAAAAGCGAATTTAATCACTGTGACCCTCGGGTCTCTCCTCCCGAGATAACTTATTGGGATGTGCAGGTGTACCGCTACACCGGGGTTTCCCCCTACTCTTCTTTGAATAGTGCAGAGGGTTCTTAACGTGCAAAGTAGGTGACTCTCCTCTAATTGAGAATTCACTGTCCTTTGAATGGATAAGCACTGACTGAAAGATAAGGGGTTAAGTTTATATGCAACAGGATAGGCTATGTTCGCTGCCCACCTCCTATCATAAATCATTTTTTTCCTTAATTTTCCTTCTAACCCTTTAAATAACATGCCAAGGAAAACTCTGGTTGAGGTCTTTGGAAAATGGTCTATGGAAAATGTATGTTGTACAAAATCAAATCAAGCTCAACAGGTTACTTTGTATTTGAAATATAGAGCGGGCAGGGGGGGGGGGGGGTTGCCTGTAGTATGCTGAGTTTCACAACCTTAATCTTTAGCCTCTGAAAGGGAAGGGTACACTCTTTTACGTCACAGGCTGATATTTACTGCCCATCTTCCACATCACACATCTGGGGGGTGTTTCACAAAGAGTTAAGTTGGACTTAAAGTCACACTTAAATTCCTATTGTGTGCTGTATATTATGTATCACCACATTGGTCAGATCATACTCACAGGACACACGCTATTGAGAAGTCCATCAATGAGATTACGCGTTTAATACCGGATGCTCACTGGCGCTTACTCATGACTCAAGTCCAACTTAACTCTTTGTGAAACACCCCTTACTTTAGTTCTCCTTTTTATTTCTATCACATATAGATGGGGGCTGGTATAATGAGGAGCTTGAAATTGAAAATAAGGGCTGAATGAAAGTAAAAAGGTGCTCTTTTTATGCAACAGGTTGTGATAATATTTACTCTCCACCTCTTGAATCATACATCTGATTTTAGTTCTCCTCCTTATCTTTATCAAATAAAGATGGGGGCTAGTATATTCTTATCGTGAAGGAAATATAAGGGTTGAATGAAAGGGCAGGGGACTCTCTTTCATGTGACAGCTTCCACTGATATTTACTGTGCACCCCTGCATCATACATCTGATTTCAATTCTCCCTTTTTTTTCTATTACATACAGAAAGGGGCTGGTATAATATGGAGCTACTTCTTCCACTTGTGAATGAAATAGGGCTGAATGAAAGGGCAGGGGGCTCTCCTTTATGTGACGGCTTCCACTGATATTTACTGTCCACCCCCCTACAGTGTATATCATACTTCTGATCTAATTCTCCTAGAATCAGGCAGGTAGAATATGGAGCTCCTCATCACCATTCTCCTGCTTGTGAATGAATTCTAAGTTCCGAATGAAAGGGAAGGGTGCTGTCTTTTATGCGACAGGTTGGGCTGATATTTGCGGAGTTGCTGCAGGATTGATGAATGGTAACATGATATCTCAGGAACCTGCACCGTATCCCATTTTTAGTGTCTCTCAAACAAGTGTTCATATGGCTACACTGCCGGGTTTGCATTCGCGATGAATCTTCTCCACCTTTAAGCAAACAAAAATTAATGCTGAGGTTTCCATCACTTCAGGAAGAGAAAGTGTAGAAAATGGCAACAATGTATATTCTACTGTAAACATACAAGTGTTTCGATCTTCATCTGCATAATAAGTGTATAAATGCATGGGCAATAATTGCAATTCCATTCAATTTCAATTTCGGTTCCTGTATAAAGCTTACAAAGAGAGAAATTCAGCAGTTATCGTGTCAACAGATTGACATTTTAATACATTGACTACTGAAATCCTATATTCCCATTGACTTAGTACAGGGACCACCCACTGCCCATAATCAATGGGTTAATAGACATGCATGTATACATGTAGACACTACTTCCATAGTACAGTATAAGTACAAGGTTTCAAACTAACATCAATTATATTGATATTCTCTCTGTTTTTATATAAATATAAATCACATGCTCTTTCAAAATTTGTACAACAAAAATCCCTCTCTCTGTTCATTGATCCAGCTTTCAATTATCACATTTCAGTTAGCCTCCCTTCATACAGAAATCCGGGATATTACAACATGTATATAAAGAAAGGCAACACTAGACAGAAGGGGAGAGAGGGAGGTTTTAGAACTTCTAACCTCTTTTCTCATTGTGTATGTGCACTATGCAACTCAGATGCATTTGTGTGCAAGTGGTATGCATGTTGTGTACAAGTGGTATGCTAGTTGTATGCAAGTGGTGTGTGTGTATGTGGTAAGCAAGTGGTATGATGATATTGTGTGGAAGAGATATGCATGCTGTGTGGAAGTAATATGCATGTTGTATACAAGTGGTTTGCATGTTGCATGTCAGTCGGAAACCTAAACAAAACGAATGCAGGCATGTAGTTTCTAATTAGCTACCAAATAAAATACATATTGACAAAGGGGTGTTTAAGTGGTAATCAAATTAGTTTCCAGAACAACCCCATAATAATTGAGACTCACTGCGCCCACTGACTGTGAAGTTTAGAGGAAGTCAGCCTTGTTTAGTGCCGTTGTTGGCGTGATTTAATAGGTAACTTAGCAAAAAAAAAATCTGTTGAGAGCCAAGAGGATGTACCTCTATGTTACAGTATAGGAGTTATTGTCTTTCTGGCTCTAAGCAGAATAGGACTGTATGGTTTCTGTTTTCTACAATATGGACACTTCCCTTTAAAAACTTCCTGTGAAAACTTAGAAACTCGCAAGCCTATATTCCACAACAATGAGTTAATGCTTTTCTGACTCTGCAAGCAATATATTGAATATCAAACAACATACATCAGTTTCATGATGATTTGGTGGTTTCTAAGGCAAGATTTTACAGTTTAGCCAAGACTCCTCAAAAGCGGGTTCACATAAACAAATTATTTCATGCAAATTAGTTTCAGTTTCAGTTTAGTTTATTTCATACATAAATAAACATGTAAATCACATCATAAACGGAACAATCATAAACAATATGGGAGAACATCTGCAAAGGTTTTAACAATACAAAGTGGGATATCAACATACAAATACATAGATCTTAATATATTCATCATGGACATGAGACAAATTAATTTGGTAAAGTGAAATACGAGCGAAACTGAAACTGAAACTGCAAGCAATATCTTGAATATCAATAGAATACATCAGTTTCATGATACAGTTTTTATGGAAACATTAATATCCTTTCTGTTTATATATCATCTGCTGAGAGATAGAAAGGCCTTAATCAATAGCAGAACAGTGTCTCCTTATGGTGAAACTTCTTCATTATCTGTTGGTCAAGAATGCTAACAATTTTACATTACACATGAGCAGAAATAGAAAAATTCACTGGACATTTTGAGCAAATTTCTAATATACATATGTTGAGCCATTCTCAAATAAGAGTGATTTAATGGTAATTTATCATTAAACTCTCAAAATTGGCAAGGCAGTAAAATATATATAAGCACTATTTCCAGGTGCAAACTGTCATTCATTTAGTTTTTATAATCATTTTTTCCTCACACTATGTTGGAGTAAAAAATGATAATGAATGTTGCCAATTTGAGGAGTAAAAGCTGACTGATTTAAAACTGAAGAAAGCTCTGTATGCTACAGGTTAAAAGTAATGTAGAAGTCAAGTTCACTCATGATCATGTTTTTTTTTTTTTAAATAATTGTCTCATGTATCTATATAACAAGTAGTTAGATACAGAAAGGCAATATCTCACATCATTTAATACAGAGTCATGAAAGCCCTTTTCATTCTCACTTAGAAACCATTAGTCAGATATACAATCAGCAATACTTCCCAGCTTTGAACATGTATTTCATTTCACATCACTCTGCAGTCATAACAAAGCAGATAAATAAACATTTCTCAATGTTGATTTCCAAAGACCTTGTGGTAGAAGACTACCTCAGGTAACCATTACTAAGTGCACTATGCTCATTAAGAAAATGGACAGTTGCCCATTTAAGCTGCACGCACTGCTGGTTACCGATACAAATGGATTGAGGAAGTAAGGGAGTGATCTGTTCTAATTATTCACAAAAGCAATTTCGGTCTGACATGATTTCTCGTGTTGTTCAAGCAATGATGATTATCGTTTTATTGTCATCTATCATAATCATCAAACTCACTGAACCTTATAGATATTACTTTAAAATCAATTGGATTATCTTGATGCAACAATTGTCAGAGGATCTGCTTCAGTGAAGGAATAGATGATGTGAAACCAGTATGATACATCCCAACCAAAATTTATTCAAATTTGAAGGTCTGTGCTCTAAATAAAAAAAGTGAATAGAATTTTAGGTATATGTACAGTGGACCAAGGGAAGCAAGTACATCACCTTTTCCTGTGCTAAATGAGTATTAAGATTATTAAGATTATGTACTTATTAAACAAAATGGATATTTTCCCTACTTTTTCCCTTCATCATAACCTGTTGCTCACAAATGATCCCTCCTTTCCAAGAGGAGCACTGAATTTCTCCCCCACCCCCTTCCTGTCTGCATGGCACCAACAACAAAGTTCAAGAAAAGTCAAGTTACTTGATCACAAAAAAAACTGAAAATTGTATGAATAATCATTTTCAATTATGTCATTACCAGAGCTTGTAAGAATGTACTCTCATTTCTGGAAAATATGCAAACTGATGGGACAATAGAATAGCCAAGGTAGACAGATGACAGTAATTTATAAAGGATTCCAAACAGCTTTCATAAGGTCACTCAGAGTTCAGAAGGCAATGCAATGTTTATAAACCATAATTCAAATTTTTATAGCTACCAAGAGAACAATTTTTCTTTTTTACTGATCATCTCATGGTATTCTGTTTGCCCCCTCCCTCTATCTTTCTGTTTACCGCTCATCCCCTATTTCCCCTTGCGTCTTTTATATCCATTTCTTTTTTTCCTCTCCATCACCTTCCCTCTAGTTTATGCTTCTTCTTTCCCCATTACTTTTTTTCTCATTTTGATTTTTTGCTTTCTTTTGCTTTGTCAAATTCCCACCTTACCTATTTTTCAACCCACATCTTCCCTCCATTCTCTCTCTCTCTCTCTCTCTCTCTCTCTCTCTCTCTCTCCAATAACATTTTATCATTATAGCACCATGTCCTCAATCAATGCTTCAATGCTTCACCATGGAAATACGTTTCCATCAAAATCAAATTCATCTATATGCTCAAGGGTGCTACACAGTACATAAGCCGCCCCCAGAGAGTCATCTTGAATGGTATGTCACTTCAAATATGACTTGCAATCAATTGAATGCTTTGATTGTAGCAGACTGGTTTAGCCTTTAACTCTCATCCCATTTGGCAATGGGAGAACATAACCCCAAGGAAGCAGGTTTCAAGATCAACTGCATTGAACATGTAGGTACTCCATTAGACCGTTCAAGACCATTTCATTTTCGTTCCATGTTAATTTCAAATGGGATGAATCCCAAGGATCAGGCCACTTAGATATCAATGGATGAAGGTATGTTGCTTGAATGAGTCTTTTAACTCATTAGGTAAAGGATTTCCGTGTATTCCTGATACTGATACATTAACTTATCAACAATGAACCTGTATGAATAAACGTTGCATGAAGAAGCAAAATTGTTACCAATTTGTGTGTGAACAAAATCAAAATTAGATTCAAGACCTTATAGTCATTTCCTTCAATAATTTGCAAAGCACATTCTGAAATTTCACCACAATGGAATGATTTCATGAAAGAAATATAAGGCAACAAAGTGCATGTAAGGCCTATTTGTCAGCTCTGAATTTAATACTGTCTAACTTAACCAATTTTTCTGCAAAACATTTATGTTAGGATTTCCCAGATCTAATGCTCATTTTTTTCTCTGTATTTTGCCCAAATACTTTCTGTGCAATTGAAGAGAATATACTCATTTTAGCAACCAATTTTTTCTTCATCTATATGTTTATCATCTACTTTGTAGCTTTCTAAATTTTAATAATTATGTTTGTTTATTTATTTTAAAAACCTACCTAGTGGACTACTAATCCGATTGACTTTTGTAATAACTACAAATGCGTGAAATTATTATTAAATACCTACAGTCTACCACAGTTGCAAATGTTTAGAAAATTGCTATTTATGTAGGTTAAAAGTACCATACATTAACCAATCACAAACAGACTTGGGGCAGTATATTGAGGCTTTTGACGTAGCCCTACAGGAGTTATATTTGGAACTAGTACTAAAGGCAGCCTAATCATATCACTCATGGGTATGTGCGTGCCATTACATGATTATCTAAAGAAATCTACTCTTTATTTCTCAATTCCAGTACATGACGTTGAACATGCTGGCCTTGGACGGGGGAATCAACTCATCATACATCCAATTACAATGGCAAACACAGACGACATTACGACCAGCTTGCCATTATGTCAAGTGCTTCCTATGTCTAGTATAATACTAAAAGCTTGATTGATTAACTTTGAGCAAATTATGACAAGTGTAGGCTTAATGCGGTGAATTGACAGTAAGCTCAGCAAGGACCAACAAAGCACGCAATGGAACTTCAATTTACTTCGCTGATTGATGAAAGAGGATCGCTTGAATAATTGGAGTAGGGATGGAGGAAGAATTAATTGCATACATACATGTAGGATGATGATTGATTACAGGAGGGATTCTGGTGGAATATACACAGAAAGACAAGAGCTTGTAGGATTGGTGTTGCATAGGGGTTTTACACTGCCATATGGAATAAATAGAGAAAAATATGGGGATCGATAGATGATTTTTCTAGAGATATAAATTGGAGGTTCTACAGATGCTTTCATCCAGGAATGGGTATTAGATAAGTGCACTTGACCTTAGTCTGAAATATGTTGTCCAGGGGGTGGGGGGGGGGGGGGGTGGGGGGGTGGGAGGGTGTACGTTTCAATGAGGCCTGTACACGTACATCGATCAGCGCACATCACTTTCTGAAAAGCACCCTAAATGAGGATTGAAGCAGGAGTGGTTTTGATACTCTAAACAGGGAAACCTGTTTAATATCTCCAATTTTCATATCCTTAACGGGATTTTATTCAAGGATTGCATCATCAGCTCTGAATTTGATACCCTTTTGTTGATTTTTGCTGTTTAGATACCCTAAACATGTAACACGTGTTACATGCCTTATGCTGAAAAAAGTACCTTTTATGTGTTTTCATGTACACGGATGATGTACAGGTCTCAATGAGACATGTATAACACAACGTGGTCTGGTGGATACATACCCTGCCTGCAGATCACATGGTTCACGGTTCGTGTCCTGCGATGGTACTACCGTCTTTTGCCAAGATATTAATCTACAATCGCCACTTTCCACCCAGGTGTAAAAAAATGGGTACCTGGCAGGAAGAAATTACTTGAAAAAACTAGGTGCTATAATGGCAACAATGCTAAAGGCAGGGTAATAACAATGGAGCGCCAGGAGAGTCAAGTCTGACAGATGTGATCGCTATACAAAAACTCACTATAATTACTATTTTTCTACAGAATATGTTTACCTGGTTTAATTCGATCTTAAAAATTACAGTTGTCTAGATCAACAATCAGCATTAACAAACATATTGAAAGACTATTTATTAACCTTGACAAAATTGGAGTGTGCATAGCTAATCATTCATTCCAAAACCACAGGAGACAAAACATGAGTTCAAACAAATTAGGCTAAAATATAAGCTAGAATATGACATAAACATACAATGCACATGTTCTTTTATATCCTTTCTTGAAGACTATTTCAATCATGCAAAGCAAAGTACAGGATATGAGGAGTTGAGTACCCCCTGCA
>CM057165.1:11692931-11716432 GCA_029962745.1 Echinometra lucunter | reverse complement strand
TTCTTACACTGTACACCTCTTATATCATCCTTATTTCTCATTTCCCATTTCACATGTATTTGAAAAAAAGTGGGAGTGTTCTATGGCCAAGTTATCTATTATCATCTTTTATTATGATCATTACCGAGTAATTTGGTGTCACCTGGCCTGCGAGGGGAAAAGCGAATTTAATCACTGTGACCCTCGGGTCTCTCCTCCCGAGATAACTTATTGGGATGTGCAGGTGTACCGCTACACCGGGTATTCCCCCTACTCTTCTTTGAATAGTGCAGAGGGTTCTTATACGTGCAAAGTAGGTGACTCTCCTCTAATTGAGAATTCACTGTCCTTTGAATGGATAAGCACTGACTGAAAGATAAGGGGTTAAGTTTATATGCAACAGCGAATGGCTATGTCGCTGCCCACCATCCTATCATAAATCATTTTTTTCTTAATTTTCCTTCTAAACCCTTTAAATAACATGCCAAGGAAAACTCTGGTTGAGGTCTTTGGAAAATGGTCTATGGAAATGTATGTTGTACAAAATCAAATCAAGCTCAACAGGTTACTTTGTATTTGAAATATAGAGCGGGCAGGGGGGGGGGGGGTTGCCTGTAGTATGCTGAGTTTCACAACCTTAATCTTTAGCCTCTGAAAGGGAAGGGTACACTCTTTACGTCACAGGCTGATATTTACTGCCCATCTTCCACATCACACATCTGGGGGGTGTTTTCACAAAGAGTTAAGTTGGACCTTAAAGTCACACTTAAATTCCTATTGTGTGCTGTATATTATGTATCACCACATTGGTCAGATCATACCTCACAGGACACACGCTATTGAGAAGTCCATCAATGAGATTACGCGTTTAATACCGGATGCTCACTGGCGCTTACTCATGACTCAAGTCCAACTTAACTCTTTGTGAAACCCCCTTACTTTAGTTTCTCCTTTTTATTCTATCACATATAGATGGGGGCTGGTATAATGAGGAGCTTGAAATTGAAAATAAGGGCTGAATGAAAGTAAAAGGTGCTCTTTTTATGCAACAGGTTTGTGATAATATTTACTCTCCACCTCTTGAATCATACATCTGATTTTAGTTCTCCTCCTTATCTTTATCAAATAAAGATGGGGGCTAGTATATTCTTATCGTGAAGGAAATATAAGGTTGAATGAAAGGGCAGGGGACTCTCTTTCATGTGACAGCTTCCACTGATATTTACTGGCACCCCGCATCATACATCTGATTTCAATTCTCCCTTTTTTTTTCTATTACATACAGAAAGGGGCTGGTATAATATGGAAGCTACTTCTTCCACTTGTGAATGAAATAGGGCTGAATGAAAGGGCAGGGGCTCTCCTTTATGTGACGGCTTCCACTGATATTTACTGTCCACCCCCCTACAGTGTATATCATACTTCTGATCTAATTCTCCAGAATCAGGCAGGTAGAATATGGAGCTCCTCATCACCATTCTCCTGCTTGTGAATGAATTCTAAGTCCGAATGAAAGGGAACGGGTGGCTGTCTTTTATGCGCAGGTTGGGCTGATATTTGCGGAGTTGCTGCAGGATTGATGAATGGTAAACATGATATCTCAGGAACCTGCACCGTGTACCCATTTTTAGTGTCTCTCAACAAGTGTTCATATGGCTACACTGCCGGGTTTGCATTCGCGATGAATCTCTCCACCTTTAAGCAAACAAAATTAATGCTGAGGTTTCCATCACTTCAGAAGAGAAAGTGTAGAAAATGGCAACAATGTATATTCTACTGTAAACATACAAGTGTTTCGATCTTCATCTGCATAATAAGTGTATAAATGCATGGGCATAATTGCAATTCCATTCATTTCAATTTCGGTTCCTGTATAAAGCTTACAAAGAGAGAAATTCAGCAGTTATCGTGTCAACAGATTGACATTTTAATACATTGGACTACTGAAATCCTATATTCCCATTGACTTAGTACAGGGACCCACCCACTGCCCATAATCAATGGGTTAATAGACATGCATGTATACATGTAGACACTACGTCCATAGTACAGTATAAGTACAAGGTTTCAACTAACATCAATTATATTGATATTCTCTGTGTTTATATAATTTAAATCACTATGCTCTTTCAAAATTTGTACAACAAAATCCCTCTCTTCTGTTCATTGATCCAGCTTTCAATTATACATTTCAGTATAGCCTCCCTTCATACAGAAATCCGGGAGATTACAACATGTATACAAAAAAAGGCAACAATAGAGAGAAGGGGAGAGAGGGAGGTTTTAGAACTTCTAACCCCTTTTCTCATTGTGTATGTGCACTATGCAACTCAGATGCATTGTGTGGCAAGTGTATGCATGTTGTGTGCAAGTGGTATGCTACTTGTATGCAAGTGGTGTGTTATGTGGGTAAGCAAGTGGTATGATGATATTGTGTGGAAGAGATATGCCAGGCTGTGTGGAAGTAATATGCATGTTGTATACAAGTGGTTTGCATGTTGCATGTCAGTCGGAAACCTAAACAAAACGAATGCAGGCATGTAGTTTCTAATTAGCTACCAAATAAAATACATATTGACAAAGGGGTGTTTAAGTGGTAATCAAATTAGTTTCCAGAACAACCCCATAATAATTGAGACTCACTGCGCCCACTGACTGTGAAGTTTAGAGGAAGTCAGCCTTGTTTAGTGCCGTTGTTGGCGTGATTTAATAGGTAACTTAGCAAAAAAAAACCTCTGTTGAGAGCCAAGAGGATGTACCTCTATGTTACAGTATAGGAGTTATTGTCTTTCTGGCTCTAAGCAGAATAGGACTGTATGGTTTCTGTTTTCTACAATATGGACACTTCCCTTTAAAAACTTCCTGTGAAAACTTAGAAACTCGCAAGCCTATATTCCACAACAATGAGTTAATGCTTTTCTGACTCTGCAAGCAATATATTGAATATCAAACAACATACATCAGTTTCATGATGATTTGGTGGTTTCTAAGGCAAGATTTTACAGTTTAGCCAAGACTCCTCAAAAGCGGGTTCACATAAACAAATTATTTCATGCAAATTAGTTTCAGTTTCAGTTTAGTTTATTTCATACATAAATAAACATGTAAATCACATCATAAACGGAACAATCATAAACAATATGGGAGAACATCTGCAAAGGTTTTAACAATACAAAAGTGGGATATCAACATACAAATACATAGATCTTAATATATTCATCATGGACATGAGACAAATTAATTTGGTAAAGTGAAATACGAGCGAAACTGAAACTGAAACTGCAAGCAATATCTTGAATATCAATAGAATACATCAGTTTCATGATACAGTTTTTATGGAAACATTAATATCCTTTCTGTTTATATATCATCTGCTGAGAGATAGAAAGGCCTTAATCAATAGCAGAACAGTGTCTCCTTATGGTGAAACTTCTTCATTATCTGTTGGTCAAGAATGCTAACAATTTTACATTACACATGAGCAGAAATAGAAAAATTCACTGGACATTTTGAGCAAATTTCTAATATACATATGTTGAGCCATTCTCAAATAAGTGATTTAATGGTAACTTATCATTAAACTCTCAAAATTGGCAAGGCAGTAAAATTTATATAAGCACTATTTCCAGGTGCAAACTGTCATTCATTTAGTTTTTATAATCATTTTTTCCTCACACTATGTTGGAGTAAAAAATGATAATGAATGTTGCCAATTTGAGGAGTAAAAGCTGACTGATTTAAAACTGAAGAAAGCTCTGTATGCTACAGGTTAAAAGTAATGTAGAAGTCAAGTTCACTCATGATCATGTTTTTTTTTTTTAAAATAATTGTCTCATGTATCTATATAACAAGTAGTTAGATACAGAAAGGCAATATCTCACATCATTTAATACAGAGTCATGAAAGCCCTTTTCATTCTCACTTAGAAACCATTAGTCAGATATACAATCAGCAATACTTCCCAGCTTTGAACATGTATTTCATTTCACATCACTCTGCAGTCATAACAAAGCAGATAAATAAACATTTCTCAATGTTGATTTCCAAAGACCTTGTGGTAGAAGACTACCTCAGGTAACCATTACTAAGTGCACTATGCTCATTAAGAAAATGGACAGTTGCCCATTTAAGCTGCACGCACTGCTGGTTACCGATACAAATGGATTGAGGAAGTAAGGGAGTGATCTGTTCTAATTATTCACAAAAGCAATTTCGGTCTGACATGATTTCTCGTGTTGTTCAAGCAATGATGATTATCGTTTTATTGTCATCTATCATAATCATCAAACTCACTGAACCTTATAGATATTACTTTAAAATCAATTGGATTATCTTGATGCAACAATTGTCAGAGGATCTGCTTCAGTGAAGGAATAGATGATGTGAAACCAGTATGATACATCCCAACCAAAATTTATTCAAATTTGAAGGTCTGTGCTCTAAATAAAAAAGTGAATAGAATTTTAGGTATATGTACAGTGGACCAAGGGAAGCAAAGTACATCACCTTTCCTGTGCTAAATGAGTATTAAGATTATTAAGATTATGTACTTATTAAACAAAATGGATATTTTCCCTACTTTTTCCCTTCATCATAACCTGTTGCTCACAAATGATCCCTCCTTTCCAAGAGGAGCACTGAATTTCTCCCCCACCCCCTTCCTGTCTGCATGGCACCAACAAACAAAGTTCAAGAAAGTCAAGTTACTTGATCACAAAAAAAACTGAAAATTGTATGAATAATCATTTTCAATTATGTCATTACCAGAGCTTGTAAGAATGTACTCTCATTTCTGGAAAATATGCAAACTGATGGGACAATAGAATAGCCAAGGTAGACAGATGACAGTAATTTTATAAAGGATTCCAAACAAGCTTTCATAAGGTCACTCAGAGTTCAGAAAGCAATGCAATGTTTATAAACCATAATTCAAATTTTTATAGCTACCAAGAGAACAATTTTTCTTTTTTACTGATCATCTCATGGTATTCTGTTTGCCCCCTCCCTCTATCTTTCTGTTTACCGCTCATCCCCTATTTCCCCTTGCGTCTTTTATATCCATTTTCTTTTTTTCCTCTCCATCACCTTCCCTCTAGTTTATGCTTCTTCTTTCCCATTACTTTTTTTTCTCATTTTGATTTTTTGCTTTCTTTTGCTTTGTCAAATTCCCACCTTACCTATTTTTCAACCCACATCTTCCCTCCATTCTCTCTCTCTCTCTCTCTCTCTCTCTCTCTCTCTCTCTCCAATAACATTTTATCATTATAGCACCATGTCCTCAATCAATGCTTCAATGCTTCACCATGGAAATACGTTTCCATCAAAATCAAATTCATCTATATGCTCAAGGGTGCTACACAGTACATAAGCCGCCCCCAGAGAGTCATCTTGAATGGTATGTCACTTCAAATATGACTTGCAATCAATTGAATGCTTTGATTGTAGCAGACTGGTTTAGCCTTTAACTCTCATCCCATTTGGCAATGGGAGACACATAACCCCAAGGAAGCAGGTTTCAAGATCAACTGCATTGAACATGTAGGTACTCCATTAGACCGTTCAAGACCATTTCATTTTCGTTCCATGTTAATTTCAAATGGGATGAAATCCCAAGGATCAGGCCACTTAGATATCAATGGATGAAGGTATGTTGCTTGAATGAGTCTTTTAACTCATTAGGTAAAGGATTTCAGTGTATTCCTGATACTGATACATTAACTTATCAACAATGAACCTGTATGAATAAACGTTGCATGAAGAAGCAAAATTGTTACCAATTTGTGTGTGAAACAAAATCAAAATTAGATTCAAGACCTTATAGTCATTTCCTTCAAATAATTTGCAAAGCACATTCTGAAATTTCACCACAATGGAATTGATTTCATGAAAGAAATATAAGGCAACAAAGTGCATGTAAGGCCTATTTGTCAGCTCCTGAATTTAATACTGTCTAACTTAACCAATTTTTCTGCAAAACATTTATGTAGGATTTCAAGATCTAATGCTCATTTTTTTCTCTGTATTTTGCAAAATACTTTCTGCAATTGAAGAGAATATACTCAATTTTAGCACAATTTTTTCTTCATCTATTATGTTTATCATCTACTTTGTAGCTTTCTAAATTTTTAATAATTATGTTTGTTTATTTATTAAAAACCTACCTAGTGACTACTAATCCGATTGACTTTTGTAATAACTACAAATGCGTGAAATTATTATTAAATACCTACAGTCTACCACAGTTGCAAATGTTTAGAAAATTGCTATTTATGTAGGTTAAAGTACCATACATTAACCAATCACAAACAGACTTGGGCAGTATATTGAGGCTTTTGACGTAGCCCTACAGGAGTTATATTTGGAACTAGTACTAAAGGCAGCCTAATCATATCACTCATGGGTATGTGCGTTGCCATTACATGATTATCTAAAGAAATCTACTCTTTATTTCTCAATTCCAGTACATGACGTTGAACATGCTGGCCTTGGACGGGGGAATCAACTCATCATACATCCAATTACAATGGCAAACACAGACGACATTACGACCAGCTTGCCATTATGTCAAGTGCTTCCTATGTCTAGTATAATACTAAAAGCTTGATTGATTAACTTTGAGCAAATTATGACAAGTGTAGGCTTAATGCGGTGAATTGACAGTAAGCTCAGCAAGGACCAACAAAGCACGCAATGGAACTTCAATTTACTTCGCTGATTGATGAAAGAGATCGCTTGAATAATTGGAGTAGGGATGGAGGAAGAATTAATTGCATACATACATGTAGGATGATGATGATTACAGGAGGATTCTGGTGGAATATACACAGAAAGACAAGAGCTTGTAGGATTGGTTGCATAGGGGTTTACACTGCCATATGGAATAATAGAGAAAATATGGGGATCGATAGATGATTTTTCTAGAGATATAAATTGGAGGTTCTACCAGATGCTTTCATCCAGGAATGGGTATTAGATAAGTGCACTTGACCTTAGTCTGAAATATGTTGTCCAGGGGGTGGGGGGGGGGGGGGGGGGGAGGGTGTACGTTTCAATGAGGCCTGTACACGTACATCATCAGCGCACATCACTTTCTGAAAAGCACCCTAAATGAGGATTGAAGCAGGAGTGGTTTTTGATACTCTAAACAGGGAAACCTGTTTAATATCTCCAATTTTCATATCCTTAACGGGGATTTTATTCAAGGATTGCATCATCAGCTCTGAATTTGATACCCTTTTGTTGATTTTTGCTGTTTTAGATACCCTAAACATGTAACACGTGTTACATGCCTTATGCTGAAAAAAATACCTTTTATGTGTTTCATGTACACGGATGATGTACAGGTCTCAATGAGACATGTATAACACAACGTGGTCTGGTGGATACATACCCTGCCTGCAGATCACATGGTTCACGGTTCGTGTCCTGCGATGGTACTACCGTCTTTTGCCAAGATATTAATCTACAATCGCCACTTTCCACCCAGGTGTAAAAAAATGGGTACCTGGCAGGAAGAAATTACTTGAAAAACTAGGTGCTATAATGGCAACAATGCTAAAGGCAGGGTAATAACAATGGAGCGCCAGGAGAGTCAAGTCTGACAGATGTGATCGCTATACAAAAACTCACTATAATTACTATTTTTCTACAGAATATGTTTACCTGGTTTAATTCGATCTTACAAATTACAGTTGTCATAGATCAACAATCAGCATTAACAAACATATTGAAAGACTATTTATTAACCTTGACAAAATTGGAGTGTGCATAGCTAAATCATTCATTCCAAACACAGGAAGACAAAACATGAGTTCAAACAAATTAGGCTAAAATATAAGCTAGAATATGACATAAACATACAATGCACATGTTCTTTTATATCCTTTCTTGAAGACTATTTCAATCATGCAAAGCAAAGTACAGGATATGAGGAGTTGAGTACCCCTGCAGCATACCTCCCACCTGACTCATCTTATCAGCAACTCCCTCCCCCACCTGCCAACTCAATATCACTCCATTGTACAAATAGGGCATGTGAGGAAAATATATCATTCAGATTTGCAGGGGGGAAACGGCATTAAAAAAACCTCTGACTGCTTTTTTAAATTACTAAATGAATGGCAAGCAGTTGAGTGGTGGCAGAAATGTGCTATTCACATTACTCTCTTATGCCTAGTTTACATTTTACTTACGATCAGCATACAGAGCCCATAACCCCCTATCCGTGCGGCCTCCGTAAGGAAGCAGAAGGTGATCGTAAGATTTTCGTACGGATTCACAGGCTCTGCAGCCTCTACGATTTTGTTTCGCAAGGAGTAATACAAAATTTGAAAAATCGCAAGACCGTAGTCCATTGTAGGTGGCATTGCACGATTCCTGTACAGGCCCCGTACAATTTCTGTGGGGAGGCTGCAATGATTGCACAATTATTGTACAATCTTCAAGCGGCCTCTGTATGGATATGCTACGGCCTGCCTCTCAATGGCCAACACAGAAAATGGCATGATGATTACAGATAATGTAAACACGAACACCATAGCCCTTGGCCACCTATGATGCCTCCAAAAAACATAGAACAAAGTTATCGTACGGTGCCCGGGGCAAATGTAAACTAGGCTATTATATAGAATACAGAAATGTGACACATAGTACGCTTTAAACCTCAATTCTTGCATTTCACAATGCATGCACCACCAACGTCCATACCATGAGAGGCCTATTTACCCACTCGAGGGTTGAAAACTATTCCCAAGATAGCAGACGGCGTAAGTGAGTGTTAACCAATTGATGAAATATTCAACTGACTGAGGGATCCCAAGTGCAGGGAAGAAGAATGAGTCAGTAGAAATATCAGTGAGAGCCCAGGAAAAATATGTAGTTTTAAAAGTCTGTAATCAGTTAAAATAGGAGCGAAAAAGGCGACTAGCGCAAGGTGGTGATGGTACCATTCTCAACCCATCTCCCAGAACTAACGCGCTAGAGTGACTGTCGCAACTGAACCATATGAAGGCGCAAGGACTGCAAAATTCGAAGAAAAATTTTTTTTTAGAGGTTTACTTCTGCATACATGTATGTGACAAGCCTTTAATAAAAAAAAATACAATCAAACATTCAATTATGCATCCAAAATCATGACACTGCATCAAGAAAGCATCAAACAGGGGCTGATTTACAGAAATAACAATACAATTAGGTGAGAGTAAAGGAACAGAATAACAGCTCAATTGGAACTTTCCCCAGGGATGTCCCAAAAAAGGGAAAATTGATTCCTGCTATACTGCATCTTGCAGAACTGGTGGCCCCCGACACCATCCATCAGGAAATGAGAAATCAGGGAAATATCATGCAGATTAGCAGGATATTTGCAGAAAGGCATTCCAAAGTACTCCATAGTCATGTAGTTTAAACATGGAAAAGCAATTAATGCATGTTGAAATGGCAAAATACATGCATTTCAAAACAATCAGTAAACCCTAAATCGTCGGCTTCCCGGAAAAAGGCCTTTATCAACCTTTTCTCAATTTTCCCGCCATTTTTTTTTCATTGCAGAAATGGAAAAAGCATGTCATAAGTTTTCTTCTTGTACCATTCTCTTGACGTCATTATGACGTAATAAGCCAAAAAACAAAATTACACGAGCACATGAATTCCTCCTCACTTAACGTGCTTACGCGCATAGACGGATTAGCAATAGCGTCTTTTTTCTGGGAACTATTGCGCATTTTTTATTCCCAGAAGAAAGACACTAATTCTTCGCTCAACGTGCTTACGCGCATAGACCGTTTCGCATCGGCCTTTTTCCGGGAACTGGATTTACGTACTTGCGCATTTTTGGTCCGGGAAGAAAGCCGTTAAGGATAAAATGCTAATGATTAGAAAACCTTTAGAGTGTTCTAAATAAAAGCACAAAATATCATTGAAGAAAAAATCTTGCTCTGTCAGAAAGTTTGAGAATTAGGACGGAAAAATAATACACTAGCTGCTAAAAGCTCAAAATAAAGTCAAAACTTCATTCGCGTTTTTCTAGAAAACGTACATTTCGCGTACGTGCGCGTTAGTGGCCTTTTTCCGGGAAGGCGATGAAATGATAATTAATAAATAATAATAAAGAATGAATAAATAAAGAAATATATTAATGAATAAATACATAAATATTGAGATTGATTACTACAAGTATACAAAGGTGGTCACTTTACAAAAACAAAAGTTTCCTTTAATGGAAAGTACATTTATAAACCAATGTCTTTTCATGCAGCTGGCATCTATAGCATTTTAAACAGTTCTCCCTCAGTCTTGAAGGAAATATCTCATCAACAATCCCAGCATTTCATTTTTTAAAATTTATCTCATGTTCCTTGCTCTCAGCAATCTAAACCAGCAAGAATTGAAAAGGAAAACAGGCTAAATGAAATGGAAGGATGTTTGTACAACACCCCTGAGAGTATACTGATAGGTGTGACCAGATTTTAACCCTAGCATTTGCATAAAAGTAACATCATATCCACATTAGCTTACATCATCCCTTGTGGGAAACGACCTTCTCAATGACCTTCTCCTGGCCAGGTACCTCCTCATCTTGCAAAGCTCTATATTACATTTGAATCACCTGGCCCCAAGATATCGACATTGATGCATAATTGGGCATAGCTAACCATCCAAGACATATTCAAGCTCTCGGCGCAAATCCATGGCCGGAGTATTCCCGAGCTGAGATTTCCCAAACATCCCCCCTCCTTTTCTTTAGTCTTACATAGAGTGCCCTGCTCCTGGTGGCACTGACGTGCAATTACATACTCCTCTCCCCTAGGGTGTTGAGCTATTTTTGCGTCCATGTCAGCAAACAAAAAGTTTGGAGGTTATTACTGGGTGCTGATGTTTCTGGTACAAACTAGCCAGTGTTAAGGGAGGTTGTCGCCATCCCGGCCAAACCTTGATATTTCCTATTCTACTAGTGTTTATTTGTAGGGTTACTAGGAGAACCAAATACAAGGGTTGTGTTTCCTTTCCTTTCACTTTGGTAATCACACCATATATGTGGTAAAAAATCATGAAGATGTTTCAGTTTTCAAGAATTTCATACTGAAACAAAGTATTCTCGGACTTACTCTCTAACAGGTTAAAAAAAATATATATATTTTTTCTGTCTTTACAAAGCATCTAGGATCATGTTAATATGTAAATAATAATAATAATTAATAATTTACATTGATATAGTGCATTACATTAAACATTTCAATGTGCTTTACAACTAATCTACATAAATACACATATAAAGATTAACAGTGGTGCTCTTCTCGACAGCTGCACTATTCTTTTCATTTCTCCCAATTTTTTTTTCTTCTAATTTTACTCTTTTAATGAACATTATGATCTTTTTGGAGTAGAAATGACTGTCATTATCTATGTGAGTAACCCTGGATCTTTCATAGAGAGAGAGAGAGAGAGAGAGCTCCATTTCATTTCATATAGAGTCTGATTATAACAACAGCAAGGATTATTTAAGACTATTCAGACCTATTAACTAAGAGTTAATGTCATTTTTTCAAAAAAGAAGAAATTTAACATCCATCAAATCTAATCAGCTTTTCAGTATCACAGCAGCCCGGAGAAAAAAATTCTATATCTTTAAAACATCTTGTTTTTCCGTTAAACTTGAGACATAAATAGAATTTTGATCTGCTTTGATCCTGAAAAGCTTATTAGACTTGAGAGAATGTTAATTTTTTTACATTACTAGACTTTTAATGATATTTTTGATGACCGTTTGTACTGCTTTCTCTTCAAATCATTTCCATTTTAAGCTCAGATTCAAGCATAACATCCAATTAATAATACTGACATTTGTTTATCTCCCAATAATCCTTTTTAAGACATCTATATAAGAACGTTACAAGAATTTTCATAAATTAGAACAAGAAATCAATACTCAAAAGTTCACCTGCTGCTCAGACATGGCATCTGGGTACAGTACTTCATGATCACTGATTTCAATAACACAATATAAAGTAGAAAAGGAAGGAAAAAATGATGGCATTCTCACTTTTACATAGAGCTTGACAACATGCAGCATAATGACTTATGTTCACATCTGGAAGGAGAAGAGAGGATAGGAATTTGAATTGATTTTTCTTCCTTTCTAACTCTTGGCCCACTATATGCACTGTGAGTCATAATCCATTTTTTTTTTTTTTTTTTGCTCTTGTAAGGAATCTTCGGCTTTGTGAAATTCCCCCTTCCCCGCCAGCAAGCGAATCCTGCACCTGCCACTGTGAAAAAACTGTTCCCAATACCAGGACATCACTATTTTTGCAAAGTTTGAGAATCAAAAGGTTGCAAATTCAACAACGCACAAAAATAAGCTACACTCTTATTTCCACGGTGTCAAATTTGACTCGGAATGGCATCAGCTGGGAGCCAACTCTACTCCGAGTTAAAGTGACTCATTTTCCTAGTTACTTTGACTCGGAATTGAGTCATTTCTCAGCTGATGCCACATCATTCCCAGTCAAATTAATTCAGAATCCGATTCACTAATGCCATTCCGAGTCAAATTTGACACCGTGGAAATAGGAGTGTGCGAATGCATGGGCAATCACTAAATATATGATATTGTCAGTAGCCTATGCTGATTATAACTAGAATAAAAACTCATGAAAATGACTGCATCCTTGTTATCTGTAAAAATATATGTGGGCAAAATTTTCAGCTTCAGTATTCTGCCTATTCCATAATCATGAAGACTGAGATTCTCATCTCTCTAATGATTTTAAGGATCGTATATTTGATCCTGTGACTCATCTCATGATTCCATTGATTTACCCACACATGACCCATGACTACGTTGTCTTGATCATCTCTCGGCAAAATTCTCTCACAGCAACCGTCCATGTCAGTCCCAGATGCTGCCGTAAACGAACGATATTCCACACTTTCGGGGAAAATGTTTCCCTACCCCTCCACATGCTGATGTTTGCATGGAGTTTTCATAAGGTCTGACAAGGTCAGGGCACGCGGCAAGATTGGAAAGACAGAGGTGGATTTTGTGTCAGTACTCTTTATGCAAGGAACGGGCATGCTTTCACCGACTGGCATTTTCAATTTGAGGTAATTTCCTTTGAGGACACCATAGTCTCATCCATGTTCCAAATAAAGATCAATGTTTCAATACTAAAGGGAGCTCTGCTCTGTAACTGGATGCATGTTAACTGAAACAGAGACACAGAGAAAGAAAGAGAGAGAGAAAGAAAGAAAGAAAGAGAGGAGAAAGAAAAAAAGAAAGAGAGGGGTGCAGAGAGAGGATGCAGAGGAAGGGTGGTGAAATATAGTACAAACTTTGGGAAATCATGTTTTTTGAGCTTTCTAAGCAAGATGTGGAAATATTAACATTTTGAAAACACTTTGAAAAGGTCTTTTTCTGTTCTTAAATCGTGGCTTTGTCTACCTTGCTGTTGGAAAACATATGATAGTTCCAGACACACTACTTTAAAGTGATTACACAATGGTAAATTTTTTTTTGATATATGATCGAGAATAGAATTCTCAGAAAAATTACATTAAAATTATGATTTTCAATCGAAATCAATGCATTTTGGCTAATTTTCTTGTAAAAAGTCAAGAGCTGACCAAAAAAATTGGAGTATGAGGTATGACGTAAAAGTGGGTACCCAGCTTCGTGCATTGCAGTTGTGCTGCGCGCTAGACTGTACAATATATATGATACCTTGCGCGCATTTTGCTAGAAGTGCGCAACAAGGTACCCACTTTGACGTCATTTTGACATAAAAGTGGGTACCCAGTTGAAACTGGGTCACAACTGAGGGGTTAAAGATATCCTGAAATCTTACCACATTTGGGGGTTTCCTTGGCAACACGACTTAAAATTTTTTTTAGGCAGATGATTTTATTCTGATGAAATCATGCTCTTTTAAATGAACTGACATTGTTTCAGCATTGGGTACCCCCTTTAAGACCATCTACAAAAGATGCAACAAGATATTTAAGGAAGGGTGGGGAGAGGTAGTTCTAAAACTCTGACAGTTCAAAAATCATAACGAATCTCTGTTCAAGACAATTTCATATAGGTTCACAAGAGGAGGTAATTTGGAAGATGCTTCCATTACTGTTGAACATTATTTGTTTCCTTAGATTTCCCAGATTTCCAACAATGTACCATGTATCCATACAGCTCAAAGACAAGATACGCATTCAGTCACTTATGAATGAAAAGCAGAAGAACAAACCTGAGAAAATAACAGGCTTTGGTTGGCTGTCAGTTGTTGTTGGTGTAATTTTAGTTTTAACGGCACTTGTCATTCAGTTTTGAATATTTATGTCAGATTAATGTGAAATTTGGCTAGCTGCCAGCCGGTTTGTCATTATGGAGAGGTTCCTAAAAATAATGCAGTATACCCTGATGAGTGCATGTCAGAAAGCTTTAGTCTGTGTGTGTTCTGCCGTATCAAACATTCTTAAAGGTAGCCCGTCCCTTTTGCAGACCTAATTCTGAAAGTTCCCTGACTCTGTCATCATTTGAGAGAGAAAGGCTATATCCTATCCCTAACATTGAAAAAACATGAAATTCGGTTTTAAAGAAATAATCTTCAATAATTTATCAGAGCTTTCTTTTTTAGTACCACGAAAAAGAATCTGAAGCTTCGAGACAGCGCACTATTGAAAAGATTCACGTTACAGCGCTGCTATAATTATGTACGGTATGTGTGGTGGCCGCTAGCTGCGCATGGCTGAGCTAGCTGGCTGCGCTACTGCCAGTGAGCTGATCCGACTTGCTTATGCATGGATGGTAGCCAGATTTTCATTTTATATTAATAACTTAAGCAATGTATGACCGTAAGATTAAATAAACAGTATCAGAAGGGCATATCCTCAAGTCATGCCAAGTTGTATGGATTTTCGTAGATTTTGCAAAGGGGGCGGGTTACCTTTAAAGCCATGAAGGCAACAGGATTTATCAGGCGCATCCTCTACATCTCCTCCAGGATTATCCAAGAGACTGCATATAACACTTACATCCGACCTATATTCACTCACTATTTTTGGTTGCCAATCACCAAGGGGTTTGGAATAATTAATATCATATAAGGAAATCAATTTTACAGTGCATTCCGCGGCTCAGTGAACATTTCACACATAGAGAAACAATATCAATAATTCAACAGGCTTTATTAGTCATCATACAGCTTGATCAGTCCATTCAAAAAGTGCAATGAAGTAGAATGCACTCATTTATTTTTTAACTTCAATTGAACTATCCACCTTTCATGGTGAGCTTATCTTCTCTCACTCTTTCTGTTGTCTCTGTCTCTCTCCTTTTCCCTCTTCTTCTCAAACTCTTCTTTTGCCCCTTACTTTTTATCCCTTTCTCTATTTCTTTCTCTTTTTGCACTCTTTTCTTTCTCTATCTCTCTTTCCAGGGCCCCGTTTCATAAAACTTGTTATCAATAACAAGTTGCAATAACTGTTATAAGCTACTGAAATCCTTGCATCTGATTGGTTGAGAGCAAATTTATCACAGAAATGTGGCAGTTGTTACTGACAACAAGTTTAATGAAAAGGGGCCCAGAAGTACCCTCTCTTTCTCTCTCATATGTAATTTAAGAGTAATCAAGCCAGAAAACAGAAATCTCTCAACACTGAATTAATGCCCTTGTGACATTATTTTGTATTGCACTGTATGCTTGATAGTGAATTAAGACTAACTATCCACTTTCCACTGGCTTTATCTTAATTCATTCCAAATAATTGGTCTCCTTTTTTCAAAAGAATTCTTACTTCTTTAAATTGAATTGGATATATCTCATAGCATGCTATCTCCTGTAAAGGAGAGAAAAAGAGAGACACAGACAGAAAGGAGAAGAGAATGAAAAATGAATAAGGGAAAAGACAAGAGATAGTCACTGAACAGATGATAAAGAGAGAGAGAGAAAGAGAGATAAAAGGATAGAGACAGAAAGCTTCTGTCATTTCCACAGTTTACTCATCTCCGCCAAACAATGACGGTCCATTCCTAAAACACACAAGACGTGGCGCGAGCCTTACCCATTGCAGCCAACAAAACCTCCCTCGCACTCTCACTCACATGGCTTGCTTAAAACGCCTGGGTTTAGACGCTCCGTGAGAAAACTTCGCAATTCCTGGTTTTGTCATGCCCAGGATCGCACTCAAGTTTGTCTAGGAGTATCGCGTTTCCTTCGGGGCGATCGCAATAATTCAATCAGAACCATTATTTCTTGGACGAGCCATTATGCAATCCATGCACGCTCACAATATAGCACTAATGTCGACTGTTTGCCTTCAATGTGTGCAGAAAACAATGTAACAAAAGACATCGAATATGGAGAAAAATGATGCGGGGACACTGTCATTCTGAGAATTTGACCAAAAACAAAGCTCGAGTAGACCTGGCTAGGGTCTGCAAGTACATACATGCAAAGTAGCAAATGATTTCAGAGACATTGGTGGCTGAAGGATTTTGTAAAAGGGAGGGGTTCCAATTTGTAAAACAATTCCTGAGGAACAGAAAATAAGGTGTCACATAAAAAAGGGAAGGTCAAACACAAAAAAGCTCATGACAATTAAAAGAATGCTGAAGGTCTAGATGCCTACAATTGTGTAAAAAAAAAAAAAAAAGACATAAGATATGGAGAAAAATGATGCAGAGACATAGTCATTCTGAGAATTTGACCAAAAACAAAGCTGGAGTAGACCTGGCTGGGGTCTGCAAGTACATACATGTAAAATAGCAAATGATTTCAGAGACATTGGTGGCTGAAGGATTTTGTAAAAGGGAGGGATTCCAATTTTTGAAAAAATTCCTGATAATTCCTGATAAAGGAACAGAAAATAAGTTGTCACACAAAAAAGGGAGGTCAAACCTAAAAAATCTATGACAATCAAAAGAAGGCTAAAGGTCTATGCCTACAATTGCTGAAATGTAGGTAAATGTATTGAATGTATTGAAAAGGACTTATTGCTGTACCAGGCCTGAAATTAAGGATTTTTTTTTACATGTAGTCAAACCACTAAACTTACAAATGTTTACATGTCAAATGCGGTGTTTATTATTTATGCATATAAACTTTACAGCAAAATATCAAAAAGGAATATGGTGAATATCAAATGAATGGATCACAAGAAAAATAAGGGAGAGAGATGATGCCTTCAGGCTAATCAAATTTGAACATGATACTGACTACCATTCCTTAAAATAAATGAGATGAATTAAATGAACAAAATAAGGATTAACCATGAAAAATGAAAGCTGAGATGGGTGTGAATGTGAAATAATTATTTGCAAGGTGGGAGTACCCTTTTTGGTGTCAATGAAAAAGAAAAAATAATAAAAAAGGATATAATGTGACTAAAAGAAAGTTCAAGATGGTTTTGCCTTCTACAAGAACAAAGATGTGTGAATCCCCATTACATGACCAAATTATATTAACTCCTATCCAATAAACTGCACTGCATCATGTGTAGGTGGTTATGTCACTTTACAAACCCCCTTCATGATTCAAACAAATTTACAGACACAGTTCAGGTTGACTCACATTACATAAATCCCAGTCGAAGAACATTACATCAAAAGGTTACGGGCAGCAGTCAAAATGTCAAAGTGATAAGGAAATCTCATACAATTTTGATTACAATTTGCTAGATAGGGCTGCTATACATCTAATCCCCCATTAAAGTTTGCGACTCTCTATTCAAAGAGGAAAATGAATTATGAAAGACAAGTTATTTGAGTTTTTTTTTTCAAAGCCTTCCTTTCTTTTCATACCTGCATTTTAGAAGGGTAAAACTTCACTTTCTATCTTCTTTTCATTGTGATTTCAAAGCGACCTGACTAAGAAATTTTGAGTAAATGCTAGCACCATGTAAGAAATTTTAAGCACAGCCTAATTCAAAATAATGTTTTCCACATTACCATAGCCTTCAAGTTCAAATACAGTGTAGTAACATTTCATTCTATGAACACGATAGAGATATTGTTCTATTTTATATAATAAAAGCATAAAAATATTAGGATCCTATGATTCTTTTAATACCATCATAGTGTGTTATTTGTTTCACTTTTAAAGAGAGAAAAGACAGAGGCTGATTTTTATTTTTTAAGTTTTAAAGAAAAAGAAATTAAAATCATTGGTATGGAAAATGCTTTTAAGAAAACATATTTCAACCTAAAATATCTCCAGATTTATTTGATTTGAAAGCCTAAATGTGATTCAGCACTACAGTGCGTTAACATGCCTTGGACAGCAATGCTAACTTGGAATCGCCATAGAAAGAAGAGAATTTATTAGGAAAGGGTCAGAAGCAGGAGATATTACTCATAAATAATGGCCATCATGATACATGAATATGACATATTTACATACTTCATGTTTAGAGGATCAAATCTTATTAAAGTTAGACATCTTCAACAAAGGAAGGAAAGAAGTCTGATATGTTATTATCCTTATTACATGTATGTGATTCTTTTCCAAATAAATTTCACCACCACAAAAATTGCTTTTTAAATTCATTTCTTGATTTTCATATCAATGCAAATCTATAAGAGTATGATATATCCCGAAAACATACTTGTGATTACAAAAGGATAATCCTCAGCGCATCCGCTTTAGAAAAAACTGAGAGTCACATTCTCCTTTCCTTTATCAAATGGCAATGTAAAATGTTTTTTTCTCTCTTAGTTCTTGTCATGAGACCCAGGACAGAGTGCAGGAAAAACATCTTCGATCCAGGAAGTGCTCTTGGGCTATCAACAGTAAAACATAATCTTCATGAATATTAGACGTGATTGCTTACAAGATAATCCTTAAAATACCCTTTTGGGAAGAAAATGAAGGTCAGGCACTGTTTTTGAATGGCAATGTGGAAATGCTTCTTCCCTTGTGATTGTTTTCATGAGGCCCACGCCACAATAGACTGAGTGGAAAACATCTCCGATCCACAAAGCGCTCTTGGGATATCAATGGTAAAAGAGAGTTCTCCTGAATATTAGATGTGTGCCGAAGGGTCAATCAATTAGCGTCATAGCTACAGATCGACTGGGAACCGTTTGACCATGTGAGTTTCTTTTAATTAACACAGCTCCCCCCGATATTTGAATTCCAATTAGGCAACATCCTACATATACAAGTGGCTGAAAATTGAAAGGTATTAGATTCGGATGTGAGCAGGCTGGGTTGAGCAAACACGGTACCTAATTGGGCATGGGATATATATGTGCTACATTTATTTCCTCTGCCATTGAAGCATCCTATAAGGCCTCTTACTGTCACATGAATTAATATCATTAGCATCACAAGTCCATGTCAGCGTCTTGTCAATTAAATTTCTTTTTATCCATGCCGTCTCTTATCTTTCTTTCTGATTCCCCTTTCCCCCTTCCTCTCTCTCTCTCTCTCTTCTTTATTCTCTTTCTTTCTTTTATATCTCCTTTCTCTCTTATTCTCCCTATTTCTAACTGCTGCCTTTTCTCTTTCTTCTTTAGCAGCATCTTGTCAATTAGATTTCTTTTTATCCATGCCCTCTCTAACTCTTTCTGATTCCCTTTCCCCCTTCCTCTTTCTCTATTCATGATTTTCTTTCTTTTTTGTATCCCCTTCTTTCTCTCTCATTCTCTCTCTCTCTCTTGCTCTTTTCTTTCTTGTTCTCCGTATTTCTAACTGCTGCCTTTTCTCTTTCTTGTTTGGCAACAAGTATATAATAACATACAGTAATGGTCAAACTACATTGTGTAAATTTTTATGCAACCAAGTCTTTTTTGCCTTTTTCAAATTTATTAACATTCCCATATTTTGATTCTAAGACATGTAATAATTGTTCCAACAAGCAAAGGCGGAGCACTTTTTTTTTTTAAATGCAGGGATTGTTAAGCACTTGGTTTGGTGTTTGGTTGCCATAAATGATAGAAACAAATCACCTAAACATGTTATTTAACCTCATTAGCATCTCAAATTAAAAGAAAAATCACCACTTATAATTAGTCCAGTTTATGTGTTAACAAATGCCCTAAGCATATGTACAAGCTCATACAAATATTTGATTGATGAACAATACGCTCGGTCAATTTTGACCCAGTTATTGCGTCAAGACTAAAACATCCATCCACAGGGAGTAGGAGTATTTTTTCCCCCTCAGTGTTGCCAAGTAAAAGACAAAGGTCATAAAACATTTGGGCGCCCAATAATTCCTCATTAGTACCCCTGGGTTCCTACTAAATGGGCTCTAAGGCCCTTAATAGCCCCTTTGTTCCCCTGTTTGAATGAACATTGCTGTGTTCTCACTGTAGAATATAATCCACAAAAATGAATCGAGGGTATCCTTTCATATTGCATTTCCAATGTGTTTTTAGTTGATATAATTATCGGTTGAAATTCTCATCTGTCTTGTGGTTGTTGAACCAGCAAGATATGAAAATAGACCCTCATTAATACTCATGAGTTCCTCCTACAGGGCTCTTATAGCCCCTTTGTAACCCCTCTGTTCCATCATTTGAATGAACAGTGCTGTGTTCTCACTGCATGAAATAATCCACAAAAATAAATCAAGGGTATATCAGAACTCCTTTGATATTGCATTTCTGACTGTTCATAGTTGTTAGGATATATCCATCATGTAGTTGTTGCCATTCTTATTTACCTTCTGGTCGTTGGAACAGCAAAATGTGAAATAAAATCCCTAACTGATATGGGTTCCTTCTACAGGGCTCTTAGCTCCTCAGTCAATTTGTTCCACTCTGTATGAATGAACACTTCTGTGTTCACACCGCAAAGTATAATCTACGGTTTATAAATTGAGGTCATTTGCACCTAGTTACACAGACCTGAGATAAATGCATTTTCCACTGTCAACACATATCATAAATTACCTTTTACTGGAACCGTTTAATTCATATTTATGACATCATAGGCTAGACAGACCTTATCGGAATGTGTTATGTTTCACTTATTGTTCAGATCCATTAATTCTCAAATATTGTTTGAAAATATTACACTATTGTACTTTTCAGATACAATATAAATTTCACTGGCTTCTTCAATAACAAACGTCATGACCTTTAGGCTGCCAGTAGTAGTTTAAGCAAGCAAGTTAAAATGATTTCCTAGGGTTCACACAACTTGTCACATCAGTGCAGAAACGGGGTCCGCCCACTTGACCGAAGGCCCACAAGACCGAAGGCCCGCGAGGCCAACTCTTCTCTTATCGTATTTTCCTTCATCACAAATAATGCGCCATCGGTATATGAAATAATTATGTCTCCTTTAGCATGTTTAGTCCTTGTTGCCCCTTAATGATTATTGAACTTCCTTCTGGCACAGGAACTGGTCAGAGCGGTGTGATATTATAGATTACAATTTGCCATTTTCGGCCTCACGGGCCTTCGGTGAAGTGGGTTGTCACCGCAGAAACACCCTTAGGTGATGTGAAAGACTTTTTCTTGTGAATCAAAGAAAGAAAATTTGCCTTAAAATGCTTCATTATTTCTTCAAAACCTATCCAGAAGGAAGGTAAGAGTAACTCCAAAATAATAGTCAGAATGTCACAACTTGATTTTCAATAGAAAAGCTTAAAATGCAACATTTGTTGACGGCTTTTCTGTGCATGGAACAATACATTTCTGACCATTATTGCACTGACACGACAAGTTTGACTTCTTTGTTTCACTAACAAAAAAAAGCAGAAGAATATCCTTAATGGTACTGCGCAAGGGTTCCAACATAAGTTAAAGGTTCATGAATAACTTCACATCTTATTTAGATCACATCAATACCTTAATTCTCTTAATTTTGCAATTGTATGGTAATCATCAAATTATCCAATAATTAGACTTTTTAAATTCATAACTCCATATTGAACGAAGTATAGAGCATCTCTCCAGAAATAATAAATTAACACATATAAACTTCATGCACACTTGGGTTAAGAGATCTAATAATATTTTCTCTCCAAACAATCATAAATGCATTCTCCATTTTCAAACTGAAATTACACTATATAAAGAAAGAAATTGAGTGACATGTTTTTTCCTGTGACAACTGTATCACAGAATAACCCAGGCGCATAACAAATCAGCCATTCTTGCTCTCTTTGACATGCACAACAAGTTTTCTCTTATCCCGTATGCAGATCCAGCATCGACATTGAAGATGGCTGAACATTCTAAATCCGGCCAATGTCAACCAAACCGAGGAAAACAAGGGGGGGGAGGAGAGCACGAGAAGATGAGTTCAGTCATGACGACCGACCCAGTTGCCGTCGTGCTTGTCCATGACCGTCAATCAAAGGACAATAATATTTAATATCTTGCAAATTTGGGCTGCTTAGCGAGCACTTGAGCCATGCAATTAAGCGCGAAGGACGTGGGAATGCACGGGAAGCAACAGCGAAGGACGTTGTCAGCAGCACATTGATATGGGCTCATGTTAAGCTATTCCTTGCTAACCTGCATACTGTAAATGTAAGTGGGTGGGACTATACAGACTGATGTGAAAATAAAGGGGAAATGTGAAGGCCTTATGCATCACAGGTAATAACTGCTATAGGGATCTTGAATTTTCAGGATGTACAATATCAACATTGTTTGATTTTCAAAGACAATGAAAACTGTGTGCACAAAATGGCAGAATTCAAAGATATCAAGTCAAGTCATCATGGCAGGGCTCGACACTAACAGATACCCAGGACACTTGGTCTGAACCCCCCCCCCCCCATCTAAAATTTTGTATAGGAATAAATGCAAACAGACACTTCAACTTTTATGTGGACCCCCTCCCCCTAAGAAAAAAGCTAGTGTGGACATTATAAGATAAGGATAAACTACATCACATATATAGAAACTTAATATCAACAGGGTTCCTGCACCTTTTACAAAAATAAATTCCATGATTTTTCCATGACTTTTCCATGCTAAAATTTTAGAAATTCATGACCTCTTTTGCGCAAGGACAGTGTACAGCCAGTGTCTTGCTTAATCAAAGTGGGTAACGTAGAAAGTTGTGTCTGAAACATAGTTTAAAAAGGAGATCAAGGGACTGATTATACACATGAAGAAATATTACACACACTGTCTGTGCCAGATTAGTTAGTCCAATTTCATTTAATGAAAAGTATTTCCATTGAAGAAAAACATTGTAAAAAGAAGATAATTTCAAAAAGGCAAAAAACATACAAATTTACAAGAAGACTCTTAGATCTAAATATACATTTTCTATCAATTCAATTTTACAGAGACCTCATATATTCAGAGGAGTTCAGATTTAGTGCACATAATGCAGAATTTCAAGATCTTTAAGCCACCTGGATTGGCGACAAAAGGAATGCCCAGGGTCGCAAGGACTTGCCCACGTTAGAGCAAGATATTCAGGTAGGATGAATGAAGGATTGGAGCGTAATCCAGGCCTGGATAGAATTTCAGCTGCAAATTGATTCCAGTACATGTACATAAGAAAGAAGAAGGAGAATTAACACATGAGTGTAAGAGAGAAGAAGAAGAAAGAAGA
>CM057165.1:11644794-11692431 GCA_029962745.1 Echinometra lucunter | reverse complement strand
GAAGAAGAACTGTGATGAATTTTGGTGTGCCATTTCAATTACAATTAAAACATAATGTTAAACTGATGCAATGGCAGCCCCATCTACTATAATCTTTGTTGTGCCATCACATTGCATTATAACAAATTGTTGCTATTGTTCTTATTTGTTTCATTCAATGATGGATATGATAAATATTAGAAAAGGATCTCAGGCTAAAATACCTTTTCTGTCATCTTAATCCCATCTGGAGAGCACTTCTTTGTCTTGTTTCTGGACAAATTTCATGTATGAACTTTCAAGCAAAATATTTAAATGTACATGTAGAATGCTTTATTTCACTGAAAGGCAATAAAATATCTTTCTCTCAATACTTCTTCATCCTTAAAATGTCAATTATAAAAACTCTAATTCAAGTAACATCTACAAAAATAAAATATACCAAGAATACTGGACCCAAACAAAAGAATTTACAGCAACAACAGATATACATTTCCATCTGCCACAGCACTAATGTCCTTTGGCAAGATATGAATCTAAATTTGCCACTGTTCACCCAGGTGTTAGGTAGGTACCTGGTAGGATGCGAAAGTCATTGTGATTTGTTTAGAATTGCGAGCGCCTGTAAAATGGCGCCTGGCTTGAATGGTCCCTTGGGAGTGGAGGAGGTGCATACGTTGTGTGCGGACAAGCCATAATCTGATGACCGGGGTAATAATATTTCTGTAAAGCACTTAGACACATCTCAGAGAGATGTATCGGGCACTATATAAACTCAGAACATTATTTCATCATAGTAATCCATACAAGTGCAATGTCCCTAAAAAATTTAATACCTGAACATCTAATGATATTCTTTAAACAATGCATACTCCCCGGGTATACTTTAAATTGTCATCAGGGACAACCCCAAAACTAGAATAAGAAATTATAATCAATAAGATTAATTTTTCAATCTATTAAGATTTTTAATCAAATTTTGGAGTTGTCCCTCATTCAAGTCTAAGAAATTTAGAGTGTATTTTTCACGCATCTTCTTGCAGACCCATTCCTGTTATATTCGTTCTTGCTACTGAAAAGAAATGTCCTCCTTTTTTTTTTCTAGAAAGGGAATGTAACCACAAACTTGCAAAGAAAGAGCAATGAAATCCTATGCATATTACAGAGTGCACATCATCGTAAGCCAGGAAAAGCTAGTATACCAGGCTGTCATTCCATCCTACTATGACCCATGCAGAAGCTATTACCAGCCCATTAATCATTCATGGTAGCAGTCCCACAACTTACTGCACAGAACATGTGATGATTGAATGGTACCCACAATGCAACTGCATTTGTAATTTTAGTTGTACATGATGTAAATGAATCAAATCCATCCTAATTTCAATCTATGTGGATAGTGAAGGCTCTGTGAATTGAATATTGATAATAATAATAATGATAATAATAATAATAATAATAATAATAATAATAATAATAATAATAATAATAATAATAATAATATTAATAATAATAATAATAATAATAATAATAATAATGATGATAATAATAATAATAATAATAATAATAATAATAATAATGATAATAATAATAATGATAATAATAATAATGATGATAATAATAATAATAATAATAATAATAATGATAATAATAATAATAATAATAATAACTCTTGTTTACCCAGGGTAGCCACTTCAGCTATCAGCTGATCTTCCAGCGGGCCCTGCATAACATAACATGTCATTATTACCCTTCTCCATTCTATTATGCCGAACACCTGGCAATAAGGCAGAAGGTTCCATTTTTGTAAGTCTTTGGTATGACTCAGCCGGGGATCGAACCCACGACCTCCCGTTCATGAGGCGGACGCTCTATCAATTGAACCACCAAACTGCATGTGTGACAGAAATGTTCTCAATGGAATCTCAATCTACTCGAGTTCATTCAGATTTGTTTATTAAGATTTGTTTATTGTTTATTTTTATTCTTTTATATAAATCAAATACAATTAATATATATGAGTCAGTTAGTAAACATAGAAACATAACAATAAAATATAGAAGATATTAGGTTCACAAACCCAAAACCACTGAAACTATAATTAGGTGTATACATAGAACTCTCAAATCTTTGTCTATGTTATTCAATATTTTCATTAAATGGCTCCATCCACTTTTTCTTCTTAAACTGTCACATGTTAGATTTATGTTAACCGGCTGCCTACTGGAACTGAATTGTCCCTGTACAAAGTCTATGGGAAATAGAGAATTCAGTAGTCAATGGGTTAAGAAATTGATTATTCCCATTTCTACCAAATCTACCATGACAGAAATACAAAATAACATTATCCCTCCTGGAAAATTTCAGACCAAGCTCCTTTTCCTGTAAGTTCACAGACATCCGTCCAAATCCTGTCACATCCTAGAACGATTCCCAGTCCCCTAAAACTTGTTTGCATAGTAACTGAGATATGGCACACGCTTCATTTATCAGACGCAACCCATATCTTATCAAGGGCCCGCTACAATCCATATATACACACAACCAGGCCGTCCACATGGGCTCCCGAACGTAAACATTGCCATTAATATAGCATATACAGGGTGAATGCTTGGCCAGCACTGCCATGGATACTCTAATTAGGGACGGAGGGATAAAAAGAAGCATGTGCTTATTAGATTTAACGTGCTCTAGCTACATAATGTGACATAATTCCTTGAAGGAAAGTTGGGTGTTTTTGTTCTTTCCCCAGGATGAGTAAAGGAAAAAAAAGGGAGAGGGGGAGGGAGACGTGGAAGGAGGGTAACGGAGAAGGGTAATGGGAAAGAGAGAAAGAAAAGGGGAGAGAGGGAGGGAGAGGTAGACGGAGGGAGAGGTAGACGGAGGAGGGGAATTGGAAAGGGTAATGCGGGAAGAGTATAAGGGAAGGAAAAGGGGAGAGGGAGAGGTATAAGGAGGGGAATGGGAAAGGGTAATGGGGAAGAGTATATAAGGGAAGAAAAAGGGGAGAGGGAGAGGTATAAGGAGGAGGGAATTGGAAAGGGTAATGTGGAAAAGTATAAGGGAAGGAAAAGTTGAGAAGGGGAGGGGGAAGAGAGGGAGAGGAAGAGGAGGGGAGGGGAAAAGATGATTGTGGGAGGATAGCAGTTTGATCAGGGAGAAGGGGAAAGAGATAAGGAGAGGGGCAGAAAAAATGGGATGAGTATACACGTGAAAACAAACTACAAGAAGCAATGTACTGCATATACTAGAAGAATATTAGTTTTTCAAACAGAATTCCAACTAAAAATCTTTCTCCGGAGAAACATTCATTAAATATACATGTAGCATCCCCTGCATGAATTAATGAACATTACATGTAAGGTTCAAGGACAGACTAATGGTACTAGTAGTAGGAGTAGTAGTAACTGTAGTAGACAACTTTAAATCATTTCACATGAAAATATTGGTATAAAAATTTTAAAATCTGACCAAGAAAATGTATGATAATGTCTCGATGATGCATTTTTGAAAGCAATGAACTAGTCAAACCAGGTATTTTTGACAAATTTGCTGCAAACTTGTGCTTACCCATCAATTTACCATGCTTTCATCTATTTAAAGTTTTGTCTAAACCCCTTAGCTCATTCTGTTTCCCTCATCTTTTGGCTGATGGAGTTCACCTGCTTGGCATTACCCTGCCAACCTTCTAAATTAATTAGCATTTACATGAATAGATCATGCCCTGGAAACACAATATTTTTCAGCTTTTATACCGATAAGTCATGATGGATTTCTTCGTACGTCATAAAATTGGAGTTTAAAGGAGGACATGTGTTTGCACATAAAAAAAAAGAAAAAGAAAAGAACGTAAGGAAAGTACCCTAACTTTTAAGTAAGGGATTTTAATGATGAAAGCTACTATTAAAAACACACTCTTTACATATTAATAATTCCGCCTTTTCCTTTGCACTGACAGAGTTTCAAAGCATTCAGTTTCAGTTTCAGTATACTGTTTCATATTTCACATTTACAATGTTTTGACAATGTAGAAGGTACGAACAATCATGATGTAAATTTTGTCATTTAAAGCTCAAGGTCTTTTGCAAGGGCACCTGATGGTGCCTGTTGTTAATTGATGTTAATTTGATGTACTTTCAAGCCATTCTCATTCATGTGTATGATCAAAATCCTGAAAAGTAGTCAATCTAAACATAATCCCCCTCCCCCTTGCAGCAGAAGCCTATCATTTGGGATTTTTAAATGTCAGCCTTATCCCGAATGGAAAAAAAGTAATTGTATTTAATTGAGAATACATAATTTTCTTTCAAAGGTCAAAATTAAGTTGGTCATGTGTATGACTTCGCCCGAAGTCAAAGACGGGCCTTACTTGTTCATCAATAACTTGCAATCTGATTTTCCGAGGAGACAAAAATTAGATGGCCACATATGGACCATTTGTTTGACGCTATAAAGCGAAGCATGCGATCTACAGTCAGGCAACATATCCACTAGACTACGTCACCTCTATATGATTCTATGAACCTAATATATCAGGCAATGTTTGCAAGAAGCATTATGCACACATCATAATTTTCATCAAAGTAAGTTCAAAGTACGCATATTATAAAGATAATGAATGGTGAATCATATGAATAACTGAGATAGCAGCAACAAAAGCTACTAAGATAAGGCGGTACCTTTCTTTGTGAAAACAAGTGATTTCCCTGTCGTGTGATTCTCCAAATAATCAAAGCGCAAGACTTTAAGACTTTAAGCAGGGCTCCACACTCACGTTTCTGGTAGGGAGGTCCGGATTAAAATTCCGGCCCCTGCATATATTGAGCCCTGTGTCAAAATTTTTCACTGGGGGGGGGGGAGGAGGTTGGACCTAAATTTGGAGAGCTTATGTGCCCTGGAAAGCTGTTAGTATCAACTACTTCATTACAAATAATAATAATAATGTAATATATGTAATAAATGTAACTTATATAGCACCAAATCAACTCTGTGGAGTGCTCAAGGTGCATATAAGCATTGGAACTAACACTGATGATTCATAAAGCTGATAATTCATTGCCATTCTAGATTAGATTTACCGAATAAAAGAGCCTGGGATACATCACAATGAATGTCTTCACTGCAAACATAGCAAGTGACTTTTGTCTTGTTCAAACATAGTCCAACCGTGATATTGTCCTACACTCTGTTGGCAATCTGTGTACCAGAATCCGGAGATAAAACAAACATTGCAAAATGGTCGGCACGATTCCACCAAGCCAATTCACAAATTCATCCTTTGTCTACAGGCAAATATCAAGGACAAACAAGACTTCAGTATGGGGATCTTGGTTAATGCAAATGTGTTTTTAGTATAACGGTTATGATGCATCTTTTCAATGTAGTTTTGTTGAATTTTTATTGTCACAAGCATTCCCAGCAATTCAGTCATTTGACTGATATTGTGAATGTGTTCAAGAAGTTGTTTCTTTTTATCCAAATAAACCATTCAATAATATGCAATCTTGAAGTTGAAATTCATCCCATATCTGCCTCCTATCAATTCAAGATTATATTTTGAGTCTCTGTTCATACTATGATATCAGAGATTAAAGAGAAATCCACCCCAGTAGCAATTCACTAACCACTTTGATTTATTTTCATTATCACAGTAAACAGTCTACTTGCACACTGGAATACATGTATGTTCCTGCATATTTGTATAATATAATTTGTTGCTAACTAGATATTTGGACCAATATGTTTCAGCTACATGGCTGCATTCTTATTGATTTTTAATCATAAACCACAGCAAATAATTTCAATCTCTCTTTTAATGGTACACTTTAGGAATATCATGGAAATACTATACAGTGCTCCGTAATTTTCATTATTACATTGTACATTGTAATATAAACAGTCATTCTCAGAGATGATGTACTGTGAAATATATAGAGACAGAGAGAAAGAGAAATATACATAGACAAAGAGACAGTGAAACAGAAAGCCAAAGAGAAATAGAGACATATAAAAAAGAAGAGCTAGACAATCATGAAGAGGAAGAGAACTATATTTTTATATTATTATCATTATTATTATGTATAATTTGGCATCACCTAAGCCTTGGAGGGGAAATAAGCAAACTTAATCACTGTGACCCTCGCGTCTCTCCTCCTGATAAAAAAAATTGAGATGTGCAGGTATACCACTACACCGGGGTTTCCCCCTACTCTTCTTCTAATAGTGCCGTGGGTTCTGAACGTGCAAAGGTGATGACTCTCCTTTACAAGGGGCCTCCATTTAACGTCCTATCCAGGCAACAGAGTGTTTTCCACTGGAAAACAGCTTGCGTCTATAAAACGGGAGGGGCATGTTAACACAAAATACAGGCTTCAGTCATCCACCTGGGATGGACTCGAACCCATGATCTTTGGTTCAAAAGACGCTTTACCGACTTAGCCAACTCTCCTCCTAATGCATATCATTATCATACCATACATATTTTTACTTTCCCCATTGATCTAAAAGAATGATGTCAAGTACACACACTACAGGAATGGATGTCCCTGTGGAGCTCCCTGTGTAGTCAGTCCTTTGGTGGAAGGCATCCTGGAAAAAAAAACCACTCCTTCAAAAGTGATGATGAAAGAAATAGAAGGGATGGAGAGAGGGGGGGGGGGGGGGAAGAGGGAAGGGAAGTAAAAAAAGGGAGAAGGTATGAAACGAAAGGTGGAGGAAGTGGTGGAGGAAGAGGTGGAGAAGAGGGAGGGGAGACAGAGAGTGGAAGAGAGAGAGAGAGAGAGCACTGCAGTGTAAAAGAGAGGGTGTAAGAGGAGGAAAGACAGAAAGAGAGAGAAAGAGAGAGAGATTGCAAGCTAGCTGTAGTTGTAATTACCATGCTCCCCTTTTTTTCACTTTCCCCATTCATCTAAAAGGTTCTGCTAATGCACTGACTTATGCACTAAAGAGATGTCATTGGATATAGTACATCCGCCGTATCCTATCCTTCAACATCTTGGTCGTTTAAGGATAAACATCAGCCATTTGGGTATTCACAGGAAGCATAATGGAAGAAGTGAGAATATGTATGACAGAGACAGAAAGAGAGATAGAGAGAGAGGGAGACAGAGAGAGAGATAAAGATAGAGACAGAGAGATAGACAGATAGCTACAATTGTAATTATCAAGCAGCTTTACTTATCGAAAAGGTTATGCTAATGCAAGGACTATGCACTCAATATGTGTCATTGGTTAGAGGATATCCACCGCATCCCCATCCTCCAACATTCAAGGCATTCTAGGATAAACTGTCATTCACAGGAAGCATGATGTAGTGAGAGAGAGAGAGAGAGGGAGAGAGAGAGAGAAACCAGATATCATTAGAATGGAGAGAGATACTGTATAGATTTCAGAGACAGGATGGAGGGGATGAGATGGAATGAAAGAGCAAGAATTAAAGCACACAAAAAAGACAGAACATTTATGATGGGGGAGATCAGAAATAATAATAATAATTAATTAATAATAATAATAATAATAATAATAATAATAAAAATAATAATAATAATAATAATAATAATAATAGTAATAATAATAATAATAATAATAATAATAATAATAATAATAATAATAATAATAATAATAATAGTAATAATAATAATAATAATAGTAATAGTAATAATAATAATAATTATTATTATTAAATGATAATGATAATAATTCATGTGATTTATAATGCCCCAAATCCACTCTGTAGAGTGCTCTAGGCACAGAGTAGGATAAAGAAATGAAAGTAGAGAGTAGAAATACAAGAGAAGATATAATAGTCAAAATAGTCAAAAGGAAGCATTAAAAAAGTAAGGAAGAGAAATGGAGAGACAGACACAGACAGAGAGAGGGAGAGAGAAACATAGAAAGAGGAAAGATAGTAATATAGCAAGAAAAAAAAACAGAAGGCACACATGTGCATGTATGTGAAAGAAAATATTATAGAGAGCAAGCACTAGAAGTGAAAGAACAAGAGAATGTGAAGCAAGAAATGGGATATAGAATATACCAAAAGAGATATAGATAAAATTCATGGATGAGACAGAGAGAGAGAAAGAGAGGGGGAGAGAGAGGGAGAGACTATCACTGTTTATCATCCATGTAAATTTGATGCTGGTGTAACCGTAGAAGTGAAACGTGACATGAACAGTTCACCTTACATGTACTCCCTCAAACACACATCCATCTACCTCTATGCTTCCACCACGACTGTCCAGCTAACTCGATCACCACCACACCAACCATGCCCAAACCATCTCCCACAACGACTGACCTCCTTTAAACTACACTTCCCCATCTCTAAAACATTAAAAAAAAAATCTGAATGCTATCTTCGGACGAATGCCAGGTACACACGAGTGCACACAGACGGTGAGGTAAGCCGATACACATAAAACGAGGCATGCTCGCTCATGTATGCCGCTGCCTTACACTTGGACATCACTGCCTGCTTCTGTACTGTGTAGTGTATTGAGGGTTATAGTGGGCCAAATAATATTCGTACAACAAACTACACTGAGGAAAAGGCCGGCTACCGGCTTCTGCTTTTTTCACTGGAAGCAGATTGAGCTGCATGTATTACCCCATTTTATTAATATACCTGTACAATGATAATTTAGAACTCGGGTGATTTTTAACCTGATTGCTATTACATGTTGGCCATCGTCACTGAACCTTTCTTCCTATTTAGCTTGGAGTGATATCAAAGTAGGTTGACCTAGGCATTCAAGACATGGTGGAGATTATTTTCAGTGCTTTGACAGTTAATGAAACAAGCAGAGATATCAAAACTATGCTTTGAAGAAAAGTTCTTGCTAAAAAAAAATCCCTTGTAAATTTGCAATGACTCTCCATTACTGTCACTAAAAAGTTTAATAACTAAAATATTTTTTCAGATCATTCATAATTTGAAGTGCATCTTTTCGCAATACACGTACTTTAGATACTGAGCCTAAAAAGATAAAAATTGTCTTTGGAATATTTGTAAAAATGTAAAAGGATAGAGAAACAGATCGACAATTAATTTGATTTTTTTTAAATAAATGTACACTGTGTGTTAATGACACTGTGTGTTAATGAAATCAATACCTTCAACTCAAACTTCAATTTTTTTTTCGAAGAAGGCTTTGCCAGACATAACACAGGCCATGTGAATGTAATAATTTCTTTGAAAATTGAAGATACTGCTTTTCTGAAACATACTGTATCTAAAATATGTTTGCACTTGATAGTAACACAAATACTAGAATTTCTAAAATTTCATACTTTCCAGAGAATAAAGAGGCAACCCCTCCTTAATTCTTCTTTCAGCACTACTTCATTTTGATTTATCTAACAAAGCTGAGTAAAGATTGAATGCAAACATCATTCCTTATAATTATGCTATATGTATTAGGTCTCCTTTGAGTATAATAATAATAATTATTATTATTATAACAATAATAACAATAACAACGATACAGCAGTGATAATAATAATAATAATAATAATAATAATAATAATAATAATAATAATAATAATAAATACTTATATTGGGCCAAATCCACTCTATGGGGTGCTCAAAATACATGAAAAAATAAACAAGAATTGAAAAGAAACATTTTAAAATGATTTTTAAAGGAATCAGTGGTTACACACTTTGTGATGTCTTCAGGAAGGCTATTCCATAAAGTGAAAATACACGTGAAGGATGTCCCATATGGACCAATTATATTTTCCACAACAAACACACAATGAATTACTTCTAAAAGCTTTTAAAAAATTATACTATTTAAAGTGAAACATAGAAGTATCCCTTGAATACTGCAAGGAACACTCAAAGAGAATAACGAGATATCCCCTTTAACAAAGCTGAGTAAAGATTGAATGAAGCATCACTCCCAACATACGACTACGTCTCCTTTGAGTAAGTGACATACCGATCATTCGAGTTTCCACAACACATGCACACACACACACAAGGGCTTACATGAGCGCCATCACCATCAAGGTTCTCGGCGGCGACAGCGTAAAGATAGTTGCACTATTGGGTTCACAGCATTTTGGCCTTGTAATGGGGATCTAAATTACACCGTGTTCAGGGACACATTACACAGGAATACACACTTGAACATAAAAAAAAAAGAGCAGTCTTCAATCTTGTAATCTTGTCTAGATGGAACAGTAGCCACAAGTTTGAACAGAGCCACATGCATATTTTTCCTTTTACATGTATTATTATTTCTTTTTTGGAAGGTACTTGAATAAGAGAGATGTTAAAACTATTTCATGGGGTGAAAAATGCACTGTGGGAAGTTTCACCTTCAATGCATTTACCATGTACTACATATGTTTTTCTATGGAAAATAATTTATAAAAGACAACCAAACAAAAAACTCAAATCAGCTTTTAGCTATGATGATGTTTATACTGAATTAATGAAATCAAAACAAATCAATATTATACAAAAAAAAATTTTTTCGAAAGATGAAGCTAGGTATTGGAGAGAACACATTAAATTATTTGCAGCCCTTATTACAGTCAGTGCCAAATGTCTAAGTAATAGAATTTGTTTTTGGCTGCATCAAAGTCAAGTACCAACCTGTCAAGGTTAAGTCAATCAAACTCCGATCAAAGTTCACAGGCATGACTATTATTTTTGGGTGTACTTCTTCTATTCTTTTTCTCTAGATTCTGTTTCTGCTCTTTGGATAAATCTGTGGAAGAACTCATAAGCTATTTCTACGCAATTATGAACATGATACAGTGTGTATGTGTATGTACCAGTAAAAAATGTGACTTCAGAAATATACATCATTGGCTTTCCGGTAAAAGGCTGTTATCGACCTTTTCTCAATTTTCCCGCCATTTTTGTTTTTATTGCAGAAATGGAAAAGCATGTCATAAGCTTTCTTCTGGTACCATTCTCGAACCTCAATTTGACATCATTATGACGTAATAAGCCAAAAAACAAAATTATGTGAGCACGTGAATTCCTCCTCACTCAATGTGCTTACGCACATAGACCAATTCGCAATAGCGTCCTTTTTCTTGGAACTATTGCGCATTTTTTGTTCCCGGAAGAAAGACACAAATTCTTCGCTCAATGTGCTTACGTGCATGGACCGATTCGCGTTAGCGGCCTTTCTCCGGGAACTGGATTTACATACTCCCGCATTTTTGTTCCGGGAAGAAAGCTGTTAAGGATATTAACCCTAATACTCCCAGGGTATTTCAAAGCTTGTTATTACCGGGGAGGGGCCATTATGGACCCCCCCCCCCCCCCCCCCCGAGATCTCGGCCATGGGTCGCCCGATTGCCTCAAAATTTTGCACAAGGGTCAAGAATTATGTAATCTACAAAGTTGTATAGCTAAATTTACGAAAGTCCTTTTATTTTTTTTTAATTAATTTATGCTAATTTATGCGAGAAATCATAGATTTTGGTATTTCTCACTAAATAAAGCCTCAGGAATAGCAATTTTTGGTAAAAAATGTCTTTCATAGTTCCCTCATCAATTCCTGAAAGAAAAAGAAAGGTTGTGGTAATTATTTCTTATGTATTTTATTGTTTTTCAATTTTCTTATGTATTTCTATGTTTTTCGTCAAGCGTTTTATGTAAAGATTCAGATGCGTATGTGTGGGTGTGGATGTGTGTGAATGTGGGTGTGTGTGTGTGTGGGTGTGTGAGGGTGTGTGTGTGTGTGTGTGTGTGGTAATTATTTACACTATTTGAAACAATGATGATACTTACTAGAAAAGTATTTACATAAATTGGAAAAGCTCCTGATTTTGTCCATAGGGTTATACACAGTCATATAGAGAAATAGCGAAATTTCAGTGACATGTGTTCGGTAAACGTAATCTGACACCCGCATGGTAGGTCCGATCGCCATAAATTTGGTATCAAAACATGCGGGAAGGATCAGAGAAAAAGTCATGAAATTTCGTTTTGAAATATTGAGGCGTTAGGAAGTACCGACAAAACTTCGACAGGGGGGGGCCATAATGGCCCCCCCCCCCCCCCCCCCCCCGGAGTATTAGGGTTAATGCTAATGATTACAAAACCTTTAGAGTGTTTTAAATAAAAGCACAAAATATCATTGAAGAAAAAATCTTGCTCTGTCAGAAAGTTTGAGAGTTAGGATGGAAAAATAATACAGTAGCTGCTAAAAGCTCAAAATAAGGTCAAAACTTGATTCGCGTTTTTCTCGAAAACATACATTTCGCGCACGCACGCGTTAGTGACCTTTTACCGGGAAGCCGACGACATGTGCCACTGAAGGGAAATTTCAGGGGGTTTTTGGTTCGTTTGATTTATGTTATTGTAAGATATTATGATACCATGTATAAACTGTACACAATTGGGAAAAAAATCATTGTTAACTCCTGCAAAGTGGAAGAAAATAAATGTTTCTTTGAATTGAAATAGTAACGTACATATATATGTAATGCGTGACCACTCAATTTGTTCTTTCATGTCAGTATCAGTGGCATTATAGAATTACAAGTTCTTTTTTGATAGTGTGTACATAAATACTTCATATCATAATGGCCTAGGGTTTGTTGATATTTCAACCTCATAACTTGGTCAAAGTCTCACTTCCGCAAGTTTATTGTCCTGTAAAAGATCAATAAATAAATCATTGCGTTGTTTTTGAAAGTAAGGATCCTCTGACTCAATATACTCTTTCATTAGAAGTAATCTACTCTTTTATTAGTCATACAGGGATCAATTCATTTTTACTATTTAATATCATTTTTATCAATGTGGCATTTTCACAAAACGAATATAACAATTCAAACAGAATAAATAACAAACTTAGAAGAACAGCAGCCATAAATGTGTACATTTCTTTATAGCAGTCTTCCAAGTGCAACATTTGGCTGCCAAGGAAAAGGAAAGCAAACTTAAATCTCTGCTATCATAATTGTCCCTCTTCCCAACCAACTGATGCACTCAGCACTAGAAGCCTGGTAAATATATAGTATGAAGTTAAATGAAAGACATAAGAAATAAAAAGAAAAACGAAGACAATGAAAATACATGAGGTCATGAATATGTGAATGTTTCTGAAGTTGTAGACAATTCGACTTGATGACTGCATATACTGAACTCTTGAATTCCCACAGGCTTTATACAGGGGCCACATGAATCCAGTAACCGACAGGTTTTAGAATATGATTTTTAAAATGAAAATCATAGTGGGATCCACTCTCATCAAAGAGAGTTATTCAAAATACTACTATGCAGTGTATTTCAGTATAATTTCCACTCCAAAACAAAATATTCAACTCTAAAATAAAGTCATCCTTAACTCTTTCAGTGCCAATGTCACATATATGTGACCAAAAAAAACAACTGCATTTTTAATCAACCATTACTCCACTTAAAAAGAAGTATATGGTGATGAAAATATGTCAAAGTGTAGCGGATGAATATACTATTCAAAATATCTATCAGCCACTATATGCTACAACAGGATTTTTAAAAGAAAACTGCAGATTTTGGAAAGGATCCATTGTCATTTTAGCATAAAACAACAGTAAACAAATGAGAAACGAAAATGTAAAGGCCAAGAGGGAAGCTCAGTGCTGTCTCACAATAATTTTCATGCATGACATTGAATTAATAGGAATAATTTCTTTCATTTGAAAGGGTAATAAATTTTCTACAACTTTTGTGTACAACATATTTGTATAGGAGTTACTGTTGAAGATTTGCAGGCATTTGAAAAGTAAGCATCGTTCATGATTTGGTAGAATCTTGGAACAAGCAAAAACCTACTCCTCAAAGAGTAGAGCTGTAAATTTATCACACTGAGTATTTATTAGTATACCTCTATATACGCCTACATGTACATGTACATGTAGATGTCTTCACTACAAAGAAAAATTACTTAATCCGATGAATACTGAATTCTACAATTCCCACAGACTTAGTTAAGGGACCACCCGGTTCCAGTAACCACCAGGTTAAGGTTCAAAGTACATTAACTCTCTGTATCCATGAACTCAAAAGCAGGTCATTCTGATTTTTTTTTTTTTTCTGGTATTTGAAAACAGAGTACATAGGCCTTGTTTGCTTGGATTACAAAGTACATGTACACAGGATATGCTGCTGACTGAGCAATGAACTTGCTGTATGCATGGTGACAATTTATCAGCCCTAGTCAAATATTCATCGGGCATCCATTATTCTACCAAGTTTGAACTGCACTTCCCCCAGAATGATAAATGGTATGAATATGGACGATTTGCTACATAAATATCATCCATCTGTTGTATGCGCAGTATAAAGAGCCTATATAAAACATACACGCACGTACAAAGTACTGTTTCATCATCTCTCTCTAAAATTAAATCATTAGTAAATTCAAAAGGGTTCAATAATGACAGTATGTTGTGTTACTCTCCATATTGCTGGATCAAACACTAGGAAAGTTTTATATTACACTTTGACAACATCATCACTCCTCAGCCTCTTAAAATAAATTGTGATGTAACACCTCAATTTTCACAGTAAAGAAAGAGAATTCTCCAGGCAATTACACCCAAACTGCTTTTTTCCTGCACTTCCTCTTCTCCTTTCTATGAAACTGTCAAACAAATTACAGGACACAAGGACTATACATGATTTCACCTGAACAATACATTCAGGGAATTCCCAAGAAAAGTTTCATGCCAGTTTGAAAATATGTAAAAATAGCAAAAACATGTTGAGGGGAAAATAGATCAGAAATGATAGCTGCCCCAGGAGGACTTCACACCTTCAGGATAATCATACCTCCAACATCTGTACTCCAGGAACAGTATCAACAATGGAAGGTCCCAACTGAATATGAAGTTGTGAAAGAACAACACACAACCGCACAGAAATAGACTTTATCAATGCTCATGAACAACAATGCCCAGATCAAATAACTGAATAAAAGAAACTCAGCTGATATATTTTTGGCATGTACATGAGCAGTTGCTGGTACTGTGACATTTTGTGAATGCATGCAATGGGGATCGAATTCAATTTTCCATGTTTGCAAAAGTCATTTCTATGTTGGAACAATCAATGTAATTGAAAGATACGGTAACAGGGCGCCGTTTCATAAAACTTGTTATCAGTAACAACTACCACATTTCTATGACAAACTTGCACTCAGCCAATCAGATGTAAGGATTTCAGTAGCTTATAACAGTTATTGCAACTTGTAATTGATAACAAGTTTTATGAAATGGGGCCCAGGTCCTTCCATTTGGTATGTCTTCAGCCGTTGAATACTGACCCAATATAACTCAGGCTGGGGTCTATGGAAAATGAATGTTCACCAAAATGAAATCGTGTTCAACAAGAAAACTAGGCAAGATTTATTGAAAGGCAAAAATATCTCTGTAATCAAGCTATTATACTTGAGCAAGGCATGATGCTAATGCTACATTTACACTATGTTCCCAGTGGCCACAGCAGCCACGTTTGCCCGAAACGTAGTGTTCTGAGGGATTTTGAAAATTTTTGCTTCCCGTCAGCCTACGGACCATCTCTAAGTTTTGTTACGGCCTATTACGTCGTGTCACGTTTTGTTACATTCATCCATCTGCACCATGACTGCCGTGGCAAGGTTTTTGACAGTTTAAAAGTCAGGCCCGGCATCTACAGCAATCACAGACTGTCACGTATGCCCATCCCGTCCCCCTGCATTGTGTCACGTCCATCCCGTTTTTGTCCACGGTTGCCAGAAGCGCCTTGAGCACTCCACAGAATGGATTTGGCGCTATACAAATCGCATTTATTATTGTGATGATTAAGCATGACTGCTTTGGCCGCCGGAACATAGTGTAAAACGTAGCATTAAACATCTCCCTTGCTCATTCTCTCACTGTGATTCTCTTCCCCCCCCCCCCCACCCCTCTCTCTTCTTCTCTCTCCTACCTCTATCAAATTTTCTTCACTTTGTGTCCAGCAAGGCACATTTTCACATTTCAATCTACAAATACTTGAACTTTACCTCTAATTCATATGGTAAAACATTTTTCATAAAACCTTGAAATGTTAAAAAGAAATCAGTGGACTTTGTTACGCAGCATATTGTGAATGCGTAATATATGCTTTTTTAGATGCATAAAATGTTATCTCATCAACTCCCTTCATCCTGTCACCTGCAGTCACGAATCCATAATACTGTCTGTTCAGAAACAGAAAGGTATTGGTGTTAACTCAGTGTTAAAGGAATTAAGTTAATGCCCTTCTTGCTTCAAACAAATGATGAATATATTATATACATGTATGTAGAGTGTGTCTGTATCTCATCTCTATGTTCATTCTATTCCTCCCACGTGTTACAAAAAGGGAAAATTTAGCTCTTCAGTTACACTTTCGTGAATGATTGGAGACAAGGCCAAGAATGACAGTAGTTAAGGTTACCAGTATATACAGTTTTGTTAGGCCTTCAAAACTTTTCGTCAGATTTCTTTTCATTTAGCTGGTCAGCAGCAAGATAAATGAAAAAAAAACTAAGATGCTGTAAAGTTCTTTTCTCCTCAAATTGAATATTAAACGAGTGAAAGGCTAAAAAATGTTGATCTCGGGTCAGTGACGTTTATTCAAACAGTGCCTGCACACATGTAAAACCAATGAGAGTTCTGTTTACGTAAGTAAGTGTAACAAAGCGTTTTGTTCATTGTGCAGGGGGAGTGGTTGGCGCGCAGGAGTCCTAGCATACATGTAGGCCTGAGTGAAGCCTTTACATTGCATTCATTTCAGATATTTACATAAAAATTCACCAGAAATTATGAATGCAATATCGTATGATGTCACAAGTATCTTTTTATGCAAGTCGGACAATGTGAGACTCTACTCAGTAAGCTCCATGCCAATTTTCTTTTTGCTACCAAAACTGTACATTTTAGCTTTAAAAAGAGGTGAACGCTCGAGGCTGGAAACACGAAGGCATGGTTCTTCGCTGATAAATGACACACGAAGGGGCTTTTTGATTCACTTGAGAAACTCATTAACTAACCACTTAGGTAATGAATGTGTGAGCGGACAGAAAAAAAAAATGAAACAACGTATGCATCTTGAAGAGAGAGTCAGGGTGGAGCGAATAATTCTTGCCACAGAGAAAAAGTACAAATGATGTTATTAATTTTTCAGTGGTATCTAACATGTTGAAAAACTTTGCCCAGTTATATTTGCAGATGACACAAACCTCTTTGTGTCAGGTAAAACTATTGGAAAATTTTCAACTATAGTTTCTTCTGAATTACCTAAAAAATAGAACTCTGGTTTTCGGCAAAAAAATTACTTGTAAATTCCAAAAAGACCAACTATATGATATTTAAGCAGAAAAATAAACAACTTTTAGAAAATATATGTGACATCAGAATTAATGACCATAATATATTACAGGTTTCTGAGACCATATTTCTTGGAGTAACACTCGATGACTGACTAACATGGTCTTCTCATATAAATGATATCTTGATGAGGAAAATCTCTCGTGCAATTGGTGTACTCTGTAAAATAAGACACTTTATTCCTTTGAAAATATTGATAAATATATACAATGCAATTATTTTACCTCATATATCCTAATGTACTTTGATAAGTTGTAACTGTGCGAAAAAACATTATTATCTCAAGTTCAGGTTTTGCAGAAAAGAGCCTTAAGAGCAATAACAAGTTCTCACCCCAGAACTCCTTCGGAACCACTATTTTTTAAATTTAAGGTACTATTTTTCAAATATACAAATTACAAGTTGCATCATTTATGTATATGTATAATAATGACTTGTTACCTCCCATCTTTGATAATACGGTACGTTCAAAACAGCTAAGGATGTTCATACACACTCTACAAGACATGCAAATGACTTTTATATCCCAATGTTAAAATACCAAACTTCACGCATATCGGTTAAATACTTAGGTGTAATATTATGGAGTGCCATACCGACTGCAATTAAAAAGTGCCCATCTCTTGCCTCTTTCAAATGTAAATATAGAAATTATCTCATGAATGAATTCTCATCATAATCTTGTTTCACCTGTATTTATACCCAATCCCACTTATTACCTATTTAATTCTCTTCCTTTCTTTTATTATAATGTACTTACTGTGGTTTTTTAGGAGCCCAGCCCTTGAAAAAGGTCAATGGCCTCTGCTGGCTCCTACAAATTCTTGTATTTTTATGTATGCATGACCTTTTGTTGTTGAATGTATAAATTGATAATGTTTTTATGACAATTTGAAATAAATGAAATGAAAAATGAAATTAAATGAAAATGATATGATCATGACATCAGTTCAAATGTCTGTTAATTTACTACAGAATGTAAGTAAAAACTGCCAAAAGATTTGAGAAAACCCGTTGATATTAAATACAGGAGAATGAATGTTCATTCCCACAAGACCAATCAAAATTAGAATTTTAGAATTCCAATTGTCCTGCATGGCAATTACCCCTATCGTATCATCTAACTATGGGAAGAGATTCTGACAAATTTTGACTGTCATGATTTTTAAAAACCAAAACCACAGAAAACATGCAGTTTCAAAAATTAAATACACTTGTAGTACTTGTTATTTGATGTTAAAAGTTTTGAGATGTTTTCCTTGTCCAAACTATGATATACATGTACATGTAATTTGTTCTGTATTTGCTCAACTTTTACCCTAACTGAAATGTTACCTCAGTTTTTCTCAGAAAAAATTGATTGACACCTTAGGTAGAGTCCCTCAGCATATCAGTATTTCACTAGCATGTCTCTTCAAAAAATGTATAAGCAATTTTTTATGCCAAATTACCTGATCCGATAATAAGTATGACACAATGTTTTAACCCCAAAGGCCTAGCTGGTAAACCTATTGTTAAGCTTCACAAAAAGAACACATTAAGGAAATTGCTCTCTTTATCCTCTTTCATCTAAGCCCTTTCACAAAATGGAGCAGAAGTTTTGGATACAATGTCCAACAGGTACGAACATTTCTAGGTGAAGATTGGTCTCCCAGGTGTACTTAGTGGAATGACCAATGATCTGTCCCACAGCTCTCATCCATTATACAATGTCATGGCCACTTTTACATGGATGGAACTTTGTGGAAAATTCCAATGTGAAATTTGCAAAAGATTCCACCGCAATGTTGCTCTCAGTATTGCAGATGGCAGTAGTGTTGTACATGTATGTAGTTTTGGTTTTAGTGATAAGTATAGTGATGGGTTTGATGGGGCTAGTGGTGAAAATTGTGGTGGTGGTGGTGGTGGTGGTGTTGGAGGTATCAGTGGCGATGATGGTGGCAGTGACTGTAATGATAATGGTGATAGAGATGGTGATAATTAGTGATAGTGGTAGTGATAGTGATGGTGGTAATAGTGGTCATGGAGGCAGTGGTGTTTGTGAATTGTGATGATGATGATAATGATGATGAAGGTGGTGGTGGTGGTGGTGGTGGTGGTGGTGGTGGTGATGGTAGTGGTTGTGGTATTGGTGTACCAGATGATAATGGTAAAGAGTATGATGACGATAATGACACTTATGATAATGATGATGGTGATGATGATGATGATGATGATGATGACAATGACGACGATGATGATGATAATGGCAATGATGATGATGATGATGAAGGTGGTGGTGGTGGTGGTGATGATGATGATAACAGGGGTTAGTGGATGGAGTGATGGTGGTCATGCTGATACTGATGATGCTGTTGGTAGTTAGGAGTATCCTGGATGTCGTTTGTGGCTGTGGTAGCACTGAGAATGCCATAGATTTGGTAAGTGTACAAACACCGCTGGTGTTGGTCAATGAAGTGGTGAAATAATCATCTTAACACTGTCAATATGTACACACCATAGACCGTCAACTTGCATTCTAAGTATTTTCATTATTTCTCTGTAAGGTTATCATTACATCTCTCTCCCTCCTCCTTTCCTCCCACCCCCTCTCTTCTCTCTCTCCCTCCTCCTTTCCTCCCACCCCCTCTCTTCTCTCTCTCTCTCTCCTCTTCCTCTTACTCTCTTTACATCTTCTCTATCTCATTAGATCATGCAGCTCCTGCTAACTTTCATTTTCATATCCTTGATTTTAAAAAGAAGTATTTCTGCCTCTCAGCGGAGGACACATTCACTGCAGCCCTCCGCCACCTTTCTCAATCTCTCTTTGAACAGGATGGACAGGAGAGTGTGAGGTTAATCTTCCATGTCCTTATCAGATTAACAACCATCAATCCCCTCTCCCAATCACACTTCAGTTGGACCGACTCGCCCAGCTAGAAAAAGATTTGCCCAAGATATGTGCACAGAACATATCAAACACGCTAAAGATTTGAGTGGCGACAGACCAGATTCCTTTCTTTCCGTTGCTTCCAATCTAATTGGATCGACTTCTAAAAGCCTGCCCTTTTACCCTCTTTATCCTTTCATTGGGGTCTACTGATCTTGCATAAATTGGCCTGAGGAATGATTGCTCAGATATTACAATAGTCTGGTTTAGATTGGTTCCAATCAAAATAATATGAATAATATTTTGCATAATTCATCAGTGTATTATCATTTTGACTCTCTTTTTACCAAAGCACATGAAAGAGGAATAAAATATTTGTCTCTTCTGTATTTTACTGAATGAGAGTACTGATTTCATGTCCATTTTTCTTATAAATATCTATGCTTCAAAGTTCTGTCAGGCAGTTTAAAAAAAAAAATTTTTTAAACACTTCTAGGAAAGACTTTTTTTTGCGACAGCCGCCCAAACTTGCTGATGGAATAAGCACATCTTGCATTTTGGGTGGCTGTCGCAAAAGGAAGCCTTGCCCACTTGTATAGTTTTGCAGTGCATAATCCAGACATTTTCCACCATGCAACTACATGTAAGTGTAAACACATTGGCTACAAATTTGAAATTATAAATATTTCTACATGATTCAATCTCTTTATTTCATTTCAAAAGAAGGTGCAGAAAAAATATAATTGTATGCAAAGATGATTGCCGGCTTATTAGTCACCCTGTAAATATTCAAATCTAGGAATGATAATAATTAAAATATAACTGATATCCTCCTTGAAAATAATGCAATTAAATGTTATTGAAATCAAGCAATCGTGATACTCATTTACAATTACATGAACAGAAACAACTTACTGACATATTTTTTAACCCTTATTATACCAAAATTCCCTTCCAGTTATTGAACTCCAAATCCACACATCTTTCTTATGCTATATAAGAAATTGAACAGAATAAATTTTGGTATATAAAATTCTATTAAAAGACAATCTAATTCACAATCAGATTTTCTGCCTCACAAAATGAATATTTTATAGGAAAGAGTTCCTTTTGTAACCCCCCCCCCAAAAAAAAAAAAATTGCCTCATTCTAACCCTAAACCTTAAACCCTAAACCCTTAACTAAATCTAAACCCTAACCCAACTCTACCCCATGGGGTACAAAAGGAACTCTTAACCATTTAAATAAAAAGGGAACAAAAACAACAAGACAAAACAAAAACAAAACTCCAAATTAATATCTATGAAGCACTTACCATGCTGTCATTCCAAAGCATCCTCAAGTTATACCCAGGCAGTATGTCGGTCCTGTTATTGACGTCATCAAGGCCCAACATAGTGGCAGGGAGACAACCTTGTCCCCCATCCCACGTTCCACCTCGCATGGGAAATATTCCCCCGAAGTACAGATCCTTTAGCCCAGAGGCCGCCTGGGAAGCCTCAATATCGGCTTGGCTCGGGTGGACCTGCGAAGCATATTGGCTAGTTTCGTTGTACACGAAAATAGCCCGCCCCTCGTCCAGACAAGAACCGAGAATTATAATCAGAAGTCGCACAGAAAGTACTCGATAAAATTCACATTTATGCTTCGCCATTTTCAATTTCGGTCATAAAATTCCGTAGAGAAGCAAAGCTGCTGGTTAAAAGGATGTCAAGATAAGCTTGCGTGGATCGAATAAAATAAGACAGGACATCAAGTAACTCCGAGATGAAACGCTTCCTTCGCAGAGGTCAGTCTGTATCGATCTGCGACAAGCAAAGTGATTTCGAATCTTCCTAAGATGAGAGAAGAAAGAGAGGGGGTTTGGCGGTTGTCGATGATTCACGCACCGTAATAACATATCCTTGCTTATCCATGCATCGATTATTATTGTCTGTAAATGCTATGATATACGTTCCCAAATTAGCAATGTGATCTTAGATCATACGCGAGAAGGTGTCTGTTCATGAAGCAAATCATCAAGCATCAAGGAGTAAAATTGCATAGATCAGCCGATAACAAGCCTCGTATACCGCCCGCCTGTCCCCGCAGCTTACAAGCACCTACGCGGGCACAAACCGGTAGTTGAGCTAAGATTTGGCGTATGCCGAACAGACAGGTGCAACGATTGAATTCCAAAAGCAGTGTATTTGAATTTCCTAGTAAATTGGTCGCACCACAGGCCTTTGTCGACGTATTAAAGACGAGACCGAGAGCAGAAGTAGAAGTGAAGGGAGATTGGAACAGGTTTTGTGCGGGATACCAGACGGTAAATGATGCAGCTCACATAGCACAGTAAAGTGATGCGCGGGGCGTCACGCAAATAAAGATGCACGTACAATCCTCAATCAGCGGCGGCGCGAAGCACGTCGTATCCACCATGCAGTTGATCGTGCATATTATGGTACACAGAATGTGCCAACTGGAATCAAGCATTCTTTGGAGTTCGAGCTGTTCATCATCCATTGGCGCACGCGTTCATTCCGGAGGGTGTGCGGTTTTGATATCAATTTGGGCTATATTTATTAGCTTCAGGCGCTACAGGTAAAGTGCCTTCCAAAAATTATAGTTGATAGAGAGCAACAATTTATAATGACCTCATCGGCAAATTTGAACGATGTAAAAATAATTATTTTTCAAGACTCGACGATGATACAAAGTTACAAACCACACTGTATTGAATACAAGGCAAAATGTTTGACAACCGGTAACAACTTTAATGTCACCCCGAACAGTCAAAAATTGATATACACCTCAGGGGCGGCGGAGCAGGAGGGGGGCAGGGGCACAGTGCCCCGCTTTTCAAAGCAACCAGGTGCCCCTTTTTACCTATGGAAGATGCCCCTTTTCAAACATGTTCTGTGCCCTTTCTCTTCTTACAAGGGCCCATTTTCGTTTTTTAAATGTGCCCGTTCGCCTTCTAGTATAAATGCATCTCGTTCGCTTCAGATAAGTCGTTCTTCTTAAATCCTACAACTGCCCCCCTATTACACTGAATTAGTGACCCTTTCCCTTTTTTCATAGCGTTCTTTTTCCTTCTATAATGAATGTCCCTATTGAAATAAAGTGCCCCTTTTGACTGTCCATTTTCGTGATGGTGCTAACGCCCTTCTGCTGAGTGTCCCCTTTCACCTTTGATAAGCTCTCCTTTTCCACTTGGGTAAGTGCCCTATTTGAAATCTGATACCCATATTTACTTTTGATAAATGTCCCTTTTCGTTCTACTATCTCTCATTTCTTCTTCTGTTAACATGCTATGAGTCCCACAACTGCCCCTTTTGTTTCCTGATGTGTCCCTTTTCCATTCCGGCATGTGCCCCTTTTAAAATTTTATACACACCCATTTGTTTTCAGATAAGTCCCCCTTTTGCTTTGAAATAAGTGCCATTTTTCCTTACGATAAGCTTCCACTCGAATCTTCACTTCTAATGAAAAGTGACCCCCTTCAGCACCCTTTTCCGTTTATATGTATTTTAATTCTCCCCTTTCAAATAATCATATGATGTATGTCCTTTTTCACGTCTGATCAGCGCCCTATAGCTTTCCCCCTTTTTAGTTATCCCTTTTCGCATCGGGTAAGTGGCTTAATTTAAAGTAACCAAACTAGCCATATAGGCTATCTAGCTCAAGAGAAGTACATTTCCCTGTTTACAGTGTGAGGCAGTGTGGAGTAGGAGGCAAGAGCAAGGGGCACAACGACCAAACACTAACAAACGGTGCGCCTCAAATTGAAGCAAAGAAGATATCACCTTTTCCCCCCAAAGCTCGCTCATACTCACTTACATATTATATCTCAGGCAAGGATTAAAAAACAAGTTTGCTGTAACCATAAAGTTACAACACACATCTTTTCTCTTATTCATGTCGAGATTGTGCTTAAATTTGAAATAACATTTTCAGTTTGACCTTTTTTCTCTAATGAAATATCGGTCATGAGGAGGTCTAAAAAATGCATTGAAAATTATAGTCAGTGAATAAGGATAATAACCGGGCTAATGGATGAATGATAGGTAAGGCCCCTAAATAAATTTACACCTTTATCATCAAATTACTATTAATAATGCAAATACAGTGGTCTTCAGCCCCCCCCCCCCCCAAAAAAAAGGGTTAGCATTTATGCTCGCTCGCTTTGCCCACTCAAAATATGAGGAATCAGAGGAGTCATTATAACTGCAAAGCAATTATTATGTATAGATTAGAAGAAAAATATTGAAAATGTTAATTAAAAGTATGCTAAATAACTTTAAGATACAATGTAGGGGTATATCAACGCGTTGCAATGCCTGAAAACGCTATTTTCTCCTTCTTGTGTTCACCCTTTGTAAGCCCCCCCCCCCCCTTTTTTTTTAAATGCCCCTTTTAGCTGGTGCTTGCATATGTCCCGATGAATTCTTGTCACCAAGCACCTCAACCTCGATTTATTTATTTATTTATTTTTCGGCGTTAGAAAAAATGGAATGTACGAGATACTACATCTGCACCGCCCTGCGTGATGTTCAAATAAACTGACAGAAGACAAAATTGAAGATAGAATTCAACTCGCCATGACAGAACTGTGAGTACGCCCTCTCAGTTTCACTTCTTCATGACAACATTTTTATTATTGTTATTTGTTTTTAATGTTGTTGTTTTTTAAAGCCATTCATCCTTTCTCATTTATTCGTGTTTATAAACGTTTCATACCCATATTTTCAAATCTAAAAGCATCGATGTGTGTTAGTGTGTGTGTGGGGGGGGGGGGGGGACTGTACGTTCAATTCAAAAACCTAAGCCTGATTTGGGCCCAAAATATTATATCTTTAGGGGATAAGACCATGAAATCACAGGTCCGGATCCAGAATTTTTCAAAAGGAGGGGGCGGTCGGCTTTTTCAGGTGTTTTACCAGAAAAAGGGGTCCTCTGCATTTTTATATGTATTTTACCCTAAAATTTTGCTTAAAGGGGGGGGGGGCGGCCGATTCGGCCCCTCCTCCTGGATCCGCCCCTGAAATCACACAAGAAGGGAAGGTTGAGAGAAGGGAGAAGAAGAACAAGAACAAGAAGAAGAAGATAAAAAAGAGGAAGAAAAATAAGAGAAGAAGGATGTAAATGCAAAAGAAACAAAAATACATTTTTTTCTTCCTGACAAACCTTAAACTGAATAACAGATAAGATATCTTATAATATTATCATGCTCTTCTTATTAAGACAAACAAATACAGGCTAAACTTGAAATTGAACTTAATTTCCACACAAGGGAACAATTTTTTTTTTAAACCTGAGCAATGAGACGTTCGTATTAAACAGTTTGAGCAAATGGTAACTCCTTGATTTGAGTACAGTTGAAAACTGAAAATAATTTACACAAGGGATGAAATTCCTTCACAAGGGCTGCAGAACATTGTTTTGAGGGGGGGGGGGGGGGCTGACATCCAAACAGGTGGGTTCTAGAGGGCAGAGCCCCCTGAAACCCTAATTCGGCAGTTGCTTTGCAGGCGTATGAACAATTCATATATTATGTTTTTATAATTCCAAGGTTTTTTGTTATATATATATATATATATATATATATATATATATATATATATATATATATATATATATATATATATTTGGGGGGGGAATTTATTCTTTTTATTGTATTTATCTGTCTATAGGCGAAATTTTGGGGCAGCCCCAACCCCCACTCCTGCTCGCCCTGCTTATGTGAAAAGTAGATGGATTATCTGATATAAAATAACTTCAGATTGACAGTCCAAACAAATACATGTAAATGAAATTTCATGTGAAGCATACTTAACTCATTCAGATAACTTTTTAATTCTGATATTTTTTAAAATGATTTGAAACATACCGTGATCAACTTACAAATATATTTTTGTTGTTGTTGTTCATCTTCATTTTTTGTTTACGTTGGTCGTGTCGCAGTACCTTCAGGAGTTTTTGTTTCCTTATCATTTTATTTCGATCACGCTCAACCAAGCAGGTCAGCCTAATAGCCAGGTTCGCATGGAGGGGGGAGGGGGGGGGGGGGGCATCTGTTGGCGATCTCGCCCCCGCCTCCTTCCCATTAACCCTCCCCATTGCCTGTGCGCGATCATGCTAACTGTACGGTACGCGGGGGTAATAACCAAAGAATATTGATGCACAGAAGTCGCAGTACCGAAATAAAGTACGCGTACATATTGTAGTACATGGTATGTGTAACGAACTCAAATAAAGGTGGGTACCTGGTACACACTCCATCACGTCATCGATAACAACAAACAGTTCAACCTTTTATATCACATTTTTGTTCCTTCATGTTTTTGTTATAAAGTTATCTTTAATAAAGACATAAAGATTTAAAATTTAAAAAATAAAAAGCATGCACATTCCCGGGGATTTATGTGGGGTCTACTGGACTCATCGAGGCTCAATTATATATTTTCAGAGTTTGAAATTTCATGTGAATCACCTTTTCCATATATTTAGATAAATGCTAGGGGAATTAGCTTAATTTCAAATTCCCGTTTTTGTGTATTAACCTATGGCAGCTAGAGGGTCAAAAGCATGCATAGAGTCCCGAAATTTATCGGTGTTCTTTGAATTTTTTAGAGCCTTTACTAATCTTTTTCCAAAGTCTGAAATTACATGTAAATCACGTTTGAAATGAATTCCAGGTAGTAAAATTTAGGGGAACTATAATCATTTGAAAATTACTTGTTTTCACGTGTAAACCTATGGCAGGCGAGACTGCATATTCCCTGGGATTCATGGGGGGGGGGGTCTATTTGACTCATGGAGCCTTGATTATACATTTTCAGAGTTTGAAATTTCATGTAAATCACTTCTTCTATAAATTCAAATGAATGTTAGGGGAATTAAAATCATTTCAAAATCTCTGTTTTTGCGTGTTGGCTATGGCAGCTCGAACATGTGCGAAGGCCAAAAGCAGTGGCGGCCATTTCATGTAACGAGTGGGGGGGGGGGGGGGGGGGGGGGGGGACGGAAACAGGGAAGGCCTCCGCCGAAAATCTGTTTCAGGAAATGAGAGGGGGTGATTGTTATTATGCGAGTGAGCGAGCTAAAAATAATCACAAAGAAATAATGAAAGAAGCATGATTTTGCCATCAAAATACATTCTAGGCCTATAAAATATTTAAGTGGTTGGCCTAAAGTTGGTTACCAGACTCAAAATAGAAAACTATATATTAAGCTTTAACAATCGAGGGGGGGGGGAGGAGGGCGATCCACCCAGAAAAAAAACGAGGGGGGGGGGGACAGGTCCCCCCCCCCCCCCCCCCCCCTCACCGCCTATGGCCAAAAGCATGCCTAGTCCCCGAAATTTATGGATGGCCTTTGATTTTTTTTTGAGCCTTTACTAATCTTCTCCAAAGTCTCAAATTACATGTAAATTACATTTGAAATAAATTCGAAGTACATAGGGGAACCATAATCAATCTAATAATCCCTGTTTTCATGTTAACCCTATTGCAGATGACTCTGTCAAAAAGCAGGCATGATCCTGAAGATTTATAGTGCTATTCATTGAAAATGAAGTTTTAAGAAATAATTTCTGAACTATCGATCCTTCCGTTCATACAAAAATCATACTTCAAAAACAAAGTTTCAGATATGAAATATCAAGAAGAAATGAGACATCTTTTCACACGTTGGCGGACGCATTTTCCGAGTCCGTTTTAATATAGCGTTTACCCTTGCCAAAATGTACTACGGAAGTAGGTGAGAGTAGTTTGTCTTGTAATTTTATGTTTTTGGTAATAACTCATCACACGTGTACTGTAGTGCACGTTCACAACAGCTGATTGCAATATGCGAGGATCTCTCGTAAAAATGGGAACTCCTGATGAATCACGCCTTACACCGTTAATGCCACTCCCTGCCAAGAATGGAAATACGTATGTATTACATATGAGAATAACACTTAACTCTTAGTTTGGTTTTTAGTGAGATATCAGTGTGTTTGTTTCGTTAGATCTGTGAGCTCAGCCCCACGCGTAGAAAAAGACGTTAGTAAGAGAGCAATTTGAGCAAAGGGTTAACACCCTTTCATACTCGACTCATAGCGCCATTTCAATACTTCGTGTGTATAAACGCACATAGTCAAACACAGGGCATGCCAAACACAGCAGTGCTAGCAATATACCAATACACAAAACACTGGTGTACAGTGTATTGAATTTCTAATTTGATACCAGTGAATACAAATGTTGCCGAAATGACATGAATTGGATTCCAGAGGCAGAGACGGGTTTTTTCTTCACTTTTTGCCACCAGTGGTGATGCAAATTTCCCCCCCCCCCCCCGAAAGTGTTTGCTCATTATGCCACTGACACTCAACTTCGGCATACCAGCACCAAAACGTCAATGAAATACAGAATATTCAACTCAACATTGTTGGAAAACATGATTCCAACACTGAACAATGAAATCTGTAATTTTACGTCATTCTGGCAGAGTGAGGCATCGTACAGCCAGGGTTTGCGTACAATTTGTGATAGGCGAGATCAGAATTTACATGTAGCTGACAAAAAGTTGCATTATAATTGTAAGGCAACTTGTGAAAAATAATTTTTGAAACATTACAAGTTAATTACAACGAAGAACAAGAATTGTTTAGTTATTACTGTTGTTTCAGATTTTCAGCGTTCAATTTGGTTTTATATATTGACACCATCTATATGCAGGCTTATGGTATTTTCTTTAATTTTGATTATTTTCAAGTTTACTTTTAATGAGGAGTTCACAGATCTGATGTAATTAGGGACAGCCGTCCTGTGAGTGTGAGGGCACTAGAATTTCGCTAACCAACAGTTGCATAATCTTCGGGCAACTTGTGAAAAAAAAAATTAGCACCTCAAGGTGTTATTAGACACTACATTCTTCTAACTTAGCATGAAATTTTATTATTTTGTAAATGATCAATCATTTGTTAATGGCACATTACAGGACTTTTATAGTATGAAAGAAATTAACATTTCTGAGACATACTGGTTAGATCTTTCTCTTTTTTTTTTTTCTTTTTTTTTGTGTGAAAATGGACACCTTAGTGTTTTATTTTATCTTGATCAGAAATAAATCATCCCAACTGCCAAGATTTTCTTTAACTTCATTTTTCATGCATAAATTAAATAGATTTATCAAATTGGATACCTCATCTGCACTTCCCCTTAACCCATCGTCTACTGAATGATCTTATTCCCATAGGTTGAATACAGGCATCCCCCCAATTTCTGTAGGTAGTAATGGGTTAACAATGAGTTATAACTAAATGCCTTCTTACTTTGATACAGGGAGTGTGAGATGTGTGAGCAGCATCCATCCAAGTACACTTGTCCAAGATGCCAGATGAAGACGTGCTGGTAAGATCCTCTTCATATATCTCTTCATTAAGTGATGATAGTGATAAGTTCATTAACTGTTATAAGCTACTGAAATTCTTGCATCTGACTGGCTGAGAGCAAATTTATCATAGAATTTTTTTTTCTTTGCTACTGGTCTTTAATATTTTTTGTGGATTGACAGCAGGTGGAGTGTACAGCATTTTGTTGTTTGTTTGTTTTTGTTATGAATAAATATTTACTTTAATGCATATTTTCTAGATAAATGAATGAATAAAATTTTATCATTGAATTACCGATAAAGCATTCTTTTTTTAACATTGTTGTAGAATCTATGCTTTTAATCTTTCACAAATTTCAAACTTGAGTTATTATCAATCAAAAGCTTCTGATGTTTTCTGTGACCACGACTCGAACAAGAAGGAAAGCCAACAATATTGAAACAAACTTCGTATGAACATGGCACAGATAATCTGATAAGACTGAAGAGCACCATCCAACCACCAACACCAACAACATGTGATCTGATATTTCTGTGCTGACACGTGCTTTGGGATTTATTTTGTCAAAGATTAGGATTAAGATTCTGATCAGACAGAGGGTTAGATGTAGCATAAAGCTGTTGGTTGAAGTTAAGAATTAGATGAGTACAGGATATTGGCACAATTCTTCTTATTTGGTACATGTCGGCAGACTTGTTAGTCCATGTAGAGACACAGGCGAGGGTCAGTTGATCATGGACTAGACTTGTTATTGTGGCAGGAGTAATCGGGAATTGATTTTTAACATTCAATAAGTGTTTTCTTACCCTGTGTCTTCACTCTTCAGCCTCTCGTGCGTAAAGAATCACAAAGCACAGAAGGGATGCTCAGGAGTCCGAGATAAGACTGCCTATGTTCCCATCAAGGAGTTCACAGAGAGCCAGCTCATAAGTGGTGAGTTTCATGGTACTTTGATAACACCGATATCCATGGTTATGATCAAGCAAGTTTGTTGGTTTGGCTGGATTATGCTTTTGAGCAGTGCTAGTAATAAACCATCTCCATTATTTGGCCCATTTAAGCAACACTGGTTGTCGATACAAAGAACTAAGGAATGACAGAATTATGGTATTTATCACAAGATTAGCATGTCTTATAAATTTAGAGCAGTAGTTGAACATTTTTCAAGCTAACTTTGTCCTGGCATGACATGCAATTCCTTTAGAGAATTGAATGTAAGTCTAAATTAAACAGAGAGATATTAATACAGATGAAAGAGCTGCATCTCTCTCTCTCTATTCTTTCCCTTTTATTTTGTTATTTACTCATTCATTCATTCAATCATTCATTCATTTATTCCTTTATTTCTTTATTAGTTCATTCACTTTTCACTTTTTCTGGTTATCTGTTCTCCAGATTAATTCTTCTGTGCTCCTTTTCATACTGTTTTGTTGTCATTTGTATCTTATGTTCATTTCATCTTCTCTTTACTCACAGATTACCGATTACTTGAAGATATAGACAGAAAATGTTATGCAGCCAGTGGAGATGCCAAGAACAAGCCTGGATACCTCAACTTCAGAGTGAGTTTAACCTGTTGAACACTAAGCCCAAGATAACTCAAACTGGAGTCTGGTCGATCCTTAGTGTAAGCAGGCACGGAATGGTAGGCACTTGATCAAAGAATATCAATCATACTTTAACTATTTCGTCAACGGAATAAACGCCATTGTCATCAATTTCATAACGACAAAAAAATTACCAGCGTCATATGGATTCGAACCCTTGACTAGCATGACTAGTAATATATCGAGCTCTGACAATGGCTTTAACCACTGCGCCACGAGCAGTTGACGAAGTTGACGGTGCACTTTATTCATTTATACCCGGATTAATTTCATACCCGGATTAATTTCTAGGCTTAACTTCTCAGACGTGATTATTTTGTAAATTTTTTGTGCGTGCTTACACTATGGATAATGCATCTTATACTGAAATGAAATCGTGCTCAACAGGTCAAAGTCTATGCTAAATTTTTTTTAAATTTCGAAGTTGCTGTGGTATCGTGATACCATTCCTAAATGCACATGAAGTCATGCTGCTGAAAATCAACGTTAAAGATAATGGTCATGATAAAAATTGGCCTAAGTAGAAAATGTTTCAGTTGGAGGAAGTTGATGCTGAAGGCTCAAGAGAATAAATCAGGGATGAGCACTGCATTTGCCTCATAGGCAGATTGAATTTTCATTATTGATAAATGTATATGTACATGGTATGTGACAAGCAGAAAGGCGTAGCAACATTAGTTTTGATCTCAGTATTTTTAGGTTTCCTGCAGAGTCTCTACTGTGAAACTTAAATGAATGTACTGTGTAAACATGGAATATTTCGCAGTGTTGAAATTTTTGCACATTTCGCACGGCATGACACTTGTGGGAAAATGGAACCACGCGAAATACTTTGTTTATGATGCATGTGAATACAGTTATCGTAACTGTCCAGGAAAATTAAAAATGAGCGATTGTGTTCAACTTGGCTGAGCGCGAAAAATTAATCACATGAATATTTCCATTTTTACAGTGATCAAAATTTTTCCCCCTGATGGTGGTGTTTGTACCATCATGCTATGTAGTAGTGCTCTGATTGCAAATTTTGTAGACTTTGTGGCTGAGATTTGATATGAATGCAAACCTTTTTTTTTTTGTGCAAAATATTGTCATTTTTATTTTGTTTTCCTTTTTAGTGGAAGTTGGTAAGCAGAAAGGCAGCTGAAAGAGGTTTGAGGCTGAGATTGTTGCCACATTTCTTCTCCAAGCACAAAGAAAACTCCACCACTTTTATCAAGAAGTGAGTCTCTACCACTCTCTATCCCTTTCTGTTCCACTGTATGGAAATATAGTGCATGAAGAGAGAACATTCCTATACATGTTCAGATCTGATTTGGCTATGTTGTTGGCTGAGGACAAATCTGCCACCCAAAGACAAAAGGAAGCAACTCCGTAAAGTGAGTTTCTGAGTAAATGAAGGAAATATGTCACTGCTTTGTGAGGAAATCTATGGAGTTGCTTCCTTTTCATATGTCTTTATATAGGAAGTGGGGATCAAGTGACCTTAACTTCTTCATCATCATATAGAGCATACAAAAAGGAGCCCAAATCAAGAAAAAGTCAATTTTGAAAAAAAAAAAAAAAATTAGAGTTGTTTACTTTTGTCATTGAATGACAGTAATGAACAGTAGAGAAGTGAAGATGTTTAAATTATCAATTATATGTTTAAAGTGGCTTCAACTTATTGTGCTTCCTTTCTGAAGTTGTTTCTTTGAAAGGGCCATTTTTATTTGCGATGTACATGTAAACAAGATCATTCAAGTTAATTTGGTGGGATTGTCATTTAATTTTGATTAACCCATTGACTACTGAATTCTCTTATTCCTGTAGATTTAATAATGGAGCTACCCAGTTCTAGTAGCTAGCGGGGTCATGAAATTCTTAACCCATTGGCTACTGGAACCGGCTACTGGAACCGGGTTGCTCCTGTACTATGTCCATAGCATTGGTGTAAATCCCTGGGGGGGGGGGGGGGATGGCATGTACAAATATCCCCTCACTTTTAAGGAAGAAATGATATTTTTATTGATCAGTTAGTAAAATTTTTGATAATCTGGCATAAACGACCATCATAGTTCTATGTGAAAATGCGATTATAAACCAGAAAAGTGGTTATTTTTGGCTTGCTAATAAAAATTCAAATGCATGCAAGGGGGTCTGTGCAGGTGGGTGAGGGTGTGTGTTTATACTTGAGCGTGAGTTTGACAGAAAAAAAAAATCAGCAAAAAAGTCGATCATCCCCCCAATCCTCACAGTGGGTTTACGCCGGTGGTCCATAGAGATTCAAGTATTTAGTAGTCTGTGGGTTAATCAATAATTCAAATGGCATCTTTATTATGCTTCTCAGAACCAAGGTGTTAGCATGGCATGTGAAGTGGGTCTTTCCTCAATCCAATGCTGAATTCACTGATGTAAGGTAAGCATCAACCAAGGGCATAGCTTGTCGGCATTGAATAGGGAGATGTCAGACCCAATTTCAATTTACTGACAAAATATTGGTAATTGAAAATTGTCTTAAGATTAGGAAGTGATCCAAATTAAAGATATAGAAATAATGGTATTAAGATGTTTAATTTCCCTATAATTATTTTATTTTATTAAATTTATTTATTCATTCATTCATTCATTCATTTATTTATTTATTTGTTTATTTGTTTATTTATTTTTTTTTTTAATTTATTCATTTATGTATTTATTTTATTCTTTGGGGGTGTAGGGGTGTCACTTGCCTACAACCCCCATGCATTTTACCACTATTAATCATTCAAAATATATAACATGTTTCCTTATGAATATTCCCTTTTTACAGATTTCTATACTTCAGTTAAATAGATTTAAATTTTCTGATTTTGTTTTCCTTTTCCTGCTCATACTGGTGTGCATGTTTCAACGTTACATGTACAATAAAGCTTGAAAATGTCCATATTTGTACTGATTATCATTTCCTTGCACTTTCTTAAATTATTGCAAGGTTGAGGGAGGATGTAATTCTGAGGGAAGCATTAAACAAATACCTTCATCCTGATAAAGCTGATCCAGTCATTCGTCACAGGTAAATATTTTCTTACCACCCTTTTTTCCCCCTACTTTTATTTGCTGGTTTTGTTGCTTATGCTATGCATATTCCTCTTTATTTTGTAAATAAGGAGGCATCGTACAGCATTATAGGGGTTAAATACTTGTGGTACATATACAGATTGCCAGTCTCAGTGCAGTAGCTGTCATAGAATTGCTTCAAGAGCCATTATTGTTTCTTGTAAGGTATATTTGAACTGGGCTTTGGTAACTTTCAAGTGCAAGCTTTAATAGCTTTTACATGATTGATTTTACTTGAAGGGTCACAGCGATCCCTACTTCAAGATCCAGATTCCACCCACACTCTTTCTCTCTCTCTCTTTCTGTCTTTCTCTCTCTTTCTCTCTTTATGACTCTCTTTCTCATTCTCTGTTTCTCCAGAGATTAGGCATTTTAGCACTGATCACATTTCAAAATTCACCCTTCTTTCTGAATCTCTTTGCAACTTTTTCTTTGAGCGGCCTAGAGAGTAACAATTGACACAGTTATGTTACATTTCACCCTTCCAGTTATGATACACCTCAAACTATAGGTCAAGAAGATCAGCTTCCAACTCACTGAGTCAAATATGAAATTTGAGACAGTCCTTTCACCACTTGATATTCATTTCATGTTTTAGAATGGTTTGACCTGAAGGTGAAACTTGTCATTTTCAGCTTAAACTAGCTGCATACTATGATATGCATATTTCACATTTGTAAAGTAATAGTAATAAAGATTTAAGCACAGAAAAATTTATTGTTTGAAATTCTTATGTGCATGAATTTTAAAAAAAAATTTTCAGTCATAGGTTTTGCTATAATCTTTAATTTTTACATGTGGGACATTATCCTACACTTTCCTTTCCTTTAGTACAAGTATTGTCATGTTTTAGTCATAGCTACTTGGTCTAATACCAGTTGGTCTAATTCCCAGATCGTCTTAACATCATTATGGCTAAACCCATTTGGTCTACTATCAATTTGGTCGAATTGCCGTTTGGTCTAATTGTCATTTGGTCATTTTGTCTAATCATCAAATGGTCTCGTTGCCATTTTGTCTACTTAGTTTTCTTCATTTCTTCTAATGATCATTTGGTCTTTTACCAGTTCGTCTAATCAAATGGACTAAATGGTGTTAGACCAAATGGGTATTAGATGAAATGGGTATAGCCTTACTGGAAATTAGATGAAATGGTAAATGGGGTAAGTGGCAATAAGACAAAATGATTATTAGACGAATTGGTTGTAGACTAAATGGGATAAGACCATGTGGGATGAGACCAAACGGGCATTAGACCAAGTGGGATTAGACCAAGTTGCAATTCATCGGTAAAGGCAGTGTATATTGGATATGTAGATGGAATTCATTACTAAAGGAGAACGCAACCCAGACATCAGTGTGCTTCCAGTGAATAAAGAAGAACAAGAAGAGTTTACAGTGAAAATTTGAGGAAAATCGGACAATCTGTTCAAGAGTTATGAACTTTGAAAGTTTAAGTAAATCCTTATTATGGAGATTCTTGAATTGGCAACTTTGCCAGCATCTGTGATATAATTGTGGACAACTTTCCATTCATATTGTACACAGAATTTTAGATTTTCTTTATTTTCAAGAAAAATGGAAATTCTTTTTATTTATTGTTTGAGTACAACATGGCTATATCAATTCTGCAAGCATTTTGGGAAGAATTATGTTGATTCCTGACTTGAAATTTCATACAAATCATTTTTTTTGAAAAATTATGTACAAAATGAATTGAGAGTTGTCCACGATGACATCACAGATGCTTACAAAGTTGCCAACTCAAGGATACCCATAATAGAGACCTAATGAAAATTTCCAAATTCATAACTCTTGAACAGATTGTCTGATTTTGCTCAAACTTTCACTATTTACTCTTCTTGGTCATCTTTATTCACTAAGAGCACACTGAAGCCTGAGTTGCATTCTCCTTTAAAGTGTACCAATCATCAAAAGATATTTTGCTCTGTATGGTATGGATTCATTGTCACTATTCTCTATTCAAGATATAAGCTTTAAATATTACTCCTATAAAGAGATATTGCAAGTTCAGTACCAGTATGCCCTGAATTAACATAGAAGCAAGGTAAACTAGTTGATGTGCGCACATGCGCAGCCTTGAATTAGGGCCTTTTCGGAATTGAATTGTCATTAATAGCCCTAATTGTGGTAAAGTTCTTTTGCTTTTGTTTTTTTTTGCCGGGGGGGGGGGGGGGTTATTTCACAGGTACTAGCTGTATGCAAATTAGTTTTTCAAGTGATTGGTACACTGAAAGAGATAATCATGTTCTCCAAATGTTATTTTGTCTGTTTGTCACGTTTCCTGACAGGTTAAAGAAGTACTGTTCTAAAGGGATGGCTGGTATTAAGGTGTACATGAAAGTAGAGGATAGACCAGCTAACACTGTCAGGTACTGTATAAGGCAATTCCATGTAACAGAATTACAAAATGTAATTTTGTTACAAACATTTTTAGAGTTCGCGTAATCAGGGTTCTCACTGGAAAAAAATCCACACATGGTTCTCAGTCTGCGCAAAGCATGGAAGTTTCAGAAGTTTTACGGAATAACACCTAAAGTTAGGTGTGGCGGCAATATATGATATGGTAAAAGGATGAAAAATGCTTCTTGGTAAGCAGGAGTTTTCTACTAATGGCATAAAAGTAAAAATACATTGCCAAAAAGCAAAACAATCTGTGACATTTATCATTATTGTTAGGAATATACACTCCAATATTTTTTTTACCCTTGTTGCCACGCATGGTGCAGCAATTTCACACATGGTTCTTCTTTGTCTGAAACCCTTTACGCATGGTATTGGAACCATGGGTGTTATGTACTGGCGAGAACCATGCGCGTAATGATATCCGCGCGTGCATGGTGCTGCTTTCCATCTAGTAAATTTATTTTATGTCTATGGTGGTAACTGTGATGGGTGGTTGATAAAGATGGTGGTTGATAAAGATGGTGGTTGATGAAGATGGTGGTTGTGGTGGTGGTTGTGGTGGTGATAGTGATGTTGGTGATGTTAGTGATAGTGGTGATGTTGATGATGGTCACAATGATGGCAAAACCAGTGTTGTAGGACATGTAGTAGTAATAATACAGTGTTCTGCATGTTGCTAAAGTTAAAACAGTCACCATATGTAGTGAAACTTTTGAATAGACAACTTTTGTTTCATCCCTTCAAATTATATTTGTTTATTCAAATACCTGCCCTCAAAGATGACTTTGCTTGCTCAAGTCCAGTGGACAAACTCCCTACATCATATTCCCCTATATCCTGATTTTATTATTTTTTCATTCCTCCACTCAGATACCATAGCTTGGTTTTAGACAAGACCCTTGGTGATAACCTCAAAGGGAAGATTGTTGTAGAATATCCCACAATCCATGTTGCTTTGCCTGACAGTACTGATCAGTATCATTTACTTGAACAAGGTGAGTAGCCATATTGTAGTCACATCCTTTGACAAAAGTTTTTCATATTTATGATTAAACAACTGAAGTGACATGGGAAAATGTTGGTCAACATTTAAAATTAATGTGAAATTGTGATTTAATGATTTAATTAAATGTAGAAACTCTCCATTGGGTGGGGAACATCAAGTGAAAGACTTGTCCCTGAAGACAGAATATGTTGATAGTAATTAATAATGATGATGATAATAGTAGGTTTCACACTTTGTTTATTTTGATTTCAGGGGAAAAAAACCCAGTATATTGAAGTAAAAGCAATCCTATTTAATATGATGAATTTGCTTAACATTTGTACTGTAATTCTTTTACTTCCAACACTACATCAGTTATTCCCTGAAAAGAATTATTCGTAATATACCGCTGTTGTCACTGTAAATGCGATTTTGTCTGCTACTGATTAGTTTATTATGCTTCTGGAATTAACCTCTTTTAAGAAAATATTTTTTATCTTTGAACTAAGAAAGAATGAATGTATGTAAGTAAGCACCCAGAGGACCGACGGCTTTAAGTCCTCTACGTGGGACCTGTTGATAAAGATTAATGCCTTACCGATGAGCACTGGTGCATCAACTTGGTTTCAAACCCAGATCACTTGATTATGAGACCACTGCTCTACCAACTGAGCTTATGTGCTCTCACTTTGAAATATATCAAAATCTACTCCTACTTCTGTTACAGAATCAGGGGACCAATCACATGTTGGAGTACAAGACAGTCTGCAAGCACTCAAAAAGATGGAGCATGAGAGGGAAGATGGAGCAGATTTTTCAGAAGAGACAAAGTCACGCCAAACAGACAGTTCTATCTCCCAGTCTTGGAAATTAACGGAGCAAGAAAGGGAAGGGGGTGAAGCAGATGAAGCTCCAGTAGAAGTTTCATCACACCAGACAGAGAGTTCCAGATAAGACCTACTGAATCGAAGCCAAATCTCTTGATTATCCTCTTCCTTTAATGGTGACTGCTCGTGTGTACCAACGCTCGGTGGCACTTAACCCATTGGCTACTGGAATCGGATGGCCCCTGTATTCAACCTATGGGGAATCAGAGTATTCAGTATTCAACGGATTAACCAGGTTGACCATGTTGATCTTATCCATATGAGAATGACAGTCTACCAGCTCCAGACACTTAACACCTGAGGATTATTAGGATACCCATTTATGGAGGAAATGATACCTCCACAGGAAAGCTACTCCCAAAGCAACAACCCACTAATAACCCACTTATTTAATTCTCCCAGCATGTGGGTGGGGATAATAATGCTGAGGATAGTTGTTCTTACCAAATTTTTACAAATGTCAGATAACCATTGCCTCTCTACTCCAAGTACTCTTTGAGCTTACATCCGGCTTAAAAATAAACTGGAGTTCTGGTCATGTGATCATAATGTGAAAGGAACTGTTCCAAAACAACTTGGAGAGTTAGATTAGTTGTATATTAACACAGGTGTCTAGTGTGAGATTTGGAGATAATTGAATTGATAATAAATTCACTTACTTTCCCCCAAAGGTACTTGCACTGCACAAAGAAATGAGTATATGGGACTACACACAAGTCTGGCATGAATGTTAGGCCCAGACTTTTCAGCTTTTTCTTGTCATATTTCCAATATGAGGGCATTTGAAGAGCAATCCTTTCTAGGGGACATTTTTACTATGATATTCTTCCTAACTGACGTGGAATGAATGAGAAAGTTCACAAATTATTTTTCACCTTTCCCAAAACTCAAGCTTCTCTTTAAGTATACAATATAATTTGTCCAAAATGATGAGAATGGACTTCTCCACTTTATTTGCTCGGACAGATAGATAGATCCAACCTTAGTCCTCTAGCTTTCAAAGATATCAGAAGGAAATTATTGACTTGATCTGTTGCCTATTAGATGCACTCTGAAAAATACATTTTCATGAAATCTATTTTCTTCATATTGGTTGTTTCATTAAGTGCATTGACTTGAGAAATTGATTCCCCAATGGAATCATAAAAAAAAATCAAACAGAATGCCACTCTTCTTGATTTTCGCCTATAGTATCAAAGATGTCATCTATATTTTTCATGATGCTTTCATAACAAAAGTCATGAAAAGAATAAATACCTGTACTTTTTTAAATAGAAAACAAAAGGATGTCTGCTTATTGTAATGTGTGTGTGTAGGTGATTTTACCTTTTTTTATTTTATATTATATAATCATAAACCCAACAATGGAAGTCAGTTTCTCTAAGATCAATTTTCACAAGTTTACAAGTACAAAACAAAATGCTTGGTCCCGTATTTCTGATTGTGATAAAACTGTGATTGTGATCGAGAATGTTTACATACTTCAAGGGAAATTTTTTATAGTACTTGACAACATATAAGGAGAAATGCAGCCTCAAAAGATTTTTTTCTTCTTGAAGAGAGAGAGGGAGGGAGAGAGAGAGAGAGGGGGCGGTGGCAGGCAGACTCGGGAACAGAAAAGAAGGGAGAGGGAGAAAGAGAGAAGGGTTGTGGCATATGGACTCGGTAACAGTAAAGAAGGGAGAGGGAGAGAGAGAGAGAAGGGTTGTGGCAGATGGACTCGGTAACAGTAAAGAAGGGGGGAGAGAGAGAGAGAAGGGTTGTGGCAGATGGACTCAGTAACAGTAAAGAAGGGAGGGAGAGGGAGAGAAGGGTTGTGGCAGACAGACTTGGTAACAGAAAAGAAGGGAGAGAGGATTTAAGTGGAAAAGGGGGATTGGGTGCGAGAGAGAGAGATAGAGAAGGAGATGAAGAAAGAATGTCATGTACCATTATATATGATTCTATAGCTTGTTGGGTTAAGAGCAGTTAATGTAACATGTCTTTCCTATCAAACAAAATAACAAGGCAACGTTTCTAACTTGCGTCATTTGGCTGACAAACAAAGGGATAAGAGATGACCTGAGATCTGTCTCCATGGCAATGCTCTATTCTCTATAACACACTTGATGACAGAGTCTCGATAGGAGTATGTAAAACAAGTAAGGCAGAAATGCTCAAAAAGTATGTAGAGCGAGAAAGATATCAAATCGCCATGGTGTCAAGTTATCTTTCAGGTTCTGTGATTTTTTTTTTTTATTCTTCATTTGATTGTTTACACTTTATCGTTTCAATGAAACCAAGTGCATGGAGACTTGTTGCACTGAATATTTGATGCCTTTTCTTATGTTTTTATTTTTTTGTTTTTATTTTTTTTCATTCTATTTATTCATTTATTTGTTATCATTTTTATTTATTTATTTCTATTTCTTATTTTATTTTATTTCATTTTATTTGGGGGGGGGGAGGGGGGTAGTAAAATTACCTCTTAACCCCCCTTTTTTGAGGGGGAGTTGTTTTCAAATACGAGAATGATCCTGTTCCATCTGTAATTCCTTTCTATTTTTATTATAATACAGGTGTTTTAAGAGAGAGAGAGAGGAAGGAGAAGAAAGAAGGAGAAGAAACTATTCTCAATTTTGTGCATTAAAGAGTAAAATGGAAATATAGTGGTATGAAATTAAAGGTAAATAACGGATCATTTGGGTATAAAGGAAATAGGGGGAATGAAATGAATTCATGGAAAGCAAACTAAGACAACGGGACCCCTCCCCCATAAAAAAAAGAAGAAGAAGAAAGAAAGAGAAAATAAATCTAGACATGGGAAAAAGATATAGATTAAAAACTGTATAATATACTGTTGAAATATGCTACGTGATGAGAGAGAGAGAGAGAGAGAGAGAAAGGGGGCAACCATGAAATGAAAAGAAATAAAGGTAAAAGGCGGGAGTGGGGCGATAAACGGAGAGAACGCTTGGAATGAATGGGGGCTGGCTGATCCAGCTCAATCTCAAAGACAAAAAGATTTTTTTTTATTATTAATACGAAGACCCACCCCAAGCCACAACATGTGCCCCTCAACCAGTCGATTTGATAACCGCATGATTTGAATTTTGTTGCTACTTAATTATTTTCTGAGACCGGATAAAGGTTCTAAGGTTGGGCCCTGAAATTTTGATGTGCTTGCTTGTCAGATTTGATTTTGCCATCCTCCATCCCTACGGATTTAAAAAAGAAGAAGGAGAAGGAGAAGGAGACGGAGGAGAAGGAGAAGGAGAAGAAGGAGAAGAAGAAGAAGGAGAAAATGAGAAGTAGAAGGAGAAGAAGAAGGAGGAGAAGTAGAAGAAGAAAGGAGAAGGAGGAGAAGGAGAAGGAGGAGGACGAAGAAGAAGAAGAAGAAGAAGAAGAAGAAGAAGAAAACCGACGACCCGCCATTTGCTCCGCGGCTTTACACTACCAATTGGGATTAGGTTTAGTTCAGCTGGGGCTACGGCAGTTTTGGGTCCGTGGCCCCGTGGGTGCAGTGGAGAATATTGTTAATAATACATATGTCAGAACTTAGAATATCTTGGACCCGTTACCTATTTTTCGAGAAAAAAAAAAAACAAACAAACAACAACAACACACGCTCACACACACACACACACACACACACACACACACACACATACAGCTGTACATCACTATACTACCGAGCACAACAATTGGACTTCTATTGTCCCCTGTCCTCTCAAGGCTGACGGAATAAACCCAAATCCTTTGTTTGACAACTGAGGACTATTGTTTACCAACCGAGGACTATTGTTCTCAGGAATTTTCTTTGTTCACTGTCCTCGCTTGCAAAGCTATACAAGTACACACACACACACAACCCAAACACGCCAACAACAACCAAAAAAAACCACCCCAAAACCCGAACAATTGTTTCTAAAACTCTGTTCACTCGACGAAACTCAACAGGGAAAAGATGAGGATATTAAGACGCAAGAAAGAGGCCGCGAAGAAGAGAAACTACGCATGGGAGACAACCTTAGCAGCCTTGACCGAGTAATCCACCTAACACGAGGGCGAACAAGAGCTCTCATTGGTTTAAACGAGAGACACGAAGATGACTGAATTACGTCAAGTGTGAGTCTATAGAGTCTTGTATCCCTTTCAACCATGATACTAGGTCTTCTTAGGTGTTGATAGCTTTTCCAAAGAGCTTTCGAAAAGATCGCATCTCCATAGCAAACGGACGGTCTGTTTCAATGTTACCGCGATGCCCATTATCTTTCCCTGGGCACTTTTACTGTTCGAATGCAATGGGGTTGTTGACTCGGAGGATTCAAAAGCATTCTTTCTTCTTTTATAAACTTTTGAATTATACATTCTTGCCAGAGGTCGAACAGATTTGAATATCACTTCTTTCCTGGAATTTAATCGTATATCCAAGCAGTCTAGGTTCAAAGATCCATGTATATACATCGAGAAGTACGCAGTGTCTTGTGTTCTTTTGTGTCCTTTTGTGTCCTTCTCTTGCCAACAACATATTGGCAAACAGTTCTCCCCCCCTCTCTCTCTCTCTCTCTCTCTCTCTCTCTCTCTCTCTGTCCTCCAGCTTTTTCATTAATTTCCAGCTGGTTTGCCATTTAAAAAGAAAACAACAACAAACTTTGACATTTAACAAGCATATAGGCGGCGATCCGTTGGGGGGGGGGGGGGGGACGGGGGACATGTCCCCCTTCGATTTTTTCCGGGGGGATCGTCCCCCCTCCCCTCGATTTTTAAAACTTAATATTTTCATTTTTCTATTTTGAGTCAGGTGACCATATTTAGGCAACCACTTAAATATTCTAAAGGCCTAGAGTGTATTTTGAGGCTTCTTTCACTATTTTTGGCGGTTATTTTTAGCTCGCTCGCATAATAACGATCATCCCCCTTCCACTTCTCGAAACAGATTTCGGTGGCAACCTTCAGTGTTTCCGTCCCCCCCCCCCCCCCTCGTTACATGAAATCGCCGCCACTGTTACCAAGTACATAATGACTTGCCATGATACAACCTTGAAACGAAGGGCTTTTGAAAAAAACAGTTTTATCTATCCCTGGATATATTTCATTGTTCGCATGGAACAGCGGAGTACTTTACTCGAAATATCCTAAAGCAGCTTTCTTTTAGTCTATACAATTTCTTGCAAGAAGGCCAAATATAGATTTGGACACGACATCTTGCTAGGAATTTAGTCGTATATTCAAGCAGTTAGGTTCAAAGATTCACGAGAAGATAAATGATCAACGGACATAGAATTTAGTATAAGTTTTTGAATATCTTTTGTCAATTTCTCAGTTCCAGCTACGGCTTTAAAATAATTTTCCACTGGGCTCGTTCTTTCTTTTTCTTTTCTTTTTCAGTTCACCTCTCTTTCCCTCTCTTTCTATATCGCCACATTTCTCTTTGATCCTTTCCACCAACTTTTTCGTTCATTTCTGTGTTAATTATAATAACTAATATTTTGCATTTATCATTATTCACGTTTTCTTTACAGAACGGGGGGGGGGGGGGTCCCATTTGGAGCCGCAGATGGCCTGCTTTACAAGGAAACCCTGTTATATTAACACATTTAACATAATTACAATAAATTATTACAACATAATACGGAACACAAGAAATAAAAAAACAAACAAAACAGAAAACAAATATATAATACATAGAGTAGATTAAGTGTGATGGTAACACATAACATTTGCAATAAATCAGGAAATGTTCTGGTAATGCCCAAGGCGTATTTTCTTTCCCCTTTAAAGTTTGGAAAGGAAAGGTTTGGCTGTGCACAATGAGTAATATAGATTTGTTGCAATGTATTAGAAAGAGCGCTTTATTATGTTCAGTTTTGGGTTTAGATAGGTATAGTTGACTAGTTAAAAAAAAAACGGATGGGGTAGATTGCCTTGTAATGCGATATACGGTTCTCCTGATGCACTCTTGAGGGGACCTTTAAAAAAAAATTATAATGATTAATAATCAAAACATAATGTAAGAATCTTAATCATGTTTCGACGGATTTCTAATAGTAAAGGTTTAGCCTACGACTGAACAAAAATGAACCATTTTTACACCTAAAGTTGCAAAACGACTTGCAATATGCTGACATAAGCTTGGAAATGATCCCCCCCCCCTCTCTCTCTCTTTTACGAAAGTCTATCTTTTCCACCAAATATTCTTAAAAATCAAAATTCTCGGCAGTGCGTACCTATTGGAAGCTGAGACTTCAGTCCGCATGCTTGTCACATCCTCGGAAGTGTCATGTAAGACAATCCGAAAATGCAATATCTTTCAAGGACGTACTCTGTTTGAATTCGCAAAAAGGTGTCACCACACCTCGATTAAAAGGTCGGGAGGTGTCCTAGAAATGCTTTTATATGACGGACTGAAGAGAAGGTGCTTAAGAATAGACGATTCTGTCCATTCTGATATAATTTATTTTCCATCTCTGATATTTTCATTCCTGTTCCGTGCTATGTACATGTACGTGTATGATTAATTCCTATCCAATATTCTCTCACTCCTTCTCCTTTCCTGTGTTACTTTCTCTCACCTTATTCTTTTATCCCTTCCCTTAAAAAAATATATTGAAGTAACAACGATGATGATAATGATGATGATGACAATAGTGAAACTATACTACATGTACTACTACTACTACTACTACTACTACTACTACTACTACTACTACTACTACTTACAATAATAGTCATAATAATAATAATAATAATAATAATAATAATAATAATAATAATAATAATAATGATAATATTAATGATGATAATCAATAATAATGATGATAAATGATAAAATTATAACATGTTCACTATCGCCCATCTCTCTCTCTCTCTCTCTCTCTCTCTCTCTCTCTCTCTCTCTCTCTTTCCCTTTGTTGATAGTAGTACATGTACAAACAAAAGCAAACATTTCGAAAGAGCACGAATTACAAATGACATTTCTTTATTTCGTAACATTTTCAATGATATTACATGTACATTTTTACAATCATGCCAATTTTGCCTTTGCTCACAAAATAGAACAATTACATGTTTATTCACCATTTGCAATCAAAACATCGTCATGGATAAAGTAATTAAATCTGCATAGCTATTTTTCATTTTCTACTGCGTGAAGCTATGTCTACAATACAAAATATATCTCGTACTAAATTGTGTTGCCAGAAATCGCAACATCGATCGTGTCGCCTGCAGTGTAAAAAGCGTGAGAATCGAACTGCCTTGTATTCTTGAAATGATATACTCATCGAGTTGCACTTTAAATTCTCATCAATAGTTTAACATTCATATTGGATGGCTCATCTTCATCGACGATTTTTGTATGGCGTCTCATAAACCTTATTAATAGTTGTAACGAGGAAAATTGGGTACATAAGTTTTCGATGATGTTTTTGATGATAGTAAAGTTGAACCGAGTCTAAACGCTAGTGATGACGTATTATCATGTGCGTCTCATGAGCGTAAAGTTAAAAAGCGATATCGAAAAAATGGTGGTAGAGGAGAATATGCTACGCCAGGGCAGAAACATAATAATGAAGTAATATCTGAAGCTTTGCTTAATCGTCCTTATCTATTGGTTTCATCTTCTATCCTTATTTCTATGGGGAGGGAAAATGCGATAGATTTTGATTTGTACGGGGGTGGGGGGGGGGGGGGGCAGTCAGAAGGCTGATTTGTGTATAGGATTCCCCTTTCAGTTTTGTGTACTATGTTTCATGGATTAAGGCAATATTTTGGAGCAGGGGGGGGGGGGGGGGTGTTTTTTTTCATCTTTCCCCAAATGCCTCATTTTGCACCACTATTTTAAGCTCATTAGATTTTATTCAGCACATCCCTCCCACCCCCTCCCCCATTTTTTTTTTCATCCCACTGAATGTTCTTTAAGGTGTAGATTTCTTGAGCTTGAGGTGGAAAAAAAAATCATGTAATATCCCTTACCTTTTTGTTGACTTGTTTGTACATGCTAGTACTTGGTTTCCATCTAACATAGGGCTTCTATATCAATTCGTGTATGCGGATTTGATCGGGATGTAGGAAAATCTAATACCTGTTGTTGCTACAAAAATGCCCCTTTCTTATGAATATATTGATATGCCCTACATGTTACTTGTCATCTGCAAGGAGTTGCTATTTTGATAAAGTGATCCCACCTAATGATTAGGGTGCAATATTCAATGCCTAAATTCTCTGGATGAGAAAGGAAGGTGACAGTAAGAGGAAGGAGAAATTGGGAAAGGAAATTGAAAATGGAAGTTAATACTGCAAAACCTGCAATTCTGTTCGTGTTTTCTTCTCGTTTATATTTCTATGTGTACACCCTTCCATAACCTAGATCCAATTCAGTGTTATTCATAACCTTTATTTCTTTGCATTAATCTGTCCCCTTTCTATCCCTTTTCCCCTTCTTTTAAGCTACCAAATTTATCAATACCCATTACGGTTAAGTAATCATAATTCTTTTACTATATTTTTTTATAATTTTCCCATTCTCTCATTTGTGTGCTTTTTAAGCATCATATCATTTCTTCATTATAGTTTGCTCCTTATCATACAGGAAATGACGAGACCAGTATTCCCATCAGTGGTATCTACTCTCAAGATACGGGATGGAGAAAGATCTCAGCAGACACGACATCAAGATGAAATACAAAGCAAAAATCAGAAATGTTTGTACAAAAATATAATCCTTCTCTGCAAGCATACGAAACATTCATATCAAAATATAACAACATATTCCACCAACAATTGTGGCTCATGTATCATTTGGTAAATTTGGCAAACATTGAGCCTGCGCCTGATTCAGCGCCAAGAATGAATAAATCAAAGATTAATCAATAAATTCAGTAATTCACAATCTTCAATCAATAGAAGACAAATTTGAATTGAATAATAAAAATGAATGATGGATTAATTTCTGAATGAAAAAGAGCTCTTGCACTAGAAGCACTGCTTTATGGATACGGGGAGTTTTGTCATGAGAAATGTTGCCAGGTTTGACAGCTTTGCTAAATGAAGACTTTACTCATGAATTATTTATGATATAAATTTTGCCCACTTATCAGACATTATAAATG
>CM057165.1:11551737-11644294 GCA_029962745.1 Echinometra lucunter | reverse complement strand
ATTATAAATGTAGCAATATTCAAGATGAATTAAGGCTTTTTCACATATGAAGTGGCAGAACCCCATTTTTGTTTACATGTAAATTAATGGTATATGAGTTGCAAAAAAAATCCCCAACAAAACATATGCCTCCTGGTGGCAAATGGTGTGGACCAATCAAATTCTTTAAAGTTGGCACAAAATATGATGTTACTAGTTTGTCTGTGGATGGCTGGCAAAAAAAACAGAAATATCACTAAAGGTGATTAATACCCCCGCTCAATGTGTGGTTCTAAATTTCCTAATCACTGCTGGAAAAATGAGGAAGTTGTATGATCAAAAATTCCCTTATTTGTTGCAATAATATGCCGTAACCATGGCAAGACAGTTTCTGACACATTAAAAAAAAAAAAAAAAATCACTGAAGGTGATTAATAACCCCGCCCCTACGTGTGCGCCAAATTCTATGAGCATTGCTCTAAAAATGAGGAAGTAGTTTGGTCCCCGATATTTTTTTCCCTGGTTTATAGACATATTGTGTTACCATGGCAACACATTCAAAATATGTCTTGCACATCTTCATCCCAAGACCAATGTGTGTGCCAAATTTCATGAGCACTGCTCAAAAAATGAGGAAGTAGTTCAATCCACGAGCTTTTCCAGATTTATTGGAATAAGCAGTTACCATGGCAATATAGTTTTCTGATACATTCAAAAAGTGTGTCTGGCACATCTTCATCCCAAGACCAGTGTGTGTGCTGAATTTCACGAGCATTGCTCGAAAAATGAAAATGAGGAAGTGGTTCGATCTGCAAGATTGCAACATTTGCCCTTCACACTTTGTTTGGTGGGGGTATTATCATATCTCACACATCTTAACCACAAGACCAATGTTTGTGTCAAATTTCACGAACATTTCTCGAAAAATGAGGAAGTGGTTCGATCCGCAAGATTTGCAAAGGACCACCCGCTGAACCATATATACTTCTTTCAAACTTTGATTTGTGGGGATATAAACATGTGGGGGTTTGCCACTGGATGTCTGAATGAGTCCCTATACCCTAGTCACAGAGAAGGAGGAATAAAAATTTGAGAGCTAATGCATCCGGAATAGGCAAAAATCATTTGAGGCAGGATTCAAAACGCATTCTAAGTATTCGAATGGAAGTCTTACAAAGGTGTTAAGAATTTGGGTCAATTTGAAATTCCGACAGAATGAGGCACAAATTTTGAAAATTTTCCTTTCCTGCTGTTTCTATTTGATTCCTGCCATTCCAATTAAGTGTGATGAGGGCATAACATGGCCAATTCTTTACATATGGGATAATATATGGGTACCTAATTGCTTAGTTCAGTCTCCAAGCTACTCATTCTCAAACCGATCAGGAAGAGCATCTGAAAAATATCTTTTGAAGACTACATAAATACAGCATACTGCATAAAGCACCATCCATATCTCATGAACAGTTACACATAGGCAGTGGATGTAGTTCTTTGCTCAAACTGTGCCCTACCGCTTATTTTTTCAGATAGATCACCCAAGAATAGAGGATCAACTTCAATGCAATGGGGTTTTGACTGCGATATTTCTTTTTGTCTTCTTAATGGTTCTCCATAGTGAAGTGCTTCCTGCATATTACCTTCAAGATTTAATATGGATAGTTAAAATTACCCTATCCAAAGTCTAACATAATAATGTGTAAGGGCATCACAACAGCTTCTGGATAAAAAGTTAACAAGTTCACGAAACCTTTAGCTTTCTGAAGACATGGTTCAAATGTCATTCAAAAGACTATAAATGCAAAGCTCCAACAGTCTGCTTGCTGAATACATGACCCATGAGATATTCCTTTTCGAAGAATTTGTCTCGGAGGCAACCCTTATTTGCTTCATTTTTTATCCTTGATGAAAGTCCAAGAGATGCAAGCAAAAGTTGCAAGAAGACGTCTGCTTTCTCTGTATTGGATGTGTGTGGAATATCGGAGGGATAGACTACCTGCGGTTGAATGTCCAATCTCAAATCTATCAAGTGTTGTTAGATGACAAAAGAACTTTTCTTGCAAGATAAGTACAAGATATATCACAATCCAGTAACTAAGCACCCAATCTGTGAAGCACAAATAAACATGGCAGATTTTCAGAACAATCATTAAACTGACCATCTTTTTTTCCTCATGAGACTGATTTCAACTGAAACAGTTCTCCTAGTCGATGGCTAGTTTCTAATTTTTTTCTTTCTGGCATGATCTGGCTCTCTCAACAAGTTTTTGCTAACGAAAATCCATTTTGTCCACACAAAAGCTACGTCCTTTCTCTCTCCAAAACTGTTGGTGATGGACGGATAAAGACAGAAAAATCCATGATGGGACAGGTCTTAGGAGTAGAAGCGTCTATGGAGTAAGTAGTGTCTCAGGCATAGCATCGTCATAATGGAGTGTTGTTAGCACCCGGATGAAGAAAGAAGCAACTGTTACCTCGCAGGCAGCCCCTTTCAGACTGGAAGTGATAGCATACCTGCCTGCGACCTGTCCGGAAAAAAGATCAAAACAAAAACATTAGGATTAGGCATGCTGTGCAATTTGAAGTACTGTTCACACTTAATGGTTTGATTTAAGCCCACCGCACACTATACGATCTGATTCTGGAAAAATTTGTTACAGCATTTGATATGAACATTCAAACATGTAACATCTTATTGATCAAAATTCTGAATAGTAGTATGAATACTAGAATCAAAATTCCGGGCTATTGCCAGCCTCCTGTAGGATAGTAGGAATAAAAGCGAACTCAATTCTGAATTGTAGTGACTTCATAGCAATCTTGCGATCGGCTCCAATTTGAAGCCATTTTGGCCTTTACTCCGACAAAAAGGCTTGCAGTTAACCAAAATTTTGATTTTAGTATCCTATCATTATTTCAAACTTCGAATAAGATACTTTTACTTGTTTAATCTTTCATATTCAATGCAAAATGCCATTTGTTTGAAAATCGGGTCGCAGTTGGATCGTATAGTGTGCGGTGGGCTTTAGTTGTTTGATGGCAGGGGGGATACCAGCAGAAGATTTGGAATATAGCTGTGTATTAGAAGGTCCACCAGTTACCTATGTGACAGGTATGAGGTGATAAAGATTCATTACATCGCACTCCTAAAGTTTGCAAGGTTCATCTTTATTTCATTGTCCTAGCAGAGTGCTTAAGTTACTTACGTTGTTATAGTTTAATAAAGGCATCAGGAGCAACATTCATACAACAGTTTCCAATAAAATCTTCAACATGAAAACATAGGCAATTTTCTCTATCAGTACAAATGATGAACAAAGAGGATGCTTTTGAAGTATTTACCCATTGAGCACAATTTGATTTCAGTCTAACAACACTTTCCATAGACCCTTGCTGAGTTATCTCGAACATAGTGTTCAACGAGTCAATAACACAGAGTACTATCATTTTGTCATTACTATTTTTTCACTGTCAAATCCTCTAGGAATAGTGATAATTGTCATTAATATCATAATGGTGAGCTATGTCCATTTGAATTCTTTTCAATTTTGCAATATCAAGAAATTTTGGAATGCAACAAAGGAAATCATATCACTTACTGCCGCCCGGTTTTCCTCCTCTACCCCCTCTCCAGGGACCCCCTCGGACCCATGCATCTGTCTGATGACCACGTCCTCTGTCTGGGAATCCACCGCCCCTACCAGGAGGTCCCATACCCATGCCTCGGGGGCCAGAGAAATTAGGTCCAGGGCCAGGTCCCGAATTGGGGGCGGGAACTGCCCACCAGGCCCCATGCCAGGTCCTGCCATGAGAAAAGTGAAAGACATTATTGGTCAAATTTCTGCCAGCAAGGGCAACTGGAGTACACATGTAAGGTAACACTCGCTAGGAATTAACAGGAACATTAAGAGTCTTATTATTATAGTTACATCCAAGATAAAATCTATAAATATAAAAAAAATATTTGAATGCTTGCACAATTCATCTTTTATGTGTTTTACAAATTGCTGATCTGCGCACGGGCGCAGAAACGTGTGTTGAACAAAAAAAAAAAGTTTCTACAAACTGTCGAATCTTGTTGAATGTGCTTCCTTAATCTGCACAATGTACATTGTACTATACAACCATTTTAAAAGTTTAGTTCCAAGCTTTCTTCTGATCTATGTATCAATAGACTAAATTATGCAAAGAAAGACAAATCCGTCTATTAAGAACACCTAAATCTACAAATGCGTTTTTCCTCCAATTCGGGTTTCTGCACACCTGCCAGATTCGCCAGTTCGTAAAAACACAAGAATTTCTCAGTAGATTTTAGTTTGAGACCTTGTTATTTTTGTTTTGTTTTAAATCTGTCATAATGATGTTATATCCATAATCTCATAGCTTTGGGAAGGCTGTAAGATTATGCAAGTAGTCCCATTCCTCCAGGATTGATTTATGTAATTCTTTGTATTCCTTACCATCAAAGGGTGGTCCAGGTCCTGGTCCCGGTCCCATACCCATAGGCCCATCAGGTCCCATTGGAGGGAAGGTCCTCCATGGTCGTTGGGAGGTCCAAAGTCTCCTGGCCCACCAAAGTTTCCTGGTCCTGGTCCTGGTTCCTGGTCCCCTGGTCCCCCTGGTCCCCCTGGTCCAGGGCCCGGGCCTTGACCAGGGTGAAATGGGGGTGCATTACCTCCTTGGTTATCTGCAGGAAACACAGAAGGTCAGGTTTTTAAAGGTCACAGGTCATATGATGACAATAATCTTGATACCAAAATGGACATAATTTTACGATGTTTAGATTAGTATTACACCTGTTTTAGTGCAGAAAATTATACATAGTTTTTGTCACATATTTTGAAAGAAGTTTTCTTTAGATTAGAAGTGTGATATCATTATTTTTTTATTAACTAATGTAAGATTGTTTATGCTAAGACCACATGAAACATTCCTAGACTTTATCATAATTTTTTCATACAAGCATACACAGATCTTTAAAAAATTGACTACACAATAAGAATTTTACAGGAAGTGGCTAAAACATTACAAGAAATAAACATAAAGGTTGCAAAATAAGAGAAGATGTCGGAACTTACCACCAGGGTTTTGGTTTTTAAAAGGTTCCAGCATTTCTTTTAAGTTTGTCCAGGTTTTCTTTTTCAAAAGGTCGCTTCCTGCATTCTCAGTGCCGCCCTCCTGTAAGTGAAATCATAAAAGAAGTAATTAAGGAACTTTTTCCTAGTCCAGGTATTTTGAGACTTAAAGGACATTGGTTAAACATTGTTGTGATTTAAAAAAATCTTGTTTGTTACTTGAAATGGGGTAAACATAAGGGTTATAGTGTAAAAATACCAGTCTGAAAGTTTCAAAGTATAATATCCACAGGAAGTATTTCTAAATATCACAAATGTGAACAAATGTTTGAAAAATATACGAGGGTCGGTTGCACAGAGTAGACATAAGGAGTGCGCATGCGCGTATGACTCACCTTACCGTACTGTGTGTATTGGCGTATCACGCGGCGGGAGGCACATAACGGCATTTTCAAATTCAAGCAAAGTAGTCCTCTTAGTGATTGTCTCGTGAGACAAAGGATAATAAAATGCCGTTTGCATCTAACTTACACTTTTTCATTCCAAATTATGGTTGGTTTCAGGGTTTTTGATTACAAATACAAGTACTCATACACATGTTTCATCTTAGTTTGAGAATTTTTAAATCAGCTACTCACAAAGATAGCCAATGCCTTTAATCTTTTCTTCACCAATATGTTTATTTTGTGCATTTTGTAAGCAAAGACTATTCTACAAACTAATTCTACAAGCCTCACTGGGTGGAGCTGAGAATTCCAGTGGGTGGTGCAAATGTTTTGAATTTTGATTTCAGTCTGTGTTTGTTTCTTTTTTTTTTTTTTTTTTTTTGCATTGGATACAAAATTAATTTGTAGAATACATCCATTAAAAAGAACTGTTACTGGGCTGGGCGCCATAGACGTCCTTGGGCGTGGGTGTATGCTCTATAAATTTTCACACTTATCATTATTACAATTACTATTTATGTCTTCATTCACAATTGCCTTGCCTTGTTTCTTATAGAATCTTTGTTTTACAAGAAGTATCAGCTAGAGTCAAGTATACTGTTGGGTTGAAATTAGGAAATGTTTTAGCAGTGTAAGAAATGTGGCTGCGGACAATTGTCACTGGAGCAGAGAGTATACATTCTGTGGTCTTACACCTTTACAAAGATCCCAATACTCACAGACAATGTGGCCAAAAGGTTCTGGACATTCTTGATGGTGGTGTTAGGTGAGGGTGGGGTTGTTCCCTTGCCCTTGTGGCCTATGCTGCTGCTGCTGCTGCTGCCCCTGCAATGGGTCCCCTAGGGAACCCCCTGGTGTGGCCCTTGGTGTGGTCCCTGGGTGTCCCAGTGTGATGTCCACCTGGTCCAGCCCTAGTAGCCCTTGGCTTCCCATACCATGGCCCATGCCACCAGGACCTTGGGGCATGAAGTGGCCTTGGTCTGGATGGAAGATTGGTTCTGGAGCAGATGCATCAGGATTTCGACTCCTAAAAAGCATAGATAATACTGCTTGTATGGCATACATTACTAAAATAAAGCAAGCTCAAAAGGTTGGTATTCATAAAGCGTACTTACTCCAGGGTTCAGTGGCAAATCTGGTCCAATTATTAATGGAGTGCTGAGTGTTAACCTCACCCCAATCTAAGTTTAACCTAGTCTACCTTTACAAATCTTTTACAAATGCATGGCCACTTTGCTGAAGAAGAAGAAAACGGTTTTAAACGATGGGTCAATGTAGAAAACTATAATGCATCTCAAGCATCTGTGCATGTATATAAAATATAAAAGAATCGTGTGGATGATTTTCAAATAAGCTCAGCCTGAAAACCTAACAAATCATTGTCTATAAAAATCATGACAAGAATTGAAATCAAAGAGAATAATGGAACTATGACTTACGTCTTCTAGGGGTATGATACGAGCCTCCTCCAAGTTCCTCTTGGACTCCGGATCTGGTTCCTTGGGGGTAAGAGGCAAGTTCATCTGATCAAAGAAGATCTCTCGTAGGACAGTCTGTTCCCTCTTAGCCTGGACCGTCTTCTCCTGACTGTTGGAGCCATGGGTCACCCCCAGGCCTGGTAGGTCATTGGGGCTGGTCTCCGCCACTTGGGAAGAGAGGTGAAAGAGAGAGAGAGAGAGAATGACAGTAGCCTTAAAGGATAAGTTCAGCTTTATATTATGTGCTAAATGAAAGTGGACGGGAACAAATGCTGTGAAATTCAAGAAAATAGCGATGAATATCAAAGACTATAATTTCTTAAAGTTTGAAAGATCACTACCATAAATTGGCAATGTTAAAGCTATTCTTCATTTGTTGTATGTTCACTGTTGCTAATATTCAAGAAGTAATGATATGTTTTCACAAGGATAATTATTTGCAGGTGAACCACAAAACCCAGGTCCAAGGCAAAATTTTCTGGTTTGGAAATGACCAAATAATTGGTTGAAAGGGGTATAAGACATGATTAATGCTTTCAATGATATCACTATTCAATTATTCAAAGATGTGCTTTTTAATTCAAAGGCTAGTTACAATCATCCTCCTTATTACGTCTACTAGCTGTCAGAAATTGGTGACCCATGTTAACAGAGTGATCAAACATTGCCCATAGCAATATTTTAGCTGGGCTGTCTTTCATTTTAGCTATACAGGCAATGATATATTGCCGGGGTCTCGAATGAAGCAAATAAATTTTGCCAATATAAAAACTGATTGTAAAGCAATGTACATGGAGTTATCTTATCAATGCTTACTGGGAAGTACTCCAGCGTTGTGTTGCCGTTTGTCTTCTCATCCTCGTCAGCGTGACCCATCTTAATGGCATTCTTAATGGCCTGTTTCTCCATCATCTTCTCTATCTGCATAGCATCTTGGAAGTCCTTTATCTTGTTGACGTTGACTGGGTTTAGAATGAGCAAAAAGACAGCGGTTTATGTTAGCATCATCTGTTAAGTATTACATGAAGCCATGATGATGCCCAGTTCTATTCTCTTTCAAATAGTCACCAATTTCTTTTTCCTAATTTCTTTGAAATGGAATTCTGGTAGATATTTCATAAATTAGAGGAAGTCAAATTAAAGAATAAAATAGAGAAGGTTTATCTGTTTGTTAGGTTTCATTCATTGACTAGAGAAAAATGAACATAATAATCAAAATTTAGTTATAGAGTTCAATCTCATTAGATAATCAATTTTTTTCTTTAATGCTGCTGTCATCACCAAAGCAGCAAAAGGCATCATAATTCTCCTTCTGTCAATCCAAATACTGCACTCTATTCAATATGCATCAGTGATTTTATTATTTTTTGTTAGAGAACAAAATAGAATTGTAGATGATAATAAAAATCATTGGTACAGATCAACAACTGACAAGAGTAAACAAGGAAATTGAAAAAGTAAGAAGAAGAAGAAGAAGAAAAAGAAGAAGAACAAAGAACAAATCTTTACCTCTCTCTGTTTCATCAAGCTCAAAATAATAAACATCCACTAGATCAGTCTCCTCCTTCCATCTAACTTTCTTCTTGCTCTTTGAGGGGCCAAACTTGAGATTACTCTTGCCGACCGAGATGGGCCGGTCCTCGTTCCAGTCATCACCCATGTCTCCTTCTTCTTTGGCAGCTGGTTCTGCCTTCTTTTCAACATCTTCTTCCTTCTTCTCTTCATCGGCTGGTTGGTTGGATGAGTAGAAGGAAACTGAAAAAAGAAATGGTGAGTTTTCCATTACTCTATGGTCATAAGAATAGAACTTATTCCGTATAAACACTGCTTTTACAAACACATCCACTTAACTCAATAACAGGAATTTTATTGACCTGTAACAGGGTCATCTTGTCGGCAGTTTTACTCACTGTAACCCTAATTCTCTCTTAATGGATTAGGCAAGGTACCGGTGTACATTTTTCTATTACTACTGCTTTGTACAGATTCTTTTAACTTCACTGCAATTCATCTCTAAAATGAAAATGGGAAAAACATGAGGAACTTAGTGTCTTTGACAAGAATATGAACAATTTCTTTGCTCTTGTTTTAAAATGAAAGGGATTCTGTTCAACTTACATTTAGGTGGTTCCACTTTGATTTCCTAAAATGAAATGGGTAAAAACCAGATAAAACAAAATTTAGAAATCACAATTTACACAGACATGCATCAAGGCTAGAGAATAAGAATATTTTTCTTTGGTACTCATATTCCACAATCTTTCAGAAGGCTGGAGCATTTTTAATGTTATAGATGTTGGAAGAGATATCAAGATAACAATGACCAAATTTGAAACTATGGTGGAGTATCATTAATAGCAATAATAACATTATTTCTAACGTGCACATATCCATCCCAAGGGATGCTCAAGGTGCCTAACAAACATGAAAAAGATAAGAAAATAAAACAGTAAATTAGCTAATAAATATTGTTGTGAAATGTATTATAGAAATTAACCAAAATATTCTGACATGAGATGTTTTCAAGCTTTTTTGGAAGAATTTGTAGGTAGGTGACATTTAAATTCAAACTGGAGAGAAATCACCAGATGCAAGACAAAGACAAATTTATTCTACTATTGCCTGCTTACAGAAAGGACAGGTTAGTGGTAAGTGTCAGAGAGAAATAAGTAGAAATGAAAGAAGTGTACCAAATGGAAAACAGGAAGATGGAGGAAAAAGGAAAGGTTGCTTGTCTTTGTGAACTATACTGTATCCTGATGCAAAATTGGTTATGCAAAACATGCTACAGCAACGATTGCTCTGCAGGCCGGTCCTTCACACTGAGCAGATTCTCATTTCACTATTGGAGAAAAATACCTAAATCTCACCTTAATGTTTAAGGTGAGGTTTAGATTTTTTGTTTAAAGTGCAACAGACTTGCTTAGTAATGTATTCAAATTTATGCATGTTTCTCTCCAAAACCCTTGGTTACCAACTATTCAGTTCACTGTTTTGCATAATGGCATCTGACTAGATGGAATCCAGTTTGCATACATTAGTTGCTGCTCTGTCGGGCAAGCCTCTGGGAAGTTTTTAGTTGTTAAAGAAAATTGTAGTTTAACAACTATGCATGAAATTAGTAAACAGGTCTATTCTATGCAAATCGTAAACCCCACCCTCTACCTTTCAGTAGCAAATGTCACTGTTGCAGCACCATCAAATTACCTAAGACCAGGTCCATAAAGCTCCGCCATTTTGTCCAGATTCATTAGAATGCTGACCTAAGCACCATGAATATTCATGATCAAAAATGAATAATTCATTGTGTACGATGCTTCTGAGTAGCGTGTTTGTACACGTTTTAAAACATGACCATCAGCTAACCGCATATGCAATTAATGCACAAAATGCGCAACAAATGCGCATTAAATCAAAGTGTCACAATAAAACTGATACATGCAATAGATATGAACAATGCAACAGTGTCATCGATATCATGGCGATAACAGGTACTTATCGGCCCCTTAAAATGATCCGAAAGAGGTGGGGCCTAATGCCATTGGTGTAATGATATCCGCGCTTGCTGCTTTTTATCTAGTAAATTTATAATATATCTATGCATAAGACAATATCAGACTTGTGTCTTACCTCTGGTGGAGTAGGGCTCTTGACCTTGATTGAGCCTGTGGAGTTGGTCCTGACAACTTTCTTGGGAATCTTCTTCTTGACTACCAGACTCGGAGCATTGAGGGCGTCCAGGAAACCTGAACTCTCTTGCACTGTACAATCAAAATATCAAACCATTAAGAATTCAGGGCAGGAATTATTGGAAGCCTTATTTTATCAGCTTTTTCCCCTTTCAAATTGGCAGCACTAGTATTTTCCTTTTATTGCTACATTTTTCTTGTAAAAGTTCATGTATCTGAAATAAATATTGACAGAAAGGGTCATGAGAAAATAAGAAGTTTCAAGTTCACATAGAAAAACTGTGATTTTGAACTTGCCAATAAAATGTATTCCTACGTCTTGAAACTTGGGTTGCTCTGCTGAGCTTCATTACAATCATATAAGCAGAAATACCTTCTTAGCACATGGGTAAAGCAAATACCAATTCGACCAGCAAAATGTCACCAAAAATCAAGTGATGCTGTAAAATTCATGTCAAACTTGCCGAAAAACAGTTGCTCTAAAACAAAGACGATGAGGCCAGAGATCACTCAGGCAGGCTGGAATATTCAGCTAATACGAATTATTGCATCCACATTGGTTAAAGATGGACGAATTAAAGCCTAATTTTACTTACATTTGTGCTTGGCGGGTATTATCTTAATTCTGCCTGGTTCCTTTGATTTGGCAAGGTCATCTGGTTTGGGCCTCTTCTCGGTAGGGGACAAGGACTTGCTGAAGATTGGGCTGTCAATGAGACAATTAAAAAATAAAAGAAAATATATAGACCTTGTGCCAACAGCAATGGGAGAGGGTAATGACTGCTATTTCAGATGAGAGTAGATAACATTACAGATGATGTTAAATCAGCCATTAAGGCATGTCATGATCTCACAAAAATCTGAAAGGAGTAGACAGGGTCGTCACGTTTTAAACGAAGTGTTTTAAAACGCGTTTTAAAACACCAGTATTTTTTACAAAAAAAATCATGTTTTAAAACACCCCATAGACTTATGTGTTATAAATCTACATATAGGCTCTATACAGTATTTTTCCAATGTTTAATCATTTTTATGCTTAAATGAATTGTTTTTAATTTTATTTGCTGTATTTTCATACATGATTCATCTGGTTTAGTACAGGACCAGAGCAGGAAAATCTTAAATTGGTCTACAATCAGATGATTCACCAAGATCGTCACCCTTTGTGTCATTGCACATGTACATGTACTGACAATATGGTGCTTTCAAATGTTTCTTTTTTTAATCTTTAACTTCTTTGTGGGACTTTCCAACTTATTCTGCCATTTTATATCTGATGTCATTTAATATCTCATCTGAAAGATAAGGCAGGGTTGATATGAACACGACAGTTACAGAGGGCGCAATTTCTAGCCATCATTTTGATTATAAAACATTTCGAAGAGTCAGAAATGGTCCACAGTGTAATTGCCAGAATGATAAATAATTATCAATGCCAATATGCAATTTGGGCCATCCGTTCATGCTCACAATAAAAAATTGCGCCCTCTGCAACCACTGTGTTCGACAGACTTTAAATGTTTTTGTAGAGATGTCATTGGCCTTGCTCTGCACTTACACAAAACTGGCCTGGGGTGAGACTACCCCAGAGCTGGCCCAAACTGGCCTTAAAGCTGTTGCCTACTGCTTTTGATGAACAGAATCCTTGTTGTTGTTTTTTAATTTTTTTTTTACAATTTATGATTTTAAGTTAAATATGCATCATGCCAAAGGAATTTTTCCTTTTTTTTTTTTTTTTTTTTGATGAGACTAAATAAGTATTAATCACTTAAGAATTAAAAAAATAATTTGTTTTTGTAGTTTTTGGGAAAAAATGCATCCAAGAGTGTTTTTTGTATTTGTATGTTTTATTGAAACAAATCAAAAGAATCACACATTTACATGATTCAAAAAATTCGAGAGAAAAAAAATCATAAAAATAAAATGTGGTGGTTGACAACAAGGTATAAACATAAGTAGAATACGAGACAGCAATACTCTTATTACAAATGATATAAGATATTAGATTCAATGAACTACTGGGATATTTTTTCTTCCTACAGAATTCATAATTACGGTGATCATGTTCCAAAAATGAACTGATCTTAGACTAAATAAATTAGGTGGGTTTTGTTTTATTTTTCATTTTTCTTTTTTCCAAACTCTCAAAAAGTGTATTTGTAATAGCCTAATGTAAGCGTAGTGGTACTGCAAAAGATTTTTTTGGGAAAATTCTAATTGAAAGCACCGAGCCGTAAAAAAAAAGCATTAAAAAACAATAAAAAATGTTTTAAAACGTTTTAAAACATTAAAAAACATTTTAAAACATTAAAAAATGTCTTATTTGTTTTTTTTTTTAATAAAAAACATTTTTTATTACAACCCTGGGAGTAGATGACAAACGGCAAAAAAATCAATCAATCAATCTTAAAAACTCCCATAATGATAAGCAACAATACAGATGATTATAAAATACACTTCTTTGATTGTCAGTGGTGGAATAGGTTTTCCACAAGGGGGGGGGGGGGTAGGTATGAGGGTGGAAGAGTATAGTATCGATTACAGGACTTACCCATCTTTCCTGATTGTCAATGTTGGAATAGGTTTCTCTGCCTTTGGAGGGGGAAGAAGTGCTGAGGTTGTCTTCTTCTTGAACTTTGGCAGAGGTAGATCCGAGTCTTTCTCTAATCCTGTGAATGGATGAAAGTCAAAGGTTAGTCTGGTGAATTCAGACTGCATGTACATGTAATATTCTGGTTACATGTGGGAAAAGCAGAATGTAAACAAACTTAACCTCTTGCCTACTGGAACCAGGTGGTCCCTGTACTAAGCCTATAGAAAATAGAGAATCCAATAGTCAATAGGTTAACAAAAATTGCTGAAAACAATTTAAAACTGACAGTAAAATATATAGACATAGAAATTTGTACAGAGTACTGTATCACTGTTCAGACAGACAAGACACAATAATTACCGTTTCTTAAATAGCTACAATACAGCAAATTCACTCATAACTGTTAGATTCTAGCATACCTGTTGATCGCATTTTGGTATGAGCTGGTCTCATGATTGCTGCCCTCTTCTTTTTCACGCCGTCCTCTTTCTTTCCTTCTTCTTTCTTCACCAGCTCTTCACTTGAGCCTTTCCTTCTGGTGGTTCTTCCAGCATCTGCTTTGGTTGATTTTGAATCACTGGGGTGCCTCACCCTCGAGGGTTTGCTTGCATCACTTGTATCCATCCGTTCACCCTCAACCGACCCCAGCCGGGATTTCTTAGCAAGGGGTTCCTCGCTCTCATCGTCTGCGTCCCTGTCATAACTTGGGGTTTTCTCTACTTTCTTTGCTTTGAGCTTCTTCTTCACACCTGGTGACCTTTCCTTGTCCTTGTCTGCTTTTTCTAGAAGAGGTGTTCAAAGGTGAAGGAGTAATTCATCAAGGTGAATAAAATACAAGAAAGCTGGGGAAGATCTACACTTTGAAACTCACAAAGAACAGAGAAGATAAAATACATCACCTCAGAGGAGACCAAGTATATCATCTGTTCAGAGCCAGAAGGGCATTAACTATGCATTAAAGCATACAAGTTCATGCCCTTCTTGCTCCAAACAGACAATATTATCAAAAATCAGAAGAGAGCTCCTGTGAATGAAAGAATTACTTTCTGTTTGCAATGAATGATAGCATAACAAATTACTTACATGTATTCCCATCAATGGATACTGCATAGAGGGAGGGTGTAATTAGAACTTCAAACTTTTTGGCAGAAAAAAAAATCAAATAAATACTTCAACACATTCCTGGATCCAAGAGGGAACATTTTTTATGACAATAAATGGAAGCTTTCAAAGTGCCCACACTTAAAAAAACAAACAAACTCACCATTTGAAGTCCTGATAACACCTTTCCATGTTGTTACCAGGTCATCTGCCATGGCTTTGAGTTCTGGAAAGCAAGAAATCATTAGAGTATGGGTGACCTCAGGAAGTAATAATACAAAGGTCAGTAAAAGGATGCCTGAGGTTTAGATCAGGCTACAATAGGGGTTTTCATGTTGTGCACCTGATGTAAAAGATCCTTTGTTTCCTTCGTGGAAGGGGGCAATGTAAGAATTGGGTTTTATCAGGACAGTAATAATAGCCATTGTTACACAAACCCTGCAACAAAGAGTGTTTAATCCAAACACATATAAAAGTGCCTAGACTTTTCCTTACAAGGAAAAATTACAAGGGGTCAAGGGGGAATGGGGGGGGGGGGGGAGTGGAACATCTGTGGATGAAGGATTGCAGAATGGTATTAACCCATTCGTGACATAGGTCCACATTTTGTGGTTTGGCCTAATATTTTTTTATGCAAATCCTAAAAATCATACCAAATACATGAGCAGAAAGAGCAAAAAATTCTACACAAACTGTGCCCATTTTGATTGCATCAATATTCGTTGTTTGATGCTGAAAATTTGTTAAAGGAAAATAAGCATTAAAATCCTTAAATTGGCAATGTGATAGAAAGTTTAAAATCACCGTTTTTCCCTGCAAATTGGCAACTTTTTGACTCATCATAATTTCTGTCAACTTATATTCATTTCAGATACATGGCGTTTTATAAGAAAAATGTAGCAATAAAATAAAAATGTTGGTGTTGCCAATTTGAAGAATAAAAGCTGATCAAATTAGGCTTTGAATAATTCCGGTCACGAATGGGTTAAGCAACAATTTATAATGGAGCTTAACTACTATAGAAGAAGACCAAATTCCATGGAAGGATGTCTTTGAAAGAACATTGGAGCTTTACAGAGCAGCATAATGTACACAGTGCATTTAACCGGTTGAACTTGTTGAATGTCAAGCATGAGATAAGTTGGGCTAGGGTCTACGGAAAATCTGCGCTATACTGCAATCAAATCGCACTCAACGAGTTAAGGAAACTCAAATGATCTCCACATAGCTGCGGAATGACTTCTTTTCCAAACTGACACAAACGCACAAAGAAGTTGTCTTGCATGTATACACAGAAAAAGCTTATTTTGACAATGAACTCCATAAGGAAGGTGGAATAATGCATATGTCAAACAGGGAAGCTCTGTGTACACTGGATGGCGATACATTTAATAAGGAAGAATGGTTATACATTTAATAAGGAACATCATGTCACTTATTACAAGGTGCTACATTTCAATTCTTTATCAAACCTTGCAATTCTTAAATCCTTCAAGAGTCAAGACTGCATTTAACTTACCATCTTCCCCTTCAGCTTTACTGAATGACTTAATAATTTTGGCAGTGTTATTCTGTCATGGAGAGAAGGAAAAAAAAAAAAGAATTACAGAATTGAAAGTTTAGAATTGAGAGTAAAATGTAAAAACAAAAGAATTTCACAATTAGCTGGGTAAATAATAGCTCTTACTGCTTTACTATTTTGAAAGACATTCTTTGTAGTGTGATATTTTTTCTACATACAAGAACTTTAATGTCAATAAGCAAGTTTCTAACTGTGGTGACTGTCATGTCTGTATGTACAACAAATGTACAATATTTATGTACAGATTCTGGAACCTATTTGGACAGAAGAAGATTTGATGATGTAACCTTAAGTTGGAGTTGACTCGCTTTCTCTGTCTTCTATTTGGATGGAAGGAAATTTAATCTAACCCAAAGTTGGACTCACTTTCTTGAGGATATCAATGGTAACTGGAAGCTCTTTGAAGACTTTGATGAGTTCCATGATGACAGAGTTGTGTTCTTCTATCTTAACCTCTTGGAGCCACATGTTGAGAAGCTCCCAGCCACCTTCCGCAATGAACCTGAGAGAAAAAAAGAGAGCGTTCGAGTTCAAAGGTCAAGTTAAAAATTACGATAATCACATTCATAACTCATGGACATTCAAAGGAACATATATCCAAAAAGAAACATTATGAGAGTGAAAGGGAAGTGTAAAAAAGGAATAAGATCCTTATCCTAGAACCCAATCTTGGTATGATTTCATAATATAAAGATCTGTTGGAGAGAGAGAGAGAGAGAGGGGGGGGGAGGAGAGAGAGAGAGGAAAGATAAAAGACAAATAACCTGAGAAAACCAAGATATAGGAAGAAGATTCATGCATATAGCACTGCCACTGAATACCAATTTTCAATGTTTCACATCCCTAGTGCAAAAACAAACTTAACAAAGAGAAAAGATAAGAAACTAATAGGGTATATGTTTCAAGAATCATGGTTTATGAATATCAACTAGCTCAATTTCTTATCAACTGAAGGTATACACACTCACTTTTCCTGTACTGTCCTGTCCTTTGTAGCGATTAGGATGTTCATGTAGATGCATCGACTAACCATCTTTTTGGCACTCTTCATCAATCTGCCAAAAGAAAAAGAAAAGAAAAATCAAAATTAATTCCTACACTTGCATTAACTGAAGATCACATCTTGGAAATTTAATCCTAAATTCAAAACCGAATTCGCACATAACACTATATAAAAAGGATGAAAAAACAAAACAAAAACCCAAAGTGTACTGCATTTTTCTGGACCTCATAAGAAAGAACCAAAGTACATGCAGACATAGGGACCTTTGTTGCAGAAACTCTTTTTTTCCACTTCCACTTGCCATTATTTACATATTATCAGTCTGATTTTGATGTAAAGTTAAAAAAAATATGAACATTCAAATTTTCAAAAATCATCTGATCACAACTTATCATGCTGTGCTGATAATGACCTTTGGACCATAAGCTATCATTTCCACCAATGCAAAAAATGGCTATGTGCAAATTGTTTGCTTCAAGAACAAAGGTTTATCAATCACCTGTACGATACAGAGAGGAAAAAAAAACCACAAAAAAAAAAAAAAAAAAAAAAAAACAGGAAAGTTCAAAGTCAAGTGGAATGAATACCAGATTTGACTGGCACTAACTGGTTATTCAAATACCACATAGAGCAATGATGTGGAAGCAATGACTGTTGATAAGATCTAGGTGTAAGTGTATTATCATTTAAGAGGTAAAAAGAGGTGAAGAGGAAAAACAGATGGACAAGTTGAAGGCATGATCGAGTGAATGAACGAACGATCCTTACATGAGTATCTTTGTGACCTCTGTGATTCCCTTGATGCCACCTTCCTTGGAGAGAAGGGAAGATAGGGCCTTGAGAAGCTGGTTAGGGTCCACTGGGTTGTGACGAGCCTGCAAGGATGATTGAAGAAGACAGATGGGCAGATTGAGAGAGAGAGAGCGAGAGGGAGAGAGAGAGAGTGGGGGTACAGGAAGAATGACAAGGAGAAATCATGCAAGAGAGGGATGAAGAAACAAGAGACAAATGAAGCAAGACAGCAAAAGATAGATGGATAGGGAGATATATATATATATATAGAGAGGACAAGACAGAGATAGAAAGAGAAAGCAAACGATAGAGAGATAGGGAGCAATTGAAAGAGAAAGGAAGAGAGACAGAAATGAAGAGAAACGGATTAGGGAGGATGAGACACAAAAAGAAATAGAAATAGAAAGAATGGATAAAAATAATAAAGAAAGTGAACAAGAAGTAAATCAATACAGAAAAAGAAAGAAAAAAGAAAAATAGAGTACGAGGAAGATATAGGATATCAGAGGGAAAAAAACGAAGAAATGACATTAATCAACATCATAAGAAATAGAGAGAAGCAATTTTAAAAAGTTCTATTAAAATCAGTTACAAAATGATTGAGTAATGACAGTTTGAAAGGTCTTGATTTACTTTCTGAGGTGATCCTCACATTTCTCTCTAAAGATGTTGTCTCTGTTAACTCAACATTATGTTGTGTCAAATATATTTTCCCATGATATATCTTGAGCTAAGAAGAAAAGCTGCACCTTAGGAGATGAGAAAATCTGAAATTTTGTGTACAAAGCATATGTCAAGTTGTCCACAAAATCTGCCATTTTGAAGCAACATTGCCAACTTGAGGATCGCCATAGAAAGTAAAAAGTAAACTGGAGACTTTTCAAATTTCATAACTTTCTCATTTTGTAACCGATTTTGATGGAACTTTTAAAAAAATTGCTTCTCTATACTCTCTTTTCATTAAAATTGATTTATCCCCAGGGTTTCATTCTCTTATAAGGTCTTTTCATGATACAAAAAAATTATTTGCTAAAATACATCCAAATGTAATTTTCAGAATATAGCACCTGAGCCAAGGCATGGGGAAACAACATCTGATGTAAGCCAAACGGGATCTTACTCGGCGCCTTTCCGGCTGTTATATGTTACAACCATACAGCAAATGCATAGACGAGGGAATAATCAAAGTTCATTCATAAGATTTGAGAAGTAAAGTAAAACTTTAAGAGGGGGAGGGGAGGGAGACTTCAGAATCATTATTTTTAAAGATATTAAAGATAAACTATTGTCATGCATTAAATCAAATTTTAGCTTTTAAACTTGCATTGCAGATCTATCAACATCTGTGCTATAATGATAAAACCACTTATCTATATAGCAGAAATGAAATAGCAAAATTCTATTGTCATTTTCTGGTCAAACATAATCAGGAACAAGAAATTTTAAATTCATATCATTTTTAGTGGGTATTAATTTTTTCCCTATTACATTGTAAATGACCATTTTTTATATAATAAAAAAAAAAAAAAAAATCAGGGATTTAAGACACTCTTTCATCATCCCAGGTTGAAACAATATAATTTTGTACTACTTATATGACCCATATCAATACAGCCTTCAAGGACATGTTTCCTGAACAACTTCAAGGGCATAATAATCTTTTTTATGACATGTTCCCTCTCTTTCAATGGGCATTTAACCCGTTAATTAATACTATCAAGCCCGAGATAACTTGGGATGGGGACTATGGAAGACGTGTGTTATACTGAAACCACAACGGGCTGAATAGGCTAATTCTTCCTCTCTCTCTCTCTCTTTTTTTTTTTAAAAGTGGAGGTTGGTGGTGGAATTTTATTATTATAATGAACTTCATATACATGTGCTTCATGTCATATGGTCAAATTAATTTGAAAACAATCTTAGGTTTTCCATGCAATATTTCTTTGCAATGTGAAATATAAGAATATAAAATGGAGGTGGGGGGGGGGGGTCAAAAAAAATGTCCTGTGCCAAAATTGGAGGGGACAAGCAAAGCAGAATTTATTGAAATCTGAACAAAATGTAAAGGTATTTGAAACGGCTATATCCAGATTTCCAGGATCCGATATCCAGATCCAGGTTTACCCATCCAAACATGAAGACATCCCAATGTTTTTTTTATTTTTTTGTCCATGTCATATGCAACTTATGAATTATGTCTTCAGATTTTTTTATGTAGTGGTATATTTGGACATTGCAGTTGATTGATGGGGCTCATATACAGTTGTCCCCATGATATTCTGCCTAAATGCAAACAAAATACAAATGCCTATACTGGTTTATTTCGTAGCATTTATATGGGGCTCATCAAGACGTCCCCTTATGATATAATTACATGCTACGATTAAGTTCCCTACTTATTCATACTTTCTAACTACCTATAGGGCTCATAAATGTCCCTTTATATGGATCAGTAACTTATGTAAGCCTACAGGATAATAAATAAAAAATAAACAAATAAATGAAAGAATAAATGAAATATATGAATAAAAATAAACAATACTATTCATGTAGTTTTGTGCATTAAAACATTGGGAAAAAACACATAAATGAACATAATTATGAGCAATGTAATCAACAATAAAAAATCTACAAAATATTATTGAATCAGCAGATCTGTCTTTGCTATGGTGTTTCGTAACAATAATAAAAAAAGGGGGAAAAACAGAAAAAGAAAACAAAAGGAAAGATGTTTATCCCATTAAAAAAAAAAAAGTTGTTATAAGGAAAAGAGACTGATATGAGAAAATAAACCTCCCAATGCCACGAATAAAATCACTTTGATACAATTATAGGAAAATTAATTGAAGTTTTAAGTACGAGTATAATGAACCCTCTTTGATGAGAGATGGGCTGTATATATTTACTAATCTACTTGTATATTTCATGCATTCATAGGTATCTTTATAAGATAGAGGTAAAGTGTCTCCTTTAGGAGACGTTTGGCAGTATCTGCTGATCCAGAATGCTGGGCATTACACATTATACATGAGCAGGAAGAGAAAAATTCACTGAAAATTTTGAGTCCATTCCCAGTGCAGTATGTTGTTGCATTTTCGAGCTACAGCAGTTTAAATGTTACTAATCATTGAACTCTGTAAATTGGCAATGCAGTGAATATTATATAATCACTATTTCCCTGTTCAAATTGGCAAGTTTCAGCTTTAAATTTTGCAATCATAATTCATTTTGGTTCATGTTATATCTATATCTATTTTTTCCAAATTATGTAAGAGTGGAAAAAAAAATTGTTGCCAATTTGAGGATTGAAGATGATTAATTTAGACCTCTAAAAAGCTCTGTACTTCTATGGGTAATCATGATAGTGTGATAATCCCTCTATTGACTCCATGCTGTTCTCTAATACTTTACAGGATGTAAATGTGTAACTGAGTGTAACTAAGTAGCTTGAGCATTTATGGACTTTGTACTATGAATGAGTCACATCCTCTTGGCATTGATGGGGTTTATAAAAGAATTGCACAGGTAAATGCATTGCACTGTATCATGTAGAGTGTTCTCTTCACTTCCTGAGATACAGTTTGGCACAAGGCCACGAGCATGTATAGGGCCGTGTATAATGATGTGTAAACTGATTCTCTATTGATGATTATGAATAGAGAATTGAAAATGTTTGTTTCCCGTGGTTATCACTTGCTGTCTACAAACTACCACTGATTTTCCCTGTACTGAATCATTTACACACACACGTACAAATATAATTTTCTTGGGAGCTATACCTAATGTTAGATGATCATAGTTTGTCCATAGAACAGCATACATACCAAGACACAGAACACACAGAACAAAAGCCTTCCTGCCTACAGAATATGCATGTATTATATTATGTAAATGAAAATCAGCTGTGGGTAATAACAGTCTATCCCATTCACCCCCCCCCCCCCCCCACCCCCGGTATACCTAGATTTTTCAATTTCCTGTCTTAAAAATATGTTCCATGTATCCTATATAGAGGTCAAGAAGAAAGTCCTACTTAAAATACATGCATTTGAAGCAGATCATATTTTGCCAATGAATAACTTCTATATTCTGTAATACTTTTATGACAGAATACTTGGGGAGTACATAGCAATGAGGAAATGTCCATGCATCTTACTGAACATATAGGTTTCTATTGTAGTGGTGTATTTTTTTTTTTTTTTTGGGGGGGGGGGCTTACTGAACATATAGGTTTCTATTGTGGTGGTGGTTGTTCTTTTTTTTTGTGGGGGGGGGGGCTGTTTTAATCGAAAAATTTCTTCAAGTATAAATTTTCGTCTATTCCTAATCCGTCTCTTTTCCACATATTGTTATGTGAATGAATTATAGAGAACAACATTAACCACTTAAGGTAATTTTTAAGTTTACTTGGTCAAAATGCCTTTTATTTTCCGAAGAAAAAAATTGAATGCCCTTTCCTCAAAAACGGAGATCCGTCCCTTTTCTTTCAAGCAGAAGCCAAAAATAAATAATTGCACTTTGGTGCCATTTTTGGCCATCTATACAGATGTTTTTGTTTGGTTTTGTCTTTGTCTAATTTTTTTTTTTTTGGGGGGGGGGGGTTGTTTTCAAAAATTTGTTACCCCAAAGTGCATATTCTTTAATCATATTTTCTATTGACTACAAACCTTAGCTTAGCAATGCATTAAATGTCACACTTGCATGAACTATTTTCCATTAAACCTGATCCTATATTCATTAGTCCCTTAAATTGTTTTGGAAAATGTCATGAACCAAACTTTGTCATCTTTCAAAGGCCCCTTTCATTTATGATGCTATGCATTATGAGGAATAAGACGATTACCTATACCAATTATTTTTTTTCTAAGATTTATTTTCTTTATACACCATTTCTCATTAATCACTACCCCACCCTCCCCCCTTTTCCCCCTCACCAAAGCCACCAGTATTAACGTGTACCAATCACCAAAAGACATTTTGCTCTCTCTGTTTGGTGATGTCCTCACCTTACTATATGCAAAACATCTGCTTCTGCTATCACTTTTATACAAATTGATACTGCAAGTTCAAAATTTATACTTTACCAAAAAAAAAGTGACTTGGGAGAAGACTAGTTAATATATGCATATCCTTACATTAGGGCATTTATGGAATCTAACAGCTGCCGAGTCTGTGCATTGTGGTTTAAGGTTATCCATTATTTTCTTTCTTTAAACTCCCCTGCCACTAACCCTTAAATTGCTGGGTAAAGTGTTTTGGTTCTTTTTTTTTTTTTTTTTTTTTGGGGGGGGGGTGTTATTTGGTACATAATTCTTTTTCCCCAGGTGATTGGTAAACTATAAGATTGTCCCAGCCAAGCAAATTAAATTCCTTGTTTCTGGTCCTTTGACTTCAAGAATTGTGAAATTCCATTTTCACAACCAGTCTTGTAAGAGCATTATGATAGCCCCTCCATAGGCTTGTTTGATGTTGTTCAACCTGTTGAATACTGAGCCCAAGATAACTGGGCCAAGGGTCTATGGAAAATGTGGGTTACACTGAAATCAAATCGTGCTCAATGCTTTAAAGGCAAAGTCCACTCCAAAAGTTTCACTCTTTCAATAAAAGGAGTTAAATTTGAACAGCATTTAAAAAAAGAAATGAGCAGAATAGGTCAAAGAATAAGAAAATTACACTCATTTACATTTTCTAGTAAATTACTCTCGGCTCTGCAAATTGGCAACACTGATGACATCATATACGAGCAGCTCTCCAGTCACCTTGTACATGAAATTTCACATTTTCTCAATTTTCTTGGAAGTTACACAGTCAATGTATGTTCAGAAGAACTGCTTTTTATATTACATACTCTATGGGGTGAGAAAATGTGTAATTTCCAAGAAAATTGAGAAATTGAGAAATGTCAGTCAATGTATGTTCAGAAGAACTGCTTTTTATATTACATACTCTATGGGGTGAGAAAATGTGTAATTTCCAAGAAAATTGAGAAAATGTGAAATTTCATGTACAAGGTGAATGGAGAGCTGCTCGCATATGTCATCAGTGTCGCCAATTTGCAGAGCCGAGAGTAATTTACTAGAAAATGTAAATGAGTGTAATTTTCTTATTCTTTGACCGATTTTGCTCATTTTTTTTTTTAAATGCTGTTCAAATTCATCTCCTTTTAGTGAAACAGTGAAACTTCTGGGGTGGACTTTCCCTTTAATATACACCAGGAAGTAGGGACTAGAAACAAACTTATTTTACTTGGCCTCATACTTGCTATAAACTCACGACACTTTTCTTTCTTTCAAAATTTGTGAAAGCAGAGATAACAGAGCATCGTGAAGGACAGAAAAGAAAGGAGATAAAGATAGTAGTTTGAGAGAGGGAGTACTAAAGCAAGCCTTCATTATCATTTTTTTCATTTTACGACTTTCCCCCCTCCTACCAGCCCTATCCCCAGGCATCATACACACAAACAATCAATTACACTATCATACTGCTGTTGTATAGAAACACTACCAAAAAAAATAAAATACTTCCTTATCTAAAGCTGAAAATTAAAAATAGGAAAGGTGGTCATAGAATTGAACATGTAGCAAGTAATATATTCTTTTTCCAAATTGAGACTGGCAGTCTTGCTTGAAACCGAGAGAAATGTGCTGTAGATTATAGTGAGAGAGAAAATAGCTGCCCTTTTTGGTTATTGAAGGTGATGTTGATATTTCAGACAAGCTCCGTTTCAGTTTTCTTTGTGAAAGCCATTTCCAAGATTTGTGTAAAAAAATATTTTCTGTGAAATTCATTGACTTTTGTTCACTCTGAAACACAGATAATGTAACTACATATAATTGTGTATATCATGATTGAGTAAAACATGATAATCTTACTGAATCTGCTCGCTTGGAAATTGTTGTCATCACTAGCAGTTATCAAAATCTTAATTAGTATCTGCATTACGGAGGTAGCAGTAATGTTAAATAGGACTGTATGTCCTGATCCCCCCCCCCCCCCCCCCCCCCCCCCCCCCCGTATTTTCACTACTTAATACAACACCCTCTCTTGCCTAATCATTAATTGACTAGTAAGAGAGTAGGCATTTTTCCATAGCTCTCATTTATGGAGAAAATGGGAGGCAATGAGAAATAAAATGCTTGTTCATTCATTTATCTTCATTTAATTACACATTTATTACACTCTAACCACATAGCTCTTCTGCCAGAATATTGGGCATTAATAAAAAAAAAAAAATTCCCGTGAACGTTGAATTAATTTACCATTGTGATTTGATTGTATATATTCTAATATAGAATATATTTGCAGCTTGATCTGTGTCAACTGGTGAGGGATGTTGTAAGGGATCGGTGGTACAGGACGCTTTTTGCTATCTGCATGGGGAGAGAAAAGAAAGAGAGAAAACAAAGAAATAGATTAATCACTTTGGAGTGTATGGGTCAGAATATCAAAGGGCAAGTTCAAGGTATCTTGTCACTTACATTACCATAACTACACATGTACATATAGGTACATCAAAGATGTCAGAATACACATACATGGGGCAGGATACAATTTAATGCATGGAATAAGTATTTTACTTCACATTTCATTGGCTCTATCAAATTACTTGAACTTGTAATCAGATCAAATCCGAACATATCATTTTAGTACGCCAACTTTGAAGGCAAAATACTTAAATAACATTGTGACATTGCAACGTTCATACCAAATACGCAATAAAGACGTTGCAATGTATATCTGGTTATAAAATTTACCTATGAGCAGCATATCATGACTACACGTATGTACATGTATGATAATTACATGCAAGCCAATCAAACTTCTATAATTTGCTAGGTGGATGTCTTAGACTTAAGCCCAATGCACACTACATGATTCGATTGCGATCTAATTTTTTAACAAATAGCATTTGCATTAAATCAAAGTTTATACCCCTTATACCCCTTTTTACACTGGCAAAATTTTGCTTAGTCCCGGACTTTCTGTGGGGTTAAGGGAGGCCTTAGCCCCACTGATAGTACCGGACTTTCCTTAGCCCACTTTCTGTTTACACTGCTTTTTGCAAAAGTGGGCTAGCCCCACCGATAGTCCCGTACTAGCTGGCCCTGCAAAAAGGTAGGGCTAACCCTGCAATTGCGGTGCCAAGCAAGCCAGTGTAAAAAGCAAGAAAAAATAGTCCGGGGTTAGTGACGAGATGAAGCCCAATGCCCATTGACCAATCAGAAACGAACGCACATTGCATATCTAACGTAGAGCGCGCAAAGCTAGCTAGCGATAGCATGCATGCTGCTCAGAGGTTCACGCGCGCGGGATATCCTTGGCCGGCCTTCAGAAATAGTACGGGATTAAGAAAATGCAAATGTAAACTGCCAGCTATTCCTTGGCCCGGGCTAAACGCTTAGTACGGGACTTATTTAGTAAGTGTAAAAAGCAAAAAAAAAAAGATAGTACCGGACTAACGAAAGTCCCGTACTAAGGAAAGTATGGGGTTAAGAAATGCCAGTGTAAAAAAGGGTATTATTTGAAGTTCGGAATAATGATAGGAATGCTAAAATCAAAATTTTGGTGAACTGCAGGCCTTGTGGTCTCAGTAAAGGCCAAATCGGCTTCAGATCGTAGCCGATCGCAAGATTGCTATGACATCACGATTCAGATTTAAATTTGCTTTTATTCCTACAGGGAGGTTCGCAATGTAGAGGTGTTGTGGATCAGTGGAGAAAATCTCCGGACTTTGAACCACAGGGTCCGGGGTTCAAATCCCACCACAGCTCTCGCGTCCTTTGGCAAGACATTTATCATTTGTCACTCTACACCCAGGTGTACATGTAGTAAATGGGTACCCGGTAGGAAGAAATTCCTTGAATGCTCGAGCACCTGATCAGGGTAGCTGTGCTAAAGCCGGGGAAATGATATGCAGCGCTTAGAAACATTTGTATTAAGCGCTATATAAATCTTGCATATTAATATTATTATCATTAATAGCCCAGAATTTAGATTCTAGTATTTACATGACTATTCAGAACTTTGATCATTGAGGTTTTACATGTTTGAATGTTCATATCAAATGCTATAACAAATTTTTCAAAAAATCGGGTTGCAGACAGATCGTATAGTGTGCTGTGGGCTTTAGGGTAAAATACTTGGCCACAAGTATTTTACAGAAGCCAAAAACTGAGTGAAATACTTGAAATTCTTATTTACGTATCAAACTGAATACCAGCCCCGATATGGTTGACAGGATTATAATGGCTTGGATCAGATAAAATTTCATTGAAGTGAAACTCAAGTGTGTTCAGCATTCACTGAGTGAAATACAAGATGCAAAATGGCAAAACACCTTGGACTCGTCTTGAAAAATGTCAAACATACAAGTACATGTATAATAAAGTCAGCAACAGAAAAATACAACATATCAAATTTTGTGATACAATTTAGAAGTGAAATGTAGACTTTTGGTAACACTGGGTCAAGTAAATATGTAGTAAAGAAAATATCATGGAATGACTATTAAATGCTCTATTCCACATATGAATAGACAAAAACATTTTCCAAATTTCTCTTAAAATAACAAAGAAAAATACATGTATATGTTCAAAAAGAACATTTGATCCAAATTTCTAGGATTCTCCTTGGTTCATGATAAAAAAGGTACAGGTATTTTCTGTTTATTTTGCCAATCAAAAGTGTTTTGACACATTGGGAAACCAATAAAACTGCTGAAAAAAAAAAATCAGCCTGCAGAAATTTTTGTCTGCATATTTCTTGCCAGTCTCTTCATACAAATTGATAAGAAAAGGGAAATATAAAAACTGGAAGTTAACAAAAAAAGACTATACGTAATAATACACTTTTACGGCAAGAAACTTCGCAGTACGGCATATGCCTTCTCAAACAGTTCAAAGGTGCGTTCAGAATTCAGATATGATGCAACTTTGTGCCGCCACATTTTTTGTGTACAGGTCTATGGGGCGACAAAAAAAAAAATGTTGCCGAGGCAGGACACATTTTGGTTTGCTCCCTTCCTCAAAAAAGAAAATGTGCAACAATCAAATTCCTAAAAAGGTAGTGCAAAAATTGTTGTCACGAGATTGTATGCGCAAGGTTTGACAAAATTCTCTCTTATTTCATAAGTTAGTTCATTAGCATAAGTAGTGGCACAAATACGCATCACATCTGAACACAAAAGATGTGCTGGCACAAAGTCGTATCATATCTGAACGCACCTTAAAGGCATTGGTTAACATAGTTGTAATTTTGAAAAACTCATTTTGCTACTTGAAAATGGAAAAAACATAAGGGTTATAGTGTAAAAATACCAATCTGAAAGTTTCAAAGTATAATATCCACAGGAAGTATTTTTAAACATTAGAAATGTGAACTACATGTAACGTTTGAATAATATAGATAAGGGTCGGTTGCACAGAGTAGACATAAGGAGTGCGCATGTGCACATGGCTCACCGGACCGTATTGTATGTATTGACGTATCATGCGGAGGGAGGCAAATAATGGTCTTTTTTAATTCAAGCAAAATGGTCCTCTTAATTATTGTCTCTGAGACCAAAAATTATAAAATCACGGTTTGCGTTTTACTAAGTTTTTTCATTGCAAATTATGGTTGGTTTCAGGGTTTTTGAGTACAAATACAAGTACTCATACACATGTTTCATCTTAATTTTAGAATTTTTTAAATCGGCTGCTCACAAAGTTAGCCAATGCCTTAAGTTTATACATGTACAGGTATCCCTAATTCAACTGCCCCCCCCCCCCCCCTCAATTTAAGTAGAACCTTTGGAATGAGTTTGTCATTTGCAAACAGAAATGGTTATGAACCAAAATTAATTTCAAATTTTTAAGAAAGAAAGAAGCATGAATAACCTGAAATGAACTATAGGCACGATGTCTCACATGCAAATGGTACGAGAGAATTTAAAATTTCATCTGATTAATGGCAAGTGTTCTGGTCAACTTTACAAACATCAACTAAAGCTCTTCGGTTGTCATACTGGCCAAGCAAGGATACAAATTTACAATGGCATACATGTAGTACTGTAAAATACATGAAACCTTTTTTACTCTTTATACTACACAAGGCTATAGCCATATTGTGTTTTGCCATGCTTGTGTGCAATCATTATTGGAGGTAAATTGTAACATTTGACCTCATTTGACATTTGACCTACATATCTGACCTTTTACCCCAAATAACACAGGGGTCCCTGTAAGGCATCTACCGTCCAACTTACATGTAGGTGACAAATGTGCTTTGAAAGTTATCAACCCCAGTAGAATCTTGAGGGTAAATTTAGACATTTGACCTTTGACCTACATGTACATACATGACCTTTTAACCCCAAGACGAGGTCCCCATAACTAGGCATCTACCATCCAAGTTTGGTTAAAAACTGGCCAGTGGTTCAAAAGTTATTAACCCTAGTAGAAACTTGGAGGTAAATTTTAACATTTGACCTCATTTGACTTTTGACCCCCAAATAACATTGAGGTCCCTATAGAGCATCCACCATCCAAGTTTGGTTACAAATGGGTAAATGGCTGCAAAGTGATTCAAGTAACACAAGCATCACAGACAGACAGACACCGCTAAGCCTAAGGATCCCTTAGTCTCACTCCACTTAGCGGCAGCTCAATAAAAATTACCTTTATATATCAAAGGGGAAACATGAGTACTATACATGTAGTTCAGCAGTAGTCAAGAGCAATAAAATAACTTTGGAAAAATGAAAATCTAAGTTATTTTGGGTTACAGTTCGTTTTTCCAAAGGTTCGATAGTCCGAAAATAAAAAAAGGTTAATTATTCTGAAGGTTCGTTAATCCGAGAACGAAATAAGCTTCGTTATTCTGAAGGTTCGTTCGTCTGAAAATGAAATAAGGTTCGTTAGTTATTTTCGGACTAACGAACCTTTTTTCATTTTCGGACTATCAAACTTTCGCAATAACGAACCTTCTTTCATTTTTGGATTAACGAAATTTGAAATAACGAACCTTATTTCATTTTCGGACTAACGAACATCTAGGTATACGCAATTTGCATGTTTTGGAATAACAAACTTTTGGAATAACGAACATGACCCATTATTTTGTGCCACACAATACCACGCATATTAGATTACTGTTTACATGTACCCAGTGATGGCATGAAGTTGGTAGTATAAAGATTTGATCAGATGTAATACCAAATTGAGTGTTTTAAAATTTCTACACTGGTTCTTTAAACAAAGCAATTTTGAGTGAACAATGCATTATAAAAAGTCAGAGCCAATTTGGAACACAGATTTTAGTGTCTTTCCCGCTCAGCATCTTTTCCCCCGATCCTCCTATTTCTCTGTAGACAAAACGGGGGATCAGGAAAGCAGATGTAAAAGAACGGTCGCAGAGAAGACAATCAAAGACCAGGACAAGACTTTGATAAGCTGACTAAGCAACTTTTCATACATGTTTAAATAGATCTGTTTCCCAATCGTTTTTTTAATTTATGCACGTTTCTCTGCCGAACCCTTGGTTACCAACTACATGTATTCAGTTCACCTGCTATGCAAAATGGCATCTGAATAGATGGAATCCAGTTTGTATACATTAGTATAATAAGCTGTGCGAAAAAGACACACACACAAAAAAAAAAAAAAAAAAAAGGGGGGGGGGGAATCAAATAGTTACTGCAATAAATAAAAAATCATAGCAAAAAAAAAAAAAAAAAATTAAAAATGAACAAGCCTTCATGTATTTTTTCACTACACTATTCAGTTTTCTTCCCTGTATTGCAAATCAGAAATGAAATATTGAGATCATTAGAGATAGAGTACAGGCTCTGGTGTGCGGCCGCTTAAAGGGAATTTGCCGATTATATTTATCAAAGACTCACACATACACATGTAGTTCAATACCATCAATGCACAGTCCAAATACTTGCTAATTAAATAGAAGGCAAACTTAAAATTACTGACCAATTATGTGGTCAGGAGTGCCCATTTTTCAAAACGGTGTTAGGGGTCCTGTGTGCGGCCGCCTATCATTTGGCGAGCATTTAGCGCCATATTTGTGATTAAGTAAACAAAATCAATATTCAATTTCATACTTTACACACCAATACTCCAACAAAAACCTGCATTTTGTACGTTTTACATAGGGTGGCCGCTCACCAGACCCATCTAGAAAAATGGCTCTGGTGAGCAGCCACCCCCATGCAACTTTTTATCTGGTGGAGTAAAAAAGAATTTCTGCAGCAAAATATGGACCACTGACTTCATTCACTTGAATAAAAATATAATCAGTTATCAAATTGAACAAACAAAGCTTATGTATTGGCTTAAGTATGTCAAAGTTTCTTAACTTTCATCAAAGTTTCTTAACTTAAAAGTTAAGAAACTGCCATTTTTCCGTCCTTGACTAATGGTGTCGATTTCAAATGATGTTGAGTGAGACTCATTTATGCTTACTGCTTTCGCCGAGTATGTTTTTTGGTGCACTAGAACCTACCTGCGACTGTCCAAGTTAATTTTTGAAGGGATATCAAATATATTTTGTCAATTTTCAGTTTTTATTCACCATCGGCCGCTCACAGGAGCACATACTCTAGATCTATGTCATAAATTTTTGAAAACTGAAGAAGCTCCTTATAAATCACCAAGGACCAAGGTTTAAAACCGAGTCATGTCTTTCTGCTGGCGACGTTTAAGTCCAAGTCCCAAACATAAATATCTGAAATTTCACTGCCTTTACAGTTCACTGGTCTTAAAAAACCCCCCACAAAATACACTTCACATATCATTTCAATTAAAACAACCATGCAATATGAAAAGTAAGGGGGGATTGAAAAATGTTTTTTTTTTTTTTAGTTAACCCATTCGTGACAGAGGTCCACATTTTGTGGTTTGACCTAATAACTTTTGATGCAGAGCCCTAAAAATTATACCAAATACATGAGCAGAAAGAGTAAAAAATTCTACACAAACTGTGCCCATTTTGGTTGCGTCAATATTCGGTGTTTGATGCTAAAAATTTTCTAAAGGAAAATAAGCATTAAAATCCTTAAATTGGCAATGTGAAAGAAAGTTTAAAATCACCATTTTCCCCTGCAAATTGGCAACTTTTTGACTTATAATTTCTGTCAATTTATATTCATTTCAGATACATGACGTTTTATAAGAAAAATGTAGCAATAAAATAAAAATGTTGGTGTTGCCAATTTGAAGAAAAGAAGCTGATCAAATTAGGCTTTAAATAATTCCTGTCACGAATGGAAACTCGATTAAAACTTGCAACTTTAAAAACAGTTAGATCTAACCAGTAACTGTAAGACATTGTCATTGACAAAGTAGTCCAAATTATCAATCTGTCACTCATCAGTACTGCTGGGTAACTTACACATGTATATTACAATTACTTTTTATCTCAGAACTTCAAAACATACAATCAAGCAACTGCACTGTGAACATAACGCGCCTAAGCAGCATCCAGGGGCAGGGATACATCCATGCATGCGGCCTAAAGCGAGGGGGAAATCCCAGAGATTATCCAGGCCAGCAGCACCATCGGCCAGTTACCTCGGGGAGCCGGAGGTAGCTGGTCATGATGGTAAAGCTGTTGAGCTCAGCTAGCTCAGCTCCAGCTCCCTGCGGCAAACCGCGCGCGCCAAACTCATTAACATACATCCAGGCAGCTAATTTGCATACAGCAATGAAGAATGGAAAACATGGCGTAGGGTTCCTTTCGTCGATTGACGATGGAGTTGTCTTGTCGCTCTTTCCTCCCAACGATTTCACCATTGCAGTCCTCCAGAGTTTCCATGATCCACCTGTCCTTGGTTAGGAATAATGCGCTAACACAATGATCGGGTCACATCGATGACAATGCAATCCACTTTTGTGTAATATTAGGTGGGAAACTGACGATGTCATGAGACACAATTCAGAATTTCTTCTGCGTGTGCCTGTGAAGAGAAACAAGGCAGTCGTGATCAATTTGCTCACGTTTCAAAAACTTACACTTTATTTTCACTCTCTTTCAGAAAGTCTCGAGTCATCTCTCCGCGTTCATAAACTGATTTATAATTCTGGGTACACCTCCTGTGTCTGCTTTTCGAGCCTTATCTTCTACAAAATGCTACATTTAACCCATCTTTCAAACCATTAGATCCCTCTTCCCCTCCCTATTTGAATCATGTGCGTTGATCTTCCAATACGAATTGCTGAACAGCCTGCTTGCACAGCACTTTCGGGTCAATCAATTTTAAACCCAATTATACAACAAAAGAACCCAGGAAAATCTAAGAATATTACTTCATTACAGTCCCAAACTGAAGGCCAACTTATCAATTAGTCCCCCAAACGAGAAAGGGAGAATAAAAAAGTAAATTTCAACTAGTGATACTCGACGTATTTTTTCCTCGCTAGCTATCTCAGAAAAATGAACGCCCAAATCAATTGCGCATGCGTCAAGTCACGTGTCTGTGACGAATTCCTTCCAGATTATTCTCTTTTTGTGTGTGAGTTTCCCATCATTTATTTTTTTAAAACCTTTTAAAAGGACAAAAATATTTTTAAATTGGAAAAAATATTTTAAAAGTCTAAAATATGAATATGATTATATATATACATATTTATATATTTTACATTAGACAATTACATCAAACAAGATGGCAGCTTCCATCCGTGCAAATTTGATTTTTCGTGTGGTGGGAAATGTTATTCTACGCCCGAACCCGCTGTATTTTTCCATAGGGAGTCGCTATCTATACAGAGGTGAAAGGACCACACTCGGAAACGTAAGAATGAATGCGTGAATTTAATTGTGTTCTTTATTTGGGGGACATAATTCGCAAAAGTTTAATCACATTACCCCACATATTGAAATTCAAGTTAGTTAGTAGACGCTATTTATGATGAGGTGACCAAAATTAAGCGCACAATTTTAAATTTCTAAGGAACGCATATTTAATCCATTATGATTCAAATTCTACAAAATAATATGTAGGCCCTAGATCATGACGCTAGTAATGCACTATCGACTATCGTATCCAAGAACATATTTCCCATTCACTGTTAATGAACAAATCTGCGTCAAATTTCACAGAATGATTAGTCCAGGCCCAGGGACGTCAGGGGAGTAAAAAAGGAAAGTGATTTTCCAGGGGTTGTTTTGAAGTGCCTAGACTAGATAAGCATCAGTTTTCTTCTTAAAATTCACTATTTTTAGTTTATTCATCAGCTATGAAGCAGAAAGGGGAAAATTGAGAGCCTCAGGAACGTTGCTGGTAAGTAAAATCAAAACTTTTCTTCTCTTTTATAGAAGATCTAAGTCAATGTATTTCATGTTCGTGTCGGCAATTAGTTTCGCTATTCAAAACGCCGTTTTGACCTAGGGGTGTTTCTTCCCAAGGACAATCAGAGATTGGGATGGGCTCTCTCAACGAATCATTGAATTGCTCTCTTTTCAGCACTTCAAGAGAGCCTTAGAAGCCAACTAGTCAATGGCAGAGACTTTTTTACTTGCACAATCAGCACCTGTACATATGAATTTGATTTTGAAAAAGCACAAAGCACAAATTGCATCCACTGTTGGAAGCACCACACCACAAACCCTCATCCAGTTGCTGAACAGGCTTTGATGAGAAGCAGCGTAGAAGTAAAGTTGGCATAAATTTTGATTGCTAGCTTCGATTTATGATTGCGCACGTAGTGAAGCACACATTGGAGGAACCATATTGAGCAATGACACAGATATTGAAGCCGTAATCAAGATTCCCTCTGTTCAATTTTATTCAAATTCAGTTGAAAGATTGAATACACTTTGCTGATCATTCTGTGCAATTTTGAGGCAGATTTGTTCATTACAACTGGAAATATGCACATGGATACGAAAGTGTAGTAGCGCCTAGATCGTTAGATACCAAAGGGAAAGATTTACCAGATTCTACTAATGCATGGATGAAAGAAGAAGAGTTATTGACAAGCAATTACAGAAGGCATTGTATGCAGCCACACATGAGTGTCTCCACCTAGTTACAGCCACATGCATGTGGTAACCTAATATAATGGTAAGCCAATACTTACCATTCGTTTGGAAAGAAATCACAATGACATCACTATTTTGTCACTGTGGATCTTGTGGTCTGAGTTTGAGTCCCACCGTGACACTAATGTCTTTTGGCAATGTATGAATCTACATTTGCCATTCTCCACCCAGGTGTAAATGGGTACCAGCAGGGAGGAATTCCTTGAATACTTGGAGCGCCTTGAGCACCTTTTTTGGTGTTCTATATACAATACATGAATAGCTGGTATTATTATTATTATGATGATTATTATTTTTATTATTATTTTCTCAATTTCTTTCCCACTTAGAAAGAAATTGTCCTAAGGCGAAGGTAATATTAGGTTCCTAGGTTTAGTGTCTATGCCTTATGCTTGAAGTTTGGACACACCACCAAGAGTAATCAGAGTAAGGGAAATTCTGTGTTAACCTATTTAAAAAAATAATGTAAACCTTAGTCTGTCCTTTTTGAATTGATCCAAAGCTGAAATTGACATCCAAAGCTGAAATGGTAAGTCTTAGCTTCAATTTATATTCATGCTTTACAACTGGGCTGCCTGGGCATGACATATATGAGTTGATTTTGGGTGTTTTTTTGTTTCGCTAAGCCTGTGCAAGCCCTTGCATTTCTGCAACAGAGCTTGATTTGAATTATCAGCCAACAAAAACTTTTTTCCTAATGTGAGCAAGAGAAAAGGTCACAACATTTTGTGTGTGCAGTACAGACCAAGCTTTTAATTGGCTGAGTTTACCCAAACTATCTCTGGAATAAACATGATATATGATGCATGCGCATAACTTTTTAATCCCTAAGTGAATACTCAGTGCATGGCCTCTGCACGGCTGTACGATGATACACCATAGCATGCCTGCACCATAGGTGAATAGGTAACTGTCTGTTGGTTGGGCTGTCTAGATCTAGGATTCTCCTCCACATTAAAAAAAAATGGAGATGTGTAAGTTTTTGCTTTACAGCTACTTTAGACATTTGAAAAGGCTGATTTACATTGTTTAACTAGTCAAGCCTACGAAACTTGTGTCAGTTATTAATTCAGAATAGAACCCGTTGTTCATGATGTTCTGCCTTTTCACAATATCTTATCCAGACAAGATCATCAAGGATGATTAATGACATTTGTAATACAAAATGAGCATTGCTATGTTCTGATTCACTGTGCAGGTATTTTTTAGACATTCTGTCCCCCATTTCATTTCCAGATGCTTAATGTCAGAGCTCCCTCAAAGGCCTCTGAATGATATTGAGGTTGTTGTTTCATGAGCTATTCCAGGCTGTTATGTTTTTGAATAAATATGAACTGTGGTAGGGTTTGCACAGGAGCAAATTGACCATTAAAGTCTCTCTTTCTCTCTCTTTGTCATATTCTATCTCTTTTCTGATGTCTTCTTTTATCCTCTGTCTTGCTTTTTCTATTTCTCTTTCTTTCTCTCCTTCTTTCCCTTCTCTTTTTCCGCCAGGTCACAAGGGACATCAGCAGGCGAATGATAGCAACCTCCATCATAAGATGGGATGAGATGAATGAAGAATCAGAATCAAACAAACAGCATCCACAGCAGCAGGAGGAGATCACAGAGGCAGAATTTCTTCAAGCAGTTGAATACTTGACCAGTGAAGGTACTTGTTTGTGAGTTCATTAGTGCATATGCACTGCACAAACGTTAAGTCACAATGGGATAATGAACAAGACCTTGTTGAGTTCATTATCCATCTCATTTTGACTTAACCCATAGCAGTACAGAGCTTTCTTGAGGTCTGAATTAATCATCTTCAGTCCTCAAATTGGCAACAAATATTATTTTTTTCCACTCTTACATAATTTGAAAAAAAAATAAATATAGATATAACATGAACCAAAATGAATTATGACTGCAAAATTGAAGCTGAAACTGCCAATTTGAACACGAAAATGGTGATTGTATTATATTCACTACATTGCCAATTTAAAGAGTTTAATGATTAGTTACATTTAAACTCCTCTAATTCGAAAATGCAACAACATTCTGCACTGGGAATGGACTCAAAACTTTCAGTAAATTTTTCTCTTTCTGCTCATATGTAGTGTGTAATGCCCAGCATTCTAGATCAGCAGATACTGCCAAAGCTTCTCCTAAGGCTAAAGGAGACACCGCTATGGGTTAACTGAGTGCATGCATAAGCCACAAAATATGAATAATTTGTTTTATAAAATGGGTCTGTCATATGAATATGAATTAAAAGAAAAAGCTATGAACCTGATCGAAATGTTAAGAATTGTTCTGTCATAGAGGTCGCCATTTGCTTTCTTGATGACATGACATGTAAGCATAGCCTAATAGTGTAATATACGTCTTAGTGTGCGCATCATTGTCTTGCTGCTTAGCCATATAAAAACTATGCAAATTTTATAGCATATTAGGTTGTTACGCACCAGGGCCCCATTTCATAAAATTTGTTATCAGTAACACTGCCACATTTCTATGACAAATTTGCTCTCAGCCAATCAGATGCAAGGATTTCAGTAGCTTATAACAGTAATTACAACTTGTTATTGATAAGCAAGTTTTATGAAATGGGGCCCAGAGGTATCATAAGCATGCATTATCACTCTTACATGTAGCAATTGGTTATCACTTTTTGATGGGAACCTTTTTGCATGTTCATGAAGGTAGGAATAAATGCACACCCACTTGGTATCAATTGACCAATCAGAATGATTCTAAAACCTGTTTTATGAACTCTGTTGACTCTATGACTACCGGTACTGAATTCTCTAGTTCCCATGGTTTTTGAATAGGGACCACCAGGTTCCCGCAGGCAGTGGGTTAATACCTACACAAATTATGATGCATGGGACTAGCAAGCAGTAGTTGGGTAGTAGAATTTAGGAGCTGGAAATACATGTAGGTGTTCATAGGAGCAGGAGTTGGCAGAGTGGTAACGTCTGCAGTCAGCTCTTTGTCTTCGCCTACAAACTGACCCTGATCAAACCGAAGTTCAAGTCTGAGTCACGTCTGTAGGATGGTGACGTTAAAGGTCGGTCCCAGGCATAAATAATCATATCTGACACATGTCTGTAAAAACCCAAATTCAGCAACAATCAACAACAACGTTTTAATCAGAGTCTGCATCTAATCCACTATGATGTAAGAATGCCTTGAAGATATGAAATTCTTGATCATTAAGTTGTGGCATTGTCCAATAATGGCAAATTTGGCTTTCTCTTGGTTTAACTATGATTTGTACACAACATGAGTAGAGTCTAGTTTTAATGATTTATCATGCAATGCCCACAGTAACTGCTGTATAATCATATTCTTTTGATGTGTATCAGTTTCATTAAACTGTTTCATTTAAACATATGACTGCATGGTGTGCTATTCATTCAAATTACTTTCTTTTCAGAGTACATTGAACGATATGGAGACAAGCCAGTTTGGGCAAACTATAAGAGGAACCATAAAGGCAGGATACCGCCGATGGTAAATACTCTCATACAAATATTTGTAATACAGTACTTAAAGTGTAGCAGTCACCTGAAAAATTATTTGTATAGCTAGTATGTATAAAATACCCCACCCCTCCCCCAAAAAACCAAGAACAACCACACCAACACCAACAAACAAACAAACAAAAACAACAACAACAACAAAACTCTACCATGCATACTAGGGATTAAGAGTTTATAGAAAGTAAGGGATAAGATGAGAGCACAACATGTGGAATCAAACAGTTGCTCTATTCCGTAAATGCCTTAATTCAAGTGTACATGTATGTGCATGCCACATTGTCTACTCACCAGCCAATTTTATGTTATTTGAGAGTATATTAGAACTTGCAACATCTTTTTTTTTTAGTGGAAGTAATGCTTGAAGCTCACATCATAGCAGAATCATGAACCCTTAACGGTATATAGCAAAATGTCCATCAGTGACTGGTACACATTAATACATGTACTTCAAAAATATAATCCATTGTAACTCTGAAAATAGTTGCACTAGAAACAAGAGAATAAACCAAGTTTTGCCTAAGCTGAGACGAACATTTCAAATGAATTTATTGTAGTGTTTTCAGTGTTATGATAGTAGGGCAGGTGACCCCCAGGTCAAAGCTCTTTTGTCCCTTATGTTTTTGTCTATTTATACGGTTTGATATATCTGATGAGTGTACTGAATGTCCAAGCCCTGCTAGGGCTTGGACATTGCCCATTGATAAACAGTAAGATGCTCTTGATGAAATTTTATGTTCATAATATACTTGGTCATCATGAATTGATACTTGATAACTTACGGGATACCAGATGACCAGTTACTTCAGACTTAAGGAGGAATAATGAATCTTTTTGTTCATTGAAGGAGAAGGAATATACCAATATTCAGGGAGGAGATAAGTATAGACAAGTTCTTACTCTGTTATTCAAGCATAACCTAACTGTATTAACTTTATCTTTTGTCATTACAGAAAACAAGGAAGAAATGCATAGTAAGTAATGCTCTCTTCACATATTTAAGGTTATGTACAGTTTTGGTTAGCCCTTGAAATCTTCTTTGTTGGATTTGCTTGCTTTTAGGTGGAAAATAGCAAGATGATACTGTCACGTTTTTTCCATCTCACGTTGAATATCAAATAAATGAAAGGCAAAAATAGTTTAGCTCCATGGGTCATGGACATAAACCTCCAACATGCATCACACAGTGCCTGTAAAACCAACTAAGGTTTGTGTAAGCAACAAGCATAATTCTGATTGTTGTACAGGGATTGGTCAAGGTGCTTGGGTCCTAGCATAGGGCAGAATGTAGCTGTTATTTGGCATTCCTTTCATATTTTTACACTAAAATTCACCAGAAATCATATTCATGAATAGAATATCACATGATTTCGCACATGTATCTTTTGATGCAGGGCGGACAATAGTAGACTGCATTTAACCAATTTTCTTTGTACTGTACCCAAACTGTACTAGTACTTAACCTTGCACATCGCTGTGATCCTATACTGCCATCTGTAGTTAGCTTATTGACAGTCTGAAGGTTGGCCCTCGGGCAGGGAAATTATCTCTGTCATATGCAGGGAAAGGTAGAGAGAGAGAGAGAGAGATGGAGAATGATAGAAAGCAGTAGAGATGAGAGGGAAAGAGAAAGAGAAAGAGAGAGAGAGAGAGAGATTAGGAGGGAGAAGAGAAAGGGAGAGACAAGCGAATACCAAAATTAATTAGGCCACTAATATGAAATACATTTATTTTACCAGTAGTATATAAACAAATACAGTGATGACTGCTATTACCAGTTCACTGTGTAGAGTCCTATTGAGGCACTCTGCTGTTTATCCTATGCTGCCATCTATTGCTTGGTTTCTTGCCAGTGTAAAAACAAGCTGGAAAGGCTGGGAGAGGGGATTAATCTGCTAATGTTGACATAAATGAATAATGCTTTCCCGATTCTCTTCAATTTCTTTGTTTATACCAGTAATCTTTTTGTACAATTCAAGGTTCATTTTCACTTTCAATTAGGCAATGTAATGTGTAATGAAGTGACAAAGCTTTACACCTAAGTGTTATAGATATATTATGCATTGTACTATTGCCTGAGGCAGCCAGAGATGAAAACTTCATTAAAATACGTGCAGCTTTTTATGCCTCCGCCCACCGTAGGTGGTTGCCGGAGGCATTATGTTTTCGGGTTGTCCGACTGACTGTCCGTCCGTCCCGTTTTCGTTCTCGGGATAACTTAAGAACCGTTTGATGAATCGACTTCAAACTTGGCTCGTGTATGGGAGGGACAATGATCTGATTAGATTTTGGGGTCTCAAGGTCAAAGGTCAAAGGTCATAGAGATCATTATGTACATAGAAATGGTTCGTTTTCGTGATAACTACACAACCATATGATGGATCAACTTCAAACTTGGCTCACTTATGCATATGGGAAGGACAATGATCTGATTGGATTGTGGGTCTCAAGGTCAAAGGTCATAGAGGTCATGATACACATGAAACATGCTTGTTCTTGTGATAAATCAACAACTCTGATGGTTCAACTTCAAACTTGGCTCATGTATGCATATGGAAAGGGCAATGGTCTCATTAGATTTGGGGGTCACAAGGTCAAAGGTCAAGGTCAAAGATGTCATTGTATAAATGAAAATAAATCAAAATGAATATCCCATATATTTCTGATCTGGCAGTGGCAGAGGCATAAATTGCGACCGCGCACGGTCAAGGATTCATCTAGTTTAAAAACTGAAGTTAAGTGAATGATTGATTACAAATGTACATAAAAACATTACTTTCCTTCTGTAAACTTCTCAGAGAGGTAATGGAGAGAAGCGGCAAGTGTGTGGGAACCCTTGTCCCATTTGCAGAGACTCTGGTCTAGTTCTCCATTACAAGGTGAGAGCAAACTCCAAGTTCACTCTTTGATGCTATTAGTCTAGTCTGGTCTAGTTCTCCATTACAAGGTGAGAGCAAACTCCAAGTTCACTCTTTGATGCTATTAGTCTAGTCTGGTCTAGTTCTCCATTACAAGGTGAGAGCAAACTCCAAGTTCACTCTTTGATGCTATTAGGCTAGTCTGGTCTAGTTCTCCATTACAAGGTGAGAGCAAACTCCAAGTTCACTCTTTGATGCTATTAGTGATGGACTTGTTTGACCCTCTCAGGTTCCACATTTTGTTATTGACATACATCAGAATCTGAATCTGTTCATGGTCCTGATCCTCGAGGCGGGATATAGATGACCAATAAGAACATTATCGCTCGAGATTGTGTTTGTCTTACTCAGTATTTAGTACACCCCTTAAATGTTGTCTACTGACATAATTTCTTTTAAAGCTGCTATATATTCAGTATATGAGTTTTGCAAGCAGCATGAAAAGATGTACTTCCTAGTTTGTATAATCCATTTCTTATTTTTGTCTGAAAGTAATTCATCATGAGTTTAATCCAGGCTCTACATTTAACTTCTTATAAGGGATCTACATAATTCATTCTACCATGAACCTTTGAAATGCCAAACTTTAAAGAGCTTTTTCTTGCATGCAGACAGTAAATAATTGAATCTGAACCATGTGCCAACAAATCAAAGCAACTAGTTTTTGTTGAATTGGGTTTTTACAGACATGTACCAATCAAATATTATTTACATCTGGGACTGACCTTTAATGTCACTATCCGAAAGATGTGACTCAGACTTGAACCTGGATCAGATGAATCAGTATATAACTTCTTCCGTTAGCTGGATTACAGGCGCATGCCACAATGCCCAACTACATGTATGTATTCCTTTCTAAGCTAAGTCAAACTTGCTATGATATGTTTTCTTTAGAATCGCATTATTTTGCTTGTTTTATTTTGTCTGTTTCTACTGAACAGAATGTCAAGCTATTAGAGCAATTCATCTGCCCCCATTCATGGAATATCTACTCAACATACAGGACAGGTAAGCTAGTCAATCAGTGGCATAGTCCCACAAATTTGATTCTCTGTTATGGATGATATGTATGCAAAATGACATCTGTGAATTTAGTGTGCAAATAAAGGGATAGAAAATCTAGGTAGCTGCACTGAAGCTGACAGAAAAGAGGAGAACCACAAGATAACTATGAATGGCATTTTTTTTTTGTTTTTCTCTATTATAATATTTCCTTTGATTTTACTCTCATGAAGTAATAACATCTTTTCAAGTATGAAATGATCATTAATTATCAAAAAGTTAATTCTGTAGATTAATTTTTAAATCCAAAATTTTCTGCAATGGGCTTCCTTGGAATAAGTACAGAATGGAAGACATTAGGAGAGGGTTTACAACTGAGTAATGAAAGAAAGAGAGATAGAGAGAGAGGGAGAGGAAGGGAAAAAGAGACATATAGACAAACAGAGAAACAGGGTGAGGAAGGGAGGGGGAGGGAAGGGAGAGATGAGTAGCAAAAGAGGTATTTAAAGAGAGTAAGAGAACAAAAAAAAAAACAAACATGAATTCGTGAGAAGATGGGAGTAGATAATAAGAATCGAACACAAATGCATAATTTTATCATACTTGGACCTGTCACCACAGGCAACCAAATAAACCAGTTTGCATCAGCACTGGATATGGTAGTTACAGTTAGTCTCTATAAACCATGAACTAGTATTTTCAAGGGGGGGGGGGGGCTTGGGGGATATGGGGGCACCACCAGCCTTTGTCATATTTTTAGTAGAACCCAAGTGATATATATGATACAACCCATTAATATACTTCCCTTGTTTTTCCCTTTTGTGACCAATTAAAAAAAGATGCTGGAAAGTGTGATTACCCAGGGGTTTTTTTGCCAGAAAATTTTCAGCATTCCCCCCCCCCCCCCCCCCCGTACAAAATTCTGGATCCCACCCTGTTACTGTGGTCACTTTTATGATCTGTTATGGAGTGACCACATTGTAAATCTATTTAACAGCCTGTCAGGGGCTGATATGTTGTTCTTTGTCTGACATTTATGGTGTCACCATATCCCTATAAATCTTGTACATGTTTTGGTCATTGCATGCTGCTACCCATGAAGGGTAATATTTATGGAGTTATGAGCTGCAGGAACGAAAGTACTATTTGGTAGACCTTTCATTGAATGTAAACTTATGTAGAAAAATGCACTCATCTGTGATATTGCAGTCTTAAAGAGTTTTTGGCCAGAAAGTCATTAGATTGATCAGAGGTCATTGTACTATCCATAAAAGAGGGAATAACATCATCAGCAGAAAAAAGGAATTTGACCATTTGCTTTCTTATTTTGTTTTATGTTGTTTTGGTTTGTGTTGTTTTATATTTTGTAATGCTCAAAATGAAGAAACACATTCTGGTAGCCTTTCCAAGGCGAAAGGGGGAGGGGGGTTGGAGGAAGCTTATGATAGAATAGATTGGGCATACAGCTTCTTTTGATTCTTCGATGGGTCATTTCATACTGAAATATATAAAGAGTAATGTAAAGAAAGGGTTACCATCGCAGTGTGAAATGACCAGGGGTGGTATTCGGGAAACGCTCTTATCTCAAATATGATCCTATCTACGTCACAATCACAAATTGGTTTTCTGAAAATGTTCTTATCTTTTTCTTATCTTTCTTACATCTTTGCAGCCTGTGCTAAGCACCTAGTGTGCGTATAACTGGTACTCATGGCATGTAATGCTAATTTACATGCGCGCTAAAGATAAACTACCTGTGACTGAAAGATAAGGAAAAGATGGTCCTTACAGAGATAAGAATACACTAAAATGATTTTAGAGTACCACCTTACAATAATCTTAGCATTATCTTATCTCAGTAAGATAAGGTAAAAGATAAGAACAAAGATACTGTAAGAACATTTTCAGAGTACCACCCCTTATCTTTTAAATAATTGTTTTTCTGTGACTTTTGATCTTAGCACTTTTTGGTCTAAGATAGGAGGTTAGGGTTGGGTCCAAGGTTGGGTCAAGGGTTTGAATTATAAATTCAGTGAGTGTTGGATACTGACTGCAAAAGTTGAAGTGTACAAATCACCAAAAGACATGTTGCTCTCTATGTCATGGATTCAGTGTCACTATACAAAATATGAGCTTTAAATATAACTTCTTTGAAGAGATATTAGAAGTTCATATACAGAGCTGCCAAGTAGTAGGATTTTATCCTATATAGTAGGATTTTTTGGAGAGAATATGACAATAGGATTTTTCCCATGAAAATAGGGTTTTTGAAAGTACTGACATTGATTCTTTATTACCTTTATTTTATCTTATTTTCATGTTATTTTATCAACATTTAAGTTTATCCCAATGCTTAGTGTACTCTACCTGTGTATTTTGTACTGTAGAATAGATCATTTTCAATAAAAGAAGTACAATGTAGAAGAGTTAGGATCAAAATATTTAAGTAAGTCATACATATTATTAATATTGTATTTTCTTTAGGATATAGAGAGTGAAAGGGGAATCACATTGTTGTATTTTTTAAATTTTCATGCAAAAATAGGATTTTTGGCATGAAAATAGGATAAAAGGAAGTACAGAATAGGATTTTTTTTTCCAGTTGGGGTTGGCAGCTCTGCATATATACTCCCAAGTAACATAAAAGCGACTAGTGAGATAGACTAGTTGGCATAAATTGAGGTATTTACAGAATTGAACAGCCATTTGATTCTGTAAATGCCCTAATTGTGATGTTATCCTTATTTTCTTTAAACTTTTTAACTGTTAACCCCTAGAATGTTGAGTGATGGTCTTTTTTTTTTTTTGGGGGGGGGGGGATTGCACATACTAGCTGCACCCAATTTATTCATTTCAGGCGATTGGTACACTCTAAAGTAAAGGAAAATTTTACCATTTTTCTCTCTGTCCAGGATTATGTCAGCAGCAACACAAGAAGCTTTGTGCAACCATTGAGAAGGCAAGGCAGTATGGTGAGTGTAGTTGATTATAATGTCTTACAATTTAATGTGGTTTCATTTCTTGAAAGGATTAGATACATATTGTGGGGGTTCTTTTTTTCACAGATATGTCTTCCAGGATGAAGAACAGTTCCATATGTATGCTTGACTGAAAATATGTGGATATTTTCATTTGTCTCTGACTTTTGATGTAATGGTCATTATTTTTTGATAACATGATAACTCAAGGGAACCTGTAATGCCACGATAAACACTTGTGCAAAACGTGTTTGAAAGATATTGCAGTTACAAAATAGATGAAATTTTAGTTTTAAGTTGGTTTAGTTGGAGTGACAGAAATAATTGTTGTATTTTGAAAAAAGACACATAATGAAGTTGCTCATCTGTACATCATTGTAAGATACATTTATTCTTTCTTTCTTCTGCAGGAGTATTGCCGTTTTCTGTACCATACATTGAGTACCGATATGAGGATTACTACCAGGACGAAACTCCGTCAAAGGAAAAGAAGAAATCAGTTGACATTTGACCTTTGAACTTTCAGCAGCATGACCTTTATGCTTTGAACTCTGTATGTATACAATGTATATACCTTTAGGACTACACTCCACCAAAAAAGAGATATGTTGACATCTGACCGTTGAACTTCCAGCAGTGTGAACCGCGACCTTTGATGTTTTGAACTCTAACTGTACATATGCCATGTGTGTTGCTTGATCATGTGCGGGAATTCATGTCATGGGGTTATCATCAGGAGAGATCAGATTGATACATTTTTTATTCTGCGGATGACAAAATGCTTCTTGACCATGGATGGAAGCCCAGGAAGAACCTTGTTTTCTGGAAAGATGTTTGTGAGGAATCCTTTTTGAGTTATGTTCAAATTGGACAATAAACATTTAGGATATCAATACATGAGCTTCCTTCCTAGCAAACACTCAGTCTAGTTAGCATTCATTCATGCTCTACTTTTTATGCTTGTAATGAAAAAAAAAAGAAAAGAAATCATTATCCCAGCGAGATAAATTGCATGTGATGTTTAAGTTTGTTGTTCTCAATGAGATATGAATTCTATGCTGTAAAATGATATAGATGAAATTGAATGGAATTTAGCTGGACACGCTTGTTGCAAAATACAAATTATAATTTGGATAATATGATTGGAAGAATTTAGGTGAAGTGGACAGACTTATCAAGTCTGATCTTGCATTATAATTGTCTTAACAGTGTAATAAAAAACGATTGGAGTACTCTGTGAGGGGAAAAAAAACCTCTTTCATTGTTGTGCCATTTTGAAAGATAGAGGTGGTTTGGACCAAACTCTCCTATGAGTATGGGGAAAAAAAACTTTTCAAATTGGCCAACAGGAAATATTTAATCCCATGTTACACCCTCTTCCGTGATGTCCTTCCTGTAATTCTCTATAGTTATAAAGAAAAGCTTTGAGTTCTGGGAGAAGGTGATACATGTAGTTAAATTGTGAGCTTCGCAGTCTTTTTATGTCATTTTGGGAGAATATCATTTTATTTTTACTCTTCAAATGCCCTTGTATTCGAAAATATAATGAGAAACGACTCAATTGTTTGGCCTGAACGTTTGTGTGTAGTCCCATATATACCCATTCCTGTGAGCAGTGCATGTGCTTTTCAACAAGACTGAGTTGATTTCTTGTCATTTTGATGATTTAAAACCTCAGGGTACACCAATTTGTATTTACTGCTTAACCAACCTTTCCCTGTTGCTTTGAACGTTTTTTTTTTTTTTTCTTCACATCGTAATCGCATGACCAAAACTCAGGTTTATCTTTAGAGACGCACGGCCGGTATTCTGAAAAATCGTGTTATCTTTGCAATCAGAAATAGCGTACGACATTGGCTCACATTGCGCACTTTTGTCTTGTGTGCTGGTCATTTGCGCAGTTTATACCAACCATAAGTACATGTTTTAAATTTGTTATGACAATTAACACAGTGAAGATGAGACAAAAGATAACACGATTTTCAGAATACCGGCCCTGGGCCCCGTTTCATAAAACTTGTTATCAGTAACAACTACCACATTTTTGTGACAAATTTGCTCTCAGCCAATCAGATGCAAGGATCTCAGTAGCTTATAACAATTAATAACAAGTTTTATGGAACGGGGCCCTGAAAGTGAATGCTATGATCTTATATCATGATACAGTGTATATGAAAACTAGAACAAATTACATCATGATATTACATTGCATACAAATGTGTTTAAAATATAAATAAAAAAACAAAAAACAAAACAAATATAAATGTGTTAAAGTTTTTTTGGTGATAATTATGTTGACCTTTCTTCTTCAGAAATTTAATAATAGGCCTATTCCTTATCTCCATTGTATGACTGATAGAAAAATTGCACAGGAAACATTTTGTTGGGAGGGCGATTAGGTAGTTCAGCAAAATGTAGCGGTACACAAAAACGAGATGCAAAATGCATGTCGTGTGTATTGTTTGCGTTCTCAATATGTGCCTGATAATCATGATTTTGGATTTATGCACGTTTCTCTCCAGAACCCTTGGTTACCAACTATTAGGTTCACCTGTTATGCATAATGGCATCTGAATAGAAGGAATCCACTTTGCATACATTAGATGTTGCTATGTCGGGCAAGCCCATGGCAAGCTTCTAAGTTGTCAAGGAAAACTTGTTCAACAACTATGCTTGAAATTAGTAAACAGTTCTATTTTGCTGGGCTACCTAATCATGATTTGGGCTTTATAGGCTGTTCTAAGTGCAGGAAATACATGTATTAGTGAATAAGAAAGTTATGTCTATATGATTTTTTTTTCCGTTTTTGACGATACCATATAAGAAAGAGTGGATGAGAGAGAAAAATGAAAGAGGATGTAAGAAAGAGAAAGAGAGAGTTATAGAAAGAAAGAGAGAGAGAGAGAGAGAGAGAGAGAGAGATGATATGGAAGAAGTTCAGACACAGATTTACTGCCTTAAAGAGATAATGGATGCCTATTGAATATGGATAGACACATTTGCACCAGAATGCTTGCACAGGAGAAAAAAAAAAGGGGGGGGGGGATTAGGGAAAGAAGTACTTCCACTTCCACTGCCCTGATAAAAAAGGAATCTAGGGCTGCTTCTACATTGCAATGCTCCCTACACTTCTCATTATATCGGTGGAAATCTAATTCTAGCAAAGCCTTCTTATACAGTTTTCATTCTGCAGCCTAAATTTGGGGTGCACTATTAAAGGAAGATGAGTAAGTCACTGAATAGCAACCGATGCTCCAGTTGAGGGTCAATAAGAGAGAGAGAGAGAGAGAGAGAGAGAGAGAGAGAGAGAGAGAGAAGAGAGGACAATATTAATCCTTACAAAATTATGTCATGTATCAAGCTCCTTTCATTCAGAGTCGACCCCCCCCCCACAAAAAAAGAAAACACACACACACACACACCCACACACACACACACAAACTAATTTGAAAGATGTAAATAGATTGCATTTCATAAGGTACGATATTATCCATTAGAAAAATGGGAGCTGCACTCGTCCATATTATGCACGTCAAATTGGGGCAATAATGAAGTTATTACTGCTGAAAATCAAGCAGCTGCTTGCTAGACCGATAAGGGGGCGGGGAGGAGGGACAGTTGTCGCTGTCTTGTCTTGTCGACGAGTAAGGCAATTAATATTCTAATAAGGAGAGAATGAAGAAGAAAAATTTCGGCAATGGTTTCAATAATATATTCCTACAAGAAACCTTCGTTCTCAGTCAGAATCTTCGTTAGTTTTCTCTCACAGTATCTGCAAAAATTTTATGGAGCAAGATCCTTTCGACTGGCAGCCGCAAAGTTGTGGAATGAATTACCCAGTAATCTTAAACAAGTTGATACAGTAGACAATTTTAACAGTTTCTTGAAAACCCATTTCTTTCATTTGTTATAGTACAATCTTGTGTTTTATGTCAGAGCATTATTCTTTTCTTATGTTATGTCCCTCTATCATTCTTTTTCCCCCTTCTTTCTTTCTGAACGCATAGGGACTTAAATTCATTTTTGTGATAGGAATGGTTCATTATTATTATTCAAAAGGACAAAATTACCGGCATGAATATTCAGGTATGTGCATGGGGCTGGTGGTTGCAATTATCACTTCGCTTTTCAATTGATTTCTTTGGTGTCAAATGCTTGTCACTATATATATATATTTTTAAAGAAACACAAATATTAGTATTAATATGCCTATGGCACGGTATTTTATTCAATGTAAGATACTTAGTACACGAGCAATGTAGATAAAATGCCTTAGGATATAAGTGCCGTGCCAGGGATCGAACCCACAATCTTCGCGTTACCAGTCAAGTGGTCTAAACCACTCGACTACGACACCTCTAGCTACAACTGCGTATCCGATAGTTAGATTAAATCCCTCAGTTTTTGCTCAGCTGTCACTAAAGGACAAAAGTACATGTATCATGATTCGACCGATGCTATCGGTCACATGACATCTCTCCATAACATTGAATTACTGAACGTCACGGTCCTTTTATCCCAGTCTCCGTGGCAACGGCTTTGACAACATTACAAGTGTTACACCAGTTTTAGAACTGGGGGCGTTTAGAACCCATCAAATAACAACGGGATATTTTTTCTCCGCTCACTTTCCATTTTCATCTGCCTCAACATCTGGTTCATCCCTCAAAGAAGGCTGAAACAGTTCAATAAATTCTTTGATAAAACCGGCTCTTCATTAACGATAAACGATTTTTCCTTTTGTTTATTAAAAAACCTATAAAGTGGAACTTGTTTCATGCTTTTTTTCGCGTACTAAGCATTAGCAGCACTAGAAACGTTGTTTTGATTTTACAATTTTGTCATCATCATCATTGAGACAGAAAGTGAATGAATGAATGAATTCACAAGAACTCATTTTCATTGGACTTGATTAAAATGGTGAGTATTTTTCAAGGACTGTTTTTTTTTTTAATGCGATACTTTCTATTCATCAATATGTTTATCAATAATTCAGACTTGATATATTATGTAGCATACAGGTAATCATGAATCGTGATTTTCAAGAATATGTAGGTTCTTTTAATCATCAGAAACTGACTTTGACCTTATTTTGTGGTCTTTCTTTTGTTTGTTTTAGTTTTAATAGTTTATTTTTCTTTCAGTTCCTGTTTTAGATAAGTTTCGTTTTATTTTAGGTGCTAAATATTTCTTGCCTTTGTTTTGAATAACAGGAAATGAAAAAAAAAAATACATGCAAAATAACTCAGCATTGCAAACATGTAAAATAAGCATATTAGTGCTCTGAAATGCAAACTTTCAGCATTCAAAAATCAAAAGTTTTCTGACTCGATCGCTACAGGCCCTCGGTTATTCATAAATTGATATACGCGATGTTTTTTAAAAACCCAGTCTATCATGGCCGAAAAGTAAAAAGGGGAAGATACTTGCTTCAATATCGCTTCTATCTAGGGTAGAGGGTGGCAAAGTAAATTCTTTTCCCATAACAATAAGTTTTGCGGTATTACAATCAGCTCAGCTTTCTAGTGCTCTATAAAAGGATAATTCCAACATGCCGAAATTTTATCAGATGGCCGCCACACTCCCTTAACGGTACATATTCACACAAGTAGGAGCCGTGTATCCCCTGTCTGCCAGAGGCGGCAAAAGAATAGGGGATAGATTTGTCTCTCTATCAGGGATGTGTGGGCCAAATAGTTTTTGTACCCTACTTCATATACAGTATAACCTATAGCTTTCTAGTCAGGCTGCAAAACGCAAGTTTTCAAAAAAGCAATAATCTACATTTTCTTTTTGGCAAGTTGTTAATTTTTGTCCCTCGAAAGGCAATAACAAATGATTTTAATGGCAGCGATGTAGGCCTACATTAATATGATACGCCTTCTTTTGCTCTAAAATGCTAGGCCTTAACAATCCCTTTTTTCGCTCGGTCGCTACGCTCCCTCACAGATTATTGGGAAAATTTCGTGGATTTACATAGCACAGTAGGAAGGGCAGGGCCTTCTCTCCGCAAAAGAGGGGGCAAGGCCGTTTTTCTGGTCCTCCTCACAAAAAAAACCCAACCCCCAGCAAAACTCTTGATTTTGCATTGTAACAGATGTAAGGTTTCTGTGCTCTAAAATGTGTTGTTCAAAAAATGAATGATTTAAAAAATTTCACTCGATAACTACGCTTCTTTGCATTTTAATATCCAGTATGGCACGGGCTTTCTCCTGTTAAGGGACAGGGGCGTACTCGTTCTCTAGTGCTTTTAAGATATTTTCCTTGAATTTCGATAGAGGTTGTGTTTCTTGATATGAAAGCAAACCCTGTCTGCCAAAAGGCACCAGAATCAGAGGAGGGTGGGTAGATGCATCCCTCCCTAAATGGATTACGACAAATCCATTTCGCCGCCCCCTCTCACAAGACAAAAAGGTGTACTGATCTACCATTACAGTGTGTCCCAGAAAAAAGTTTACAGTCGGAAAAAGTCTCGCCATCTGAATATTTCGAAACAGTTCCACGCAATTTTATACCTTTGTGTAACCAAGGGTCTCTCCTATTACATTACACCATAAATAAATAAATAAAAAAAAGAAAGAAAGGAAGAAAGAAAGAAAGAAAGAAAAAGAATATATATATATATATATATATATATATATATATATATATATATATATATACAACATTTCAGGCTTGAGCGAGCCAAAGTAACTTTTGTGAAAGGGTGCAAAATTCAGACTTGACAAGGATTGGTATTTGTCCTAGTTGGTATCAGGGAAGTTGGGAGTGGTGTAAATTGTATAAAAACATAGGTTCTTTCAATTTCTTAAATGGCTTCATGACTATTTATGAGGAATTTCCTTTGCTGTGCATATGTTCTGACTCTGACATATCCTAACAGTATGCACCGATCTTAACCAATGCTTGTCAAGACTGAATTTTGCAGCCTTTCACAGAAGTTACTTTTGCTCATTCAAGCGTGAAATATTTTAGGATTTTGTGTGTGCGTGTGTGTGGGTGTAATGACTTGTGATAGAAGAGACCTTGGGCTGTCAAAATTCCCTGAATATATTTTGAAATAATATTCAGATAGCGAGGCTTTTTCCGACTGTAAACTTTTTTGAGGGCACACTGTATACCGACATGACCGTTGTATAACTTTTTGAGTGCTCTAAAATGTACAGTTTAGTATAATCCACTGTCTGTTCTCGCTTGGTCGCTATGCTTTCTTGCATATTAATGGGTCTTACACAACACAGAATTTTTGTGCCCTATACAGAAACCATGTCTAATACATTATATAAATCCTGTCTACTATCTTGCGCATGCAATCTTTAGTCCTAACACAAACATTGACAAAGGCTCTGATCGCCCATAAAAGGGCCATTCTCTATAAAGTGATACAAACGGTCACACACGTGACCATCTAATTTTGCCTTATTGCTCGAAAATCAGATAACATATCTTTATTTTTTATTGTAACTAGTTTTTTTTTTTTTTTTTCAATTAAAAAGACTCCCCTTTCTTTGGTAAGAATTAAAAACGCTCCATTTTTTAGTGGTTGCACACGTGACCAACCCAATTTTCACCTCTAAAAGAACAGAATGTGCATGTGTTTATGGAAAATTGCTTTAAAGTGTTTAGAGCAATCCCCAGCAGCATACAGTAATGAAAAGTGGAAATTTACACTCCAAGGGAAATGCGACAAAAATAGTTTCAGTTTCAGTTTCAGTTTACTTTATTCACTGTTTTCAATCAATCATTTTTTGTTTCAATCATCATCATCATTAACATAAAATCATCAATACAGTGCATAACAAAATTAACCGAAATAAATGACAGCAATAATAACAATATCTTTCACTGATATAATCAATATTAAATAATTAATTATAGGTTGTACATATTTGACCCAAAAAAACCCCACCCAAAACAATAAAAGTGAGAAAACAGTTGGACATGTTAAAAAGCAAAGCTTGTAAAACACATGCCCAGTAACTTGAATGTAGTCTTTTTTTAATTGGTCATGAGATAATAATAAATCGATAATATAATAATAAATCAATTCATAGTACATCGTATTGAATACAAAATTATATTTTTAAAAAAATATGAGAAGATGGGAAAGTGCTATGATTCACAACTACACTCCAAAAAAAGACCGGTCAGAACAACCAATGTGCCGGCGAGCATGCATCGATCCGTCCGAAGAGACCGGTCGATATCAACCAAAACATTGGTACATTTTAACCAATATTTTTGTCAATTTTAACCAAAATTTGGTCAATTCCGACCAGTATCCTCGGCCGGACACACACTTACCAACACACCGGCTACTCCGACCAATCCTCCTTTAGAGTGCAATGAAATAACTAAAAGAAGGCAAATAAGAGAGGGATGGAGTGTGGAGGAAATGAAACCATGAAAGTAACTTGAAAAGGAGAACGAATGAAAGGAAGAGAAAGAGAGAGGGAAGAGTAAGAGGATAAGAGGGAGGGAGAGAATATGAGAGAGAGAGAGAGAGAGAGAGAAAGGGGAGAGAGAGAGAGAGAGATAGAGAGAAAGAAAGAAAGGTGGGACTTGCTCGCTCAGCTGCTTTTTGCAGCATAAGGCTGCAAGAGATGTTTTTTCAATTTTCTTTTGAAGCAGTTTAAATTTGGTAAATTCGTTATTTCGCTACTAAGTGAATTCCAGTATTTCGGACCACAGAAAAAAACAAAACATTTTTTTTTTGTGAAAGAAGTGTCCGAGTGCGGGGAAGGTGGTATTGATTGGACTGCCTGGTTGGGTAACTGTGAATTGAATTGTTATTTGTAAATATTTCAGTAAATGCATGTGGGAGTTCGTTCTTGTTTAATTTATACATGAATAAATAGGTTTGAATACCAACAAGTAAGAGGACCCCAAGGAAGAACAGTGATGGTTTAATAACATCGCTTGAATTTGGCATTCCTCAGATTTGATATGCTTATATTGATTTCATTTTCATTGCATATATGTTATTTGTATATATGTTTTTATCTTTGATTCTGAAATTAAAACAACAGCAACAATCCATTTTCGTGCGAAGTCACACACGTGACCGACCTAATTTGACTTCTGAAAGAAAAATGATGTACGCTCTTTTAAAACAATTGCCCCTAGTCTGTTGGAGTAATACAGTTACTTAAAATTCCAAAATAAGAAACTTCTGCTACAAGACATATACTGACAAATTAGTTTTGAATCAGCTATTTTTCAGGTTTTCGGTCACACACGAAACCGAGAATGGCCCCAAAGTGTATTTTAAAAAAAAGCGCGCTTGCTTAGCTCGCGCTCACAAAACTTTGAACTTGATGTTCGGGCAAACGACGTCGCCCCCTCCCGAATATAGTGCCCGTAGGGATGGTAGGCCGATGGATATCTCAGGAGGGGGGGGGGGGGGGGGGAAGGGGTAGGGCTGTATGCTGTCAGAAAGCGTTTCAGGTGGGTCCCAAAATTGTTTGCCTCCCCCCAAGGGTGGAACTCTTCGGGCGCGCATGCATTATAATACAATTTATGAATGCTGAATAATGCCGAATAGGTTTCGATCGAATGATCACAAGCATTTTTATTATTTTTTTTTATTATGAGGAGGAATAAAAAAAAGGAAGAATACATTGTTCCCCCCCCCCCTTTTGGGGGGTTCATATTTCATTCACAGTGTCAGTCGTGGCATCGGATGATGCCAAAACTAAAAAGTCATGTTGCACGGACGGGTTAGGCCTGAACTACACTTTACCAATGTTCAACGAGTGTAAGAAGAAACCACACCCCAACGGCAGTATGGTGCAGACCATTCCAAAACTTATTCCCTATTCATCAAACGAAGCTGCTGCCTGTCCCAGAAGGAAGAGTAAACTCGGGATTCCGCCAGGACATAGAGTGTGCAGATTCCCTGGTAAAATATTTTTTCTGTCCCTGTTGTTTAATTTGTCTCTCTGTCTCTCTGTCTCTCTCTTTTTTGTACATGTATTTTTCCTTCAATAAAGGACTGAAATTAAGCGCTACCTTGCGCTGTTGAGAGCTAACTCTGTGCGGTCGAGGCGACCAGGGGCGTACAAGCAAAGTTTTGCCGGGGAAATTATGGACTCACATGCCTCAGTGAAAATTATATCTTTATCCATATTTCTTTCTAGAATATGGATAAAGATAAACCATGTCTTCGCAATATATTGATGAAACCTTTTGATGCAGTGGTGTGTCATGGTTTCAGCCATGGGGAGTGGGGGGGGGGGAGGGGGAGGGACACCGGCATTATTGTGGGTATAAAAATGCAAGAGAAGAAGGGAGGAATCTAAGGAGGAGGGGGTCGTCAAATCTTCATTCCATGTCCTTTTCCGCATTCCCTTTATTCTCTCTAGTTTCCTGTTTCATTTTTCTAGAGGAGGGGGGGGGGGGGGTTCTGTCACTGTTTAAATTTTTTTATCATTGATGATGTTCCTCTGAATACTACTTTTACGCCTATAGAGAACTTTCTTGAAAGACATTTTTCTTGTTTTCATTCTAAATTGTTTTCTTCACGGTTGGCTATGTAATGATGAAAGCTCTTCTTCTCTTTCTCATTGTTCACATTTTATGCAGCCAGTTTTGTTCTTGTTTTTCACCTTTGTTGTTATTCTTATGTCTTATATCGGATTCTATTCGTTCTTGTTTTTTGTTATCCTTCGATGTATTTTTTTTTTACTTTTGCAATTGCCATACACGGGTCGTAACAAGTTTATAAATTATGAGTTTACATTATATGTCATCAGTTAATGTAAAATGAAATGAAATACAAAAGAAACCTTTGCATTTATTGCTTTATACATGTATATGTCTTCCCTTTTTCTCTCTCTTTTATTTTAAAAATAGTTATTCATAATAATTTGAACACAAGCTATGTTTACAATTATTTGACGGATCCATACTCTACAAGCATTGCTTTTTAGTCCTTTTTAGTGGATCCCTCCATTTCCATACGCCTACTTATCATTCTTTTGTGGATTTACTTGATTTCATAATTCAAATTATGGAAATGTATTATGTTATTGTACAACAATATTCATATATGTTTGATCATTCTCAAAATTTTTTATAATTATTTTGTGGAAATGAAAATAAAAAAAACATTAAACCGTTGAACCAGCTCATATCGTGGTTAGTTGCGAACATATTAATATTAATTTTCACTCTTTTCAATCTTCTAGATGTCACATTTTATTTACGTATTAAAAAAACACTATCGAACAATACACTACAATTTTCACATCACAGCGGGGTCCGAAATTCTGAACTATATAGACGAATGTCCAGTGGCGGCACCAAGGGGGGCATAGGGGGCATTTGCCCCCCACTCAGAAGCTTTGCCCCCCCCCCCCCACCGTTGCCCCCCCCCAGAAATTTTGAGGACTGAAAAGAAAAATAAAGAAAAGAAAAATACAGTCATTTGTAAATAAATCGATGTTGTCATAAGCATTATATTCAAGCCGTGAAGTGCTCTAAAATACCATTTTCCGCTCTTCAAACTTCGATTGAAGTTTTTGGCTCGCTCGCTTTGCTCGCTCATCATATTTTCAAATTTCTTTTCTAAAATGCGATTAAAAACAAGAAAAGTAGCCATTTTTGGCTCGCTTGCTTCGCTCGCTCGTCATATTTCAGAATATTTATTCGAAAATGCGATTAAAAACCAAAAAAGCGGATATTTTTTGTTCACTCGCTTCGCTCGCTCGCAAAATTGATATAAAAATGTGTGTAAGAGGAAAAAAAATTCAAAAATTCAATTATCCCCCCCCCCCACACTCCTCAAAGTGGATTTACGCCGGCGACTAAAACTCGCACTTCACGCTCGATTTTTCCATACACGCAAAAAAAAAAAAAATTGACTGCTCCAGCCTGCCCCCCAACATTTTCTTTTGCCCTCCATTTGCCCCCCCCCCCCACCCCCACTTTAACAATCCTGGTGCCGCCACTGCGAATGTCAATATATAGTATGCATGAGTGGTAAGGGCTTTGTCGATTATTGCCATATTTTAATCGAACTGAATTGATAACGTTTCGGTTACCCAGCAACGAAACGAGCCAAGCAGAATATTCCTCATTGATAAGTGACATTAGTCCATTAATGATTCATATTTCTAATCCGAAAATTGACGGAAGGATGATTGATTGGCAATTTGGCAATTAGAGGAACAAACTCATATAAATAGGTGAACAAAATCAACTAACTCTGAAGTAATTGATCTCGCTTTTTCATCAGCCCCAAAAGAGTGTCCAATGTGCTTTCATCATCTTTTTCGTATTATCACGACTTTCAGTTATCTCTTCTACTCTTTGAAGGTGTGTGTGGCCCCCGCGTACGTATATTATGAAACCTATGGTTGTCATGCCGACCCCTTACTCTAAAAACCTTCAACACTACACATTTTTCGATTAAGAAATTCTTGTAGGTGATAAGTAATCGATATTGAAACCCGGCCTGAATTGCAATAAAATGATACTTCAAAATCTTAAAAATATATCTTTCGTGGGGCACAATGCTACTGGTGACCTAAGAATATTACCTCTAACAAAGGTTTCTGACCTACCAGCTATTCGCTAGAAAAATATTAGCATCATTGGTAAAGAGTGTCGTCAAAGTGATGTGAAATGAAATCAAGTTTTTCATTTATCATAATTGTATATTCCTCTCATTGCCAGTAAATCATCCTTCCATCAATTTTCGGATTAGAAAGATGAATCATTAATGGACTAACATCACTTATCCACGAGGAGTATTCTGCTTGGGTCGTTTTGTTGCTGGGGTAACCAACACGGTATCCATTTAGTTAGATTTAAAAATGGCGATAATTCATAGTGGTAAGAGTTGCATTTAATTTGATTTTTTAATGCAAAGTAATACGGGAAGCTTGTAGGAATATGCTTTGTAATTACGCAACTGCGCTAAAGATGCCTTATAGCAGTACAGATGTTTCCTATGCTCTAAAGCCCACCGCATACTATACGATCCGCCTCCGACCCGATTTTCGAACAAATGGCACTTTGCAATGAATATGAAAATTTAAAGAAGTAAAATTGTCTTACATGAAGTTTGGAATAATGACAGGAATACTAAAATCGAAATTCTAGTTAACTGCAAGCCTTGTGGTCGGAGTAAAGGCCAAATCGGCTCCAAATCGTAGCCGGTCGCAAGATTGCTATGACGTCGGAGTTGAATTTGCTTTTATTCCTACAGGGAGGCTCGCAGTAGCCCGGAACTTCGTTTTTTGTATTTATAGGACTATTCAGAACTTTAATCGTTAAGATTTCACATGTTTGCATGTTCATATCAAAAGCTATAACATTTTTTTTTCCAAATTGGATCGCAGACGGATCGTATAGTGTGCGTTGGGCTTGAATTTAATCAGCTTTACCTCCTTAAATAGGCAACAGTTACTTTTTGTTTTTCACTTTTACACTGTTTGAAAATAGTATTGATAACATTAACCACTGTGAATGAAAATTGCAAAACTTAACAGGAAAATTGCCAAATTGCACAGGAAATAGTGATTATATATTTTACACTTTGTTGTCAATTTAGAGAATTTATAGCTACAATCAAATCGCTGTGTAGACGGTACAGCATTACAAAAGGTTTCAAAATTGTGAGTGTAGCTCTTCCTGCACTGCACTGCAGCTCTAGTGATATCCCTTAATCACATATAAATAAAACTTGTCTCTTTTACCGGATCTTCACAATTTTCTAATTAGAAGGTAAAAAGGGTTATGCTACGGATTATGGTCGATTGAATTTAGGACTGTTGCACTATGCTTATTAATGTCCACTTTATCCCACATTTATTTGGCTTTGCTTGAAACGATATCATCTTTTAAAATTCCACTGCTTTATAAAACATCCAATTAATTTTCGGTGGTTTTGTATATCGTATCCCTTTCTTTATTAAAGATTGTGAAAAAAACCTTTGTGAAAACGGCTGGTGTGAGGAGTCTATGGATGGTTATAAATGTCATTGCTCAACTGGATTTCAAGGGAAACATTGTGATGAAAGTAAGAGAAATATTTTCCAATTATCTTCTGTTGTTACATTAAAAATATTGCTTTATGAATGATAAACAGCTACAAGTGGACTCATTAGACATTTAGACATTTCACAAATGAACCATAACTATTGTTTATTGAACGCTATAAGTTACGCAGGACTTTACAAATGACTTGAATATGAAGTGGCAAATAGGATGCCCAAATTTTTTCCTGACGTTTTAACAAAATGTGACTGCATTTCCTATAATCTCAATTAAATTGTGGCAAAAATATATTTCACAATAAAAATGTTTATAAACAATAGTAATGTTATCCTACATCTGCTTATTTCAAATTTAGCTGATGCAATTCATAATGATTGAGAATCCCATTGGCTTGCCATATTCAAGTCGTTCGTAAAGTCATTCATAACTTTACGATCAGGGGAGCGTTTCCTCAACATTTGTTGTCTGACAAGTTGTCAGATCTGACATCTTTCCTTGATTTTGATTGGCCGAGAAGCATTGTTACTATGGCAACTGTCGGATAAAACAGACTTTGTCGGATAAAACATCCGACAAGTCCGTTCATGAAACGCTCCCCTGCTTTATGAAACACCCCCAGTTCTATTAAACTCGATGTCTGGTGTAAACTCATGCTTGACAAAAGGAAAACTTTTAGACCTCGGTCCAACTTCCTTTGTTGAAACTCGACTTCAGACTCAGTGACAGGTTTAACTTTTAGCAGAATACGTGCCTTAGTATTTTGTCTTCAATATTCGCCATGTTTTGACTAACAGTTACTAACCATCATCAAATTGACGATATGCCCGTATCAGTATTACATTCGTACTGCGAAATGAAATGTAGGAGAAAGAGAAGAGGAGAGGGACAGAGAGAGAGAGAGAGAGAGAGAGAGAGAGAGAGAGAGAGAGAGACGGGGGGGGGGGAATTTTTGTCTCTTTCTTTACATGGTCATCAAAAAAGGTTTTCATTTTCCTTCAAAAATAAGATCTTCATTTTGTTCATGCAGGATCAAGTACGACTGGCGACACAGCAACATTGTCAACGTCACATGCAACGTCGGGTGTATCGTCGGAAGCAAGGTTGGAGATGATAACGTCGGTGGCGACATTGGATGCGACGTCAGATGCAAGCTATGCAACTTTGGAATTAACATCGACTGCAATGTCAGAAGCAACGGTGCATACAACATCCGGAGCCATGTCAGAAGCAATACCACGGGAAACATCGGATGCCATGTCGGAAACAACAGCGGGAGCAACATCGCCTGCTATGTCGGAAGCAACGTCGGGTGCAACATCAGGTGATATGTTGGAAGCAACGATGAGTGCAGCATCGGGTGCCATGTCGGAAGCAACGCCGGAGGCTACAGTAGGTGCAACATCAAGTGCAACGTCGGATGCAACATCGGGTACCATATTGGAAACAACGATGAATGCAGCATCGGGTGCCATGTTGGAAGCAACGTCTGGTGCAACATCGCCTGCCATGTCAGAAGCAACATCGGAAGGTAGGCCTACAGTAAGTGCAACATCAGATACAACATCGAATGCGACTTTAGATGGAACGTCCACGGTGTCAACATTATCATCAATTTCCTCTTCTACGCCATCTACCACGACTGAAAGTGAGCAGCCTTCCAGATAATGTTATAAGTAAAGGCTTGTTCACATACCCAGCTGTATACCACTTTGGACAAAAACCGGGAGGGGGTATCTTATACAAGTCATAGGAATACGCGTACCGGTAGGTTTCTTTCTTGTGTCGCTTATATACTTGCCATTATTTATTAGGCAAAAAAACAACAAAAAACTACAACAACAACAACAACAACAAACACAAAAAAAAAAAACACACACACAAAAAAACAACAACAACCGCCCTGGCGTACCACAGCATGTGTGAATTAGCCTTAATCAGTTAATGTTGATGAAAATCAGGTGATTATAGTCATACAATATATATATTCATGTACATGTATATATGTATATATATATATAGAAAATCAAAATATGAGTTCTGCTTCGGAATGTTTGAATAAGAAAATGAAAGATGCCAATAAATAAACAAATTCCGTCAGACGTGAAATTTACAAATTTTCGGCCATAGGCCTTCATCAGATTACCTGATGAAGGCCTATGGCCGAAAATTTGTAAATTTCACGTCTGACGGAATTTGTTTATTTATTGGCATCTTTCATTTATATATATATATATATATATATATATATATATATATATATATATATATATATATATATATATATATACCGGATGTCCCAGAAAAAGCGTCACGGTGGATTTTCAGTACTTTACCTTCAGAAAGTAGATAATCTTTTTACTTAAGTAGTAAAGCATCTTCTACCAAAGAGAATGATACCAAGATCATTAATTTGGTGAAGTAATTTTTATTCTATGCCCGTTTCTTAAAACATAGTAGTTTTCGAATTTCGCATGTTTTTTGCGATGGTGGAGAGCAGAATGGCGTCTTGAATGGCCTTTCATATTGCATGTTTATGGCACGTTTTGTTGCTGACATGCATCAATGGACTTCCCTCAAACATCGTATTATAAAAGGCCCTCCCGACACAAAGCTACTCTCATCATTCACCAAAAAGATGAAAATGACTGTATTTTTCAAACCACCAAAGCATAAAATACAAACGATACTTTGTACGTAAATATCATAATTATAATATAATGTAATGGCTTCATTGGGTTGTTTTCTTTACCGCACTCTTATGATAATGAGGTTCACCATAAAGGTTCACGCTCAAAGAGAGTTTTGCCAAAATTTGCGCAGACAAACGCTCGACGTCATATTTTGCGCTAACATTTAAGAATTTAAATTGTCCACTCTTTTTTGCGGCCATCAGGCAAAAAAAAAATGATTTAAAAAAATTAATGAAAAAATAAAAATTAAAAAAAAGAAGAAAAAAGATGCTTTTTGCCTCGGTATTTTTTTTCTTCTGCCTTATATACCATTCATAAACATGCAACAACAACAACAACAACAACAACAACAAAACCACCCCCCCCCGGCAGTTTACCGCGGGGGTTTGCCGCTCCATTATGTGAACGAGCCTTAACATGGCATTGTTAAGAATCGACAATGTAAATCAATGATAAATTACAATGCACCTAAAAGTGTAGAAATGTTAAGGGGCGAACTGGCCAGGAGGAATCTAGGTAGTTCTCCATACGACCGCGCTGTATTTTTGTTTGAGGGATGGTCTGAGGGCCGCTTGATATAAGCAGAGTGTGCCTGTCATTTGGAAATTACTTGTCCGAATGTCAGTCTCAGTCCACCCCTGAATTACTGTAAATTGAAAATTTTTAGTTATTATCATTTTTGTTATTCAGAATCATCGGCCAAGATCTTCATCACAGATCGCAACGTGAAAGCCATCTTTGTTGCTGACATCAGAGATGAATTTGAATTTGAATTAGTATTCGCACGCCTTATCTCCTCTTCTGATCCACATTACGTGACCTATGATTCCGTGACAAGGAAGATTTACTGGGGTGACAAGGAGGAACGTCAAGTTTATCGGGCAAATCTGGACGGAACAAACAAAGAAAACGTTACCACCACTGCTAATGAAGGTAAGAAGTACCACATTTCAAAAATATTTGAAAGTATCTGGGCCTATAGTGTAACGTTAACTTACCTAAATTCAAGTTATTGTTCTTTTAACTATGCAGAGTCTGATTAACATAACCAGATCTAAATGTATCGAATCTAAGCGGAAAAGGAGACGAATTGGCTCAGTCGCTAAATCGTCTGCCTATCGAACCACAGATCGTTGGATTGAATCCACCGGGTGCGTGAATGATCGAAGCCTACGTTGTGTGTTGACGTGCCCCTCTATGGCCTTCCATACCCCTCCCCTGTTTCATACACGCAAGCTTTGTTGCATTGGAAAACGCTCAGTCCCTCGGATAAGTGGAGATCTCGTGTAGGTTAGTGGTTAGGTTTAGGGTTATAAAAGAGTTTCGATAGGGTTAGGGTTAGGGTTTAGTACAGTGTTTGGTCCAGGGATAAAGTTCGGTTAGTGTACGAAACTGACGCGGAGCGATTGTTACTAGAGCATGTGTCGTACGTACAACCGACTAAAGTACATCCAATAGGCCCCGTTTCAAAAAACTTGTTCTCAGTAACAACTGCCACAAATTTGCTATCAGCCAATCAGATGCAAGGATTTCAGTAGCTTATAACAGTTGTAGCAACTTGAAACGGGGCCCAAGAATACATACTGGTACTGGAAACGGCTATATACGTTCTGTCAAATGGATTCCAGGCTTCAGCCCACCAGACCGACAGCCCACGAGACCAACAGCCCACGAGACCGACGGCCCAGCAGACTGACAGCCCACGAGACCGACAGCCCACGAAACCAACAGCCCACGAGATTGGTCTCCAGGACCTTCCGAAATTTTTTTTGAGGGTTCTTTGGACCGACTGCACACGATACGACACTTTCCAATCTTTCCATAAACATTTCCTCGTTTCGTCGGCCTCGTGGGCTGTCGATCTGTAAACTGGGATATCCCCGATTAATTTCAATAAATCAAACTCTTGACATTTTTTCCATTTGAATTTCCTAGTTCCGTATGGACTCGCCATTGATGAGGAAACAAGGACACTCTACATTGCTTATTACAAAGCAAATAAAATAACATCACTATCTATTGAAGCTGGGAGCCCTTTACCTGGAAATGAAACAGACTTTGTACCAACAACAGATGGATATGGTAATCCGAGAGCCTTAGAGATTGATAGAAAGCAAGGGTAAATATACACTGTATAGATTGTGTATAATGGACCGTAATTTGCCTTTACCTGCACGTTTGGAATGGTGTTGCTTTCATTTTTAAAAATAGATATTTTGCTCTCGATAACCATTCTTTACTATTCTTTGCTTGGGTTTCTTTAAAGCAGTCTTCTGTTAAATCCATTGAGAGCACTGGCGTACTGAGGGGGGGTCGAGGGCCTGCAAAAAAAAAAGGAAAAAGGAAATGGAAAACAGGGAAGGACCAATATGATGAAGAACCGAGACAGGTTGAAAATTCTGTGAAGAATAAAAAAAATACTGTTGGATTCATATACATGGCGTACTCTCTCTTCTTCAAGTTGTTACTGTTTTCATAGTTTATTATCCAACACGTGGGGATTCTTAATACATATAAATTATATATAAAATAATACAAGGAATTTGGCAGTCTACATACGAAGAGAGACGTCAGTCCCCTCAAATCTTTTTGCTCATTACGCTACTGTGCCGGAGAAGACCCCTGCTTGCTAAACCTTGGGGGGGGGGGGGGGGGGGGTCAAAGCCCCAGCAGTTACCAGCCTGTGGGTGGTTAGATATTCTCGCTGTTGTCAGAAGCAAAGCGAGATCGTCAAGAATCTATTATTTTATTTAAACTTAGAACAACTCTTATTTTATTTATTGATTTGACTTATTTGATTTATTTTCACTTCCAGGAGTGTAGCAATAACAGAGAACAGAAGAAAAGGTACAATTATGATTACAAGCACAATTACTCTTAGCTTTGAGCAGATTTGACCTGCTTGACCCCCATGCTTCTCCTAGACTAGGATCCAGTAATGGGGAAAAATCGTTATTTTTCAGATACTTGTACTGGACCTTGGCACGCAAAGTTGCTCGCAAATTGCTGAATGGAACCGGAGGCATCGATGTGATATATTACAATTCCACTTTACGATCCATCTCTGGGCTCAGTATCGACTTCACCAGTAGGTTTATACATTATACATGTTGTTTGTTTTATTTTCCGTTAAAAGCAACATAGCAAAGAAATACGTATACAAATTAGATAAACAGCGGAAAGCCCATTTCAGTCGTACTGAAAAAATACGACTGTTCTTCCATGGGGTCCGGAAATTGATGATATACGACATTGGAAGGATATAGTCATAGTACTGTTCAAAATCACTCGAACACTTTCTAGAAATAACCAAATTTGCTTTTGATTTATTTATCAATATTTTGCTAGATATATTGCCATTTTCTGGAATCTGAATTATGTAATAGAATATAATCGAATTATGTGAAAAATCTGCGTCCATATCTAGTGAAATTTTGTTATTTTTTTTGTACCCAACCTTCCCCCAGCAGTAATTTGATACCTTTTTGGCATAAATCGGTGTACCGATTTCTTTTAAAACTTGAACAGTTCCATCGTTACTGCAGTTCACTGGAATCATAAAACTTGTTATCAGTAAAAACTGCCACATTTATGTGACAAATTTGCTCTCAGCCAATCAGATGCAAGGATTTCAGTAGCTTATAACAATTATTGCAACTTGTTATTGATAACAAATTGTATGAAACGGGGCCCTGATCTCTTGAGGTTTCCCTAAGTCTTAGATCAGGTTCACCTTATAGTTTTACAACCTTCGGGATGGCTTCCTCATCGATTTTAACACTACCGCTATCATGATGGAGAACTTTTTATATACACCGGTTTGACAGAAAATAATCTCGCTATTCAAAAGAATAGAACAGTGAGATCGGTTGCCATGATTGCAGTGTGGTGGGAGCCGAAAGAAAAACCCTGATTATCCAAAGGCGCCTCTCTCGGAAGGGAACTGTTTTTGGAATATTCTGGAGTAATTAATTGAAATGCGAACTATTCAGAACAGATTTTTGAGAGGGGGGCATTGTGATGAATGTGTATGTCAATGTCATCCACTGCCAGCCATACATCAAGCTGATGGTATTAGAACCGTTCACTCCTGGATGATTCGATAAATATACATAATTGTAATAATTTCATTCAAATTTCATGTTTATTCACAATGCTACGTAAGATCTCATGTAGGTTTACAGGGTCAAGAAGGTAAATTTCGATTTCATTTCTCGAAAAGTTTTTCGATTTTCATAAGTCCAATTTATCCCTGGATTTGGGGCATTTGAAGAACTTAGCCTGAGCCTGTGAATTTGTCATTCACTAAAACAAGGAATTATGCACTCAAATTTATTGATTTATTTTGGAACTCATATTGGACTCATAAATTATGCACAAATTTTGTTATTCCTGTGAAGTTTGTTATTTACGATCACGTGATCACCTGCATTGCCATTTTTGTATATAGAAAATAATAGCATCGAATTTTAAATCGCACCTCATTCCTTCGCTTACTAGATACCTTTAAATCTAAACCGCTACGTCATTCGTCTGAGCTGTGTGTTAAATACAAGTCATGGACTTGATTGGGTCTCTAGGCATTTTCATCCATTAAAAGAAATCACTTGTTTTCTTCATTTCCTCTGAACTGGGCCCCGTTTCATAAAACTTGTTATCAGTAACAGCTGCCACATTTCTATGACAAATTTGCTCTCAGCCAATCAGATACAAGGATTTCAGTAGCTTGTAACAGCTATTGCAACTTGTTATTGATAAAAAGTTTTATGATCTGGGCCCTGCATTATTCATTCCGTGTATTAATCCTGTGCTGTTAACTAACAAATTTAATGCATACTGAAGGACTGACATCCTTGGTTACAACACTAATGAACATGGCATTGGAATGATCTACTTAAGGGCCATGAGCAACTTTCGCACCCCCCCCCCCCTATAAAAGTCTTTCCTGTACCTATTTTTAGCTTTGCCTTGTTGATTTATAGACATGTACTTCATTTTACAGGAAACGTACGGCGAATATTTTTCATGGATAAGAGAAAAGGAAGGTATTTCTACAAGGACGTCAATGACAAGAATACATCAAGAGCCCATGAACTGACCATGGAAGGTCTATGCTTGCAGCCCACCACACAGCCTGACAACCCCGACACACAGCCTGACAACCCCGCCACACAGCCTGACAACCCCGCCACACAGCCTGACAACCCCGCCACGCAGCCTGATAACCCTCCTTACTCAGATTTTAGTTTTTTCAATGGCGTCCTCTATTGGTTGCGGAGGAATGATCCGATGGGTGTCGGTATCATGCGGAACTACGATGGTACCGATCAATCCTGCAAAGGTGAAGTAATTACTGCTTTGGGAGAACCGGTTCAAATACACGTCGCTAAAATTCTACCAAACTGATGCCTTTTATTTGCTTATATTAATCACGAGAGCTAAGAATGCACTTTTTATCAGAAATTAGCACTGGCGTAGCTAAAGGGGGGCACAAGGGGGCCGTGGCCCCCTGTTCATCGGCGAGCAAAAAAAAAAAATTCGAGTCCACTGCACATAACTTACCCTACCCCTAACCTGCGAAATGAAAGTAAAACATAGATATGCCACTTCTCATATAAGTAACCCAATACTGAATTTTAGTGTGCAGAAAATGCCATTTTCATGCACGAATTTTCAAAAATCTCCCTACTGTGAGAGGGGGATACCATCCTCCCCCTGCTTGGTTGCTTTTCCTCTTCACCTTGGCCCTCCTATAGGCCACTTCTCATATAAGTTACACCTGTTACTGAATTTTAGTGTGCAGAAAATGCCATTTTCATGCACAAATTTTAAAAAATCTCCCTAGGTATGGGATGAACCCCTCCCACACCCTCCCCTGCTCGGTCGTTTCGCTCCCTCGCCTTAACCCAGCCCCCTCTATGCCACTTCTCGTATAATTTACCTCATAATACTGAATTTCAGTGTGCAGAAAATGCCATTTTCATGCATGAATTTTAAAAAAATCTCCCTATCGTGGGATAAACCCCTCCCACACCTTCCCCCCGCTCGGTCGCTTTGCTCCTCGCCTCGTTTTTCTCTTCCAGGGTACAAAAGTAAAAATTGCAAATATTGGCAGTTTGCCATTCATCGTAAATGCCCTACCACAACAATGGGAACAAAAGATCAAACTAACACATTGAGAGACTTGCCTGAAATTACATGATTGAGCCTTTGCTCTATTCCCACCTCACTCCTCTTCCCATCCCTCTACCCCCCCCCCCCAAAAAAAAAAGGGAAAGAGAAAAGAAAAGAGAGAAGAAGCTTTTGTTACGTCCAATTTTAAATGACATCAGGAGCAGCCACATGAGTGTTTAAATGACCCGAACGTGATTTTTGTTATTAATTCATGACTTCATGAATTTATGAACTTATGAGCCAAATGTAATGACAGTATACATGTATGGTTACTCAGTTGTGTAGCCTGTGGAATTAAGTGCATTGCAATTCCAGGGAACACTAATGCTGTTTTTAATAGCGTACCCCCAAATGCATTGTCCTCAATCTCCCCGGCATGCTATGCCACTTTGGCTGTTCTTTGGTCCATTTTAGATTTGAAGAATGATTTTCATTTCAAGGGCAACGGAGCATGCAATCTTTAATCATGCTTTGTTTGTAATTTCCAGTGCAATATGACGGTGAATTTCAAGTCACTTGACTTAAAAAAAAAATGGCTGCATTTTTAAAAACTTTTACTTTGGCGATTTGGAACAGCTGAATGAATGTGTTCACTCATGCATAAAACTCATTTTATGTTTACCTACCAGGGTGAAAGACAATTAAGTTTACTAATTGAAAAATTGGTTAAAAATCAAATTTGGGGCATTTAGTAATTCTTGTGTCTACTCAGGTTGTCATTTAAATTTTGGACTTAACAGAAGCTTCTTCTCTTTTTTTTCTTTATTTTTCCTCTTTGTCGGGGGGGGGGGGCTGGATTGAGATTTACAGAGGGAAAGCTCATTAAATGACTCTACATTGTGTAAGTTTAACCGTTCACATAATTAAGTGGAAGGGCATTTATACGTGAATAGCACACTGTCCAATTTTGCTTTTTTTACTTTTGTACCTTGGAAGAGAAAAACGGATATGTTCACTCATGCGTAAATTTTCTCTTTATGTCCGCCTACCAGATGAAAAGACCATTAGATTTCCTTTAATTTAATATATGATATATTGACTTTTATCAAAGTCTTCTATGAAAAATCTGAACTTGAAAAAGTGTTCACTTTCTTTTTTGTGGAGTGTAAGTTTCCCCTAATAATGAATTTCAGTGTGCAGAAAATGGCATTTTCATGTTGATGGGGTAATTTTCGAGAAAAGGAGCGAAAAAAGAGGGTGTGGTTTTCACAACACTTAAAACTTTTCATAGGGGGGTGGTTGGAAAACTTGTACGCGTGTGTATATTCTGACTGACCCCCTGGGAAGATTGTGTAGCTTTAGCATGTTTGGAGGGAAGAGTTGTGTAGTTTCATAGCGTAAAGAATCAAGACAAGTTTGACACGATACATTATTTCAGTAGGAAAAAGAGAGTAGATGATTTTTTGATAATTAAGTCATCAATATTTTTGTATATAATCATGCAGTCTGAGGATAAACTATGCAAGTTGCGAAATATTTTCAAGGCACAGGTGACGCCAAACCAAATAATAATAATAATAATAATAATACCTATCATGAGATGACACCGGCGGATTTTTTTCAAAACAAAATGACAAGAAATATGACTGTGCGCTCCCCATCACGTCTATGAAGTGGGCCTGTTATTATCAACAAGTTTTGGGACGTATTTTCTGTGACTTTTGTACCATTCGTTGAGGTAGATCAGATCAATTTAGGTCAAAAATAAGTTTTCATTCGTAGATGCTTTGTAAATAATTTTACTAGTTACTACATGTTGTTACTTGTTACTACATTATCTTGTTTATAATGTTCACAAGGTTACTACATTATCTTGTTTATAATGTTCGCAAGGTTACTACATTATCTTGTTTATGATGTTCGCAAGGTTACTACATTATCTTGTTTATAATGTTCACAAGGTTACTACATTATCTTGTTTATTGTTCACAAGTGTCTGCTCATCATGCCCCCTCCCACATTGTCAAAACTGCTATGCTGCACTATTAATGCTATCAATTTGTTTTTTTCTTTTTAAAATCTTTTTAGATATGCCTTTGATTAGGCAACTAGAAGGTAGGGGAATGCTACATAGTCCAGGATCAGATTGCATTGCATTGGGCTGCACCGTCATTTTATCTCGTTTATTTTATCTCGTTATAATTTTGTAAGACTAGCTGTGATATTTCTTCCTGCATGCTCGTTTGTTTATTCATTTATCTGTCCTTCTGTTTTTTTTCTGCCTATCCGTCGATCAATCTGTCCATCGAAATCCTGTAATGTACCCATACCTGACATCATCGCTTCTTCTTTTTTTGTTTTTTTCCATTTGTTAATGAAGAAGATGATTCGCCTCCATACATCCTGCGCCCAGGGAGCTCATTAACACCAAACTATCCTATTGTTTCGGATCCGCCGCTCCTTAGCCCAGAACACAGGTGCATTTTCACGCTAACAAGGCATTATATGCCTAAAAACAAAGACATTAATTCTTGCTTACGTATCAACAAAGAAAGTTGACGAGATGGATTTCGTGTCTCGTGCCGTTTTCCTTGTTTAATTTCTTTTCTATTTTTTATTTTCTTGTGTGTCACTGTACACTCATCAAGAGATTATCATATTGTTCTATGTTTTTAACCCACTGTGTGCGGAAGGGATCGCTCTTTAATCTGTACGAAAAGTCACATGCTTGCATTTCATTCAAAGTTTTCTCGAAGTCTGGAGTTTAAATTTTTCATTAATAGGAGTTTAAAATTTTCATTAATTAAATTTTAAAATCATGACTTTCATCATGTTGGTGATAATCTCACTTGTTTTCCTTCAACCCGAAGTTTTCTCAAAGTTTTGAAGTTTAAAAATTTCTCTGATCTACTCCCGACAATACTTTTATCATGTTCGTGTTATCGGCTTCAAAATTACTATGTGGTTCAATGTATATCAGATTATTTTCTACATACTTTCAATCTTTGATGAGTAAAAGGCGCTTCTAGCTCGCACAGTAACAGTGTACGGGGATGTATTGATCTTGGGTTTTTTTTCGTGAAGCAATTCACCAGGCCTCTCAGAAAACAAAGATTAGTCTATTATCTGTCAGCATACACTGTATACATACGAACCATAAGCCTAGTCATCACGGTCTGTAAATTATTGATCCAACTTGAGGTGATTTATGAAAAACAAACAAACAAACAATCAAACAGATAAAACAACAACAAAAAACAAACGCACACACAACCCCCAAAAAGTCTGTTTATTGAAGAGACCAAGCAAAAACAAAAACAAAAATCAAAACAAGGCAAAAACAAATCAAAAGATAAAAACACACGAAAACATCTGATATTATCCATTATGTCCTTAAAACGCCGGGTAAGTTGTTGTTTTTTGTTTGGTTTTTTTTTGTCGTGGGGGCGGGGGGGGGGGGGTATTTCTTTCACACATACTACCTAATTATATACAATTTTCTTTCCAGATGACTGATAAACTATAATACAGTCTTTTCTCTTGTTAATTTCGGAGCAAGTTTCCACACTTTGATTTCTTTGTCATTTTGTTACTGTGAGAAATGAAAATGACATAAAATCTATGAAATCAGCAAATCTGTTTATGATTATTTTATTCATTGTTTGTGCGCACGATATGAGTTCCTTTTCAAAACGGCTTGGACCATTTTTTCGTCAAATCCTTAGAAAAATGGTATTAAAACGAAACCTCAAAACAGAAGCCCCAAAAGATGTGTGCTTTGTTGTTTCTTCATTAGGCTTCGCAGACCAAAATGAAATCGTGATGATAAGCTTTAAATCTGCGAAGAACACAGACATGCGCACATAAGATGAATGCCTCTCATTAGCGTAAAGCCGCTCAGTGTGAAGTACTGCAGGTTTGTTCTTAATCTTTTTTTTTGGGGGGGGGGGGGGGTTGGGGGGGGGGGTAGATGATAGATTGAGATAATAAGACAATATGATGGCGACTACCGCAAAGAAAAGAAATATGGACCTATAGGGGAGGGGAAGTCGTGATTTGGTCTGATGCAAATTCGATTACAGAAATTTCTGAAGGGAATGCTGCATCAGAAGAAAATGATGTTTTGGGGTTGGGTGGGCATGGTGGGGGGAGGGAGGGGTTGATTATAGTGGTTTGGTACAAAGACGTTAACAGAATATTTATGAAGGAAAATGCAGTACAAATTTACAGAAAACGATGAAAGGAAACGAGGTATAGAAAAGAAAGCGGAATTTGTTGGGGGTGATGATCGAGGATGGGGCACAAAGACTTTAAAAAAATCTTAATCCATTATGAAGAATGCTGTAGAGAAACAAAGATTTATATCAAAGGAGAGACATAGAGAAAGAAAAATAAAAGAGATTGTTACATTTTTGTGTGTCATGTACACGAGAGAGCTGATAATTTTAAAGGAAGGTTGACTAGGAGAGAGAGAGAGAGAGAAGGAGGATCAAAGAGAGAGAGGGAGGCAAAGAGAGAGATGGAGAGAGAGAGAGAGAGAGAGAGAGAGAGAGAGAGAGAGAGAGAGAGGGAGGGGGAGATTTGGTAAGAAGAAAAAAGGATACTTTTTTGTTCTTGGGTGTGGTTGGCAGAATAATGAAGATGATGTCTCTGGTATTATGAGAAAGAAAAGAAAACAAAACAAAACAACAAACCATACATAAGCCAATGATTTTCGAATGACATATTTGCTGTTTATATTGCAGATTTTGTTCTTGTTATTGTTGTTATTGTCCTTGTTCTTGTTGACGGTTTTTCATGAGTGCAAGATTTGATAAATAAAAACAAAAAAGAAAACAAAACAACAGTGAGAGAAGGTTAAGAATCCTCACAATGAATCCACCGTGTTACAAAAAGAAAATATTATTTATAAAATATAAAAATCTTGATCAGAATTTCTTATCACCAAACATTACTACTAGGTGTTTTTTATAAAAAAAAAAATAACAAAAAATAAATCCCGAACTCACAACAGCCTGATTTGTTCACACTGTAAAGTTGAAGAATTTATTTGGACTAGGTTTTGTGAAGTTTCTTTCATCAATATTCATAGAATGATGAATATTGAATATTTAATCGGATTTTCACGTTTTGAAAAAAATTGAGGCCACAAACTCAAAAATGCAAAAATTGAATTCAGAGATTCCATTGTACCTCTTTGAACCTATAGTCATGAATTGATTGTTAATGACACTGGAGAGCAAAACGTGGGCAGAAATGGCAGGTGCAATGCACAGTGGTATTGTTTTCTGAATTCATGACTGGATACACACACATATTTTTGGGCCTCATTATTTCAAAAAGTGAAAACCTAAGATTAAATATTCAGAGCATTATTTCATGAATACTAATTAAGGAAAAGTCACAAAACCTAGTCCAAATAAATTTGACATCCTTCAACTTTGTGGGGAAAAAATGAGGCTGACGCGAGTTTTGGCTTTAGAGTTATTAACCAGTTATCTACTGGAACCGGGTGGCTCCTGTATCAAGTCTGTGGGAAAGAGAGAATTCAGTATTCAGCAGGTTAATGATAATTAAAAAAACAAAAACAACCTTGTAGTCATGGAGGTATATGTTGCAGGAATGAAAAGTATACTCTCTCCCTCCTTTTCTCTGTCTCTCTGTCTCTCTGTCTCCTCCCGCTCTGTCTATCATCCCCCTGTCCCTATCTCGTATCTCTTTTGTTTATATTTTCTTTTTTTTCTTTCTTTCTTAATCTCTTTTTCTTTCTCTTTCTCTGTTTCCCTTCTCTCTCTCTCTTTCCCCGTCTCCCCTCCCTCTGTCTTCCTTTCTTCATTTCCCTCGTGCTTTCCGTTCCCCATTCTCTATCTATTCTCCCAATCCTTGCCTATCCCCTCGTCTCCCCTCCCCTCTCTCTCACTCTCCCTAATTCTATCTCCCTCTCTCATCTTCTTATTGCTATCTCCCCCTCTCTCATCTTCTTATTGCTATCTCCCCCTCTCTCTTTCTCTCCCCTCCTTAATTCCTACCTACCGCAAACAAAACAAAACAAAAAAACCCGACGATTAGATCGTTAAGGATGATACAACAAATATTTGGAATCCAGCGATTACTGTTCCAAGTCATCCGCTCCTTCTATATCCCTATATATTCCGCCATCTCTTCTCGCTTTCTTTCTTCATCCGAAGTCAATTTTTTTCTTTCTTTCTCTCTTTCTTTATCTTTGTATTTCATTTCTGCTAGCTCTCCTGGAGGCTTATTGTTTAGGATCGTGGCCGGGACGATGGACACGCGAGCCGGGAATACTTCGGGGGCAGTTAATGATGTCTCTCGAGAGCCTAAGCGCTTAGCTTGCTTGCTGCTTGTGTAGCATCTTCAAATTTAATTAGATTCTTTTTATCTCCTTCTCGCTTTTATATCCATCTTGTTAGTAACGGAGGAGTACGGGAGGAGGAGGAGGAGGAGGCATGGGGAGGGCACACGCCCTCCAAGAGAATGACGAAAAAAAACTTGAATTGGAGACGGGGAGCGGGAAGGGGTAGAATAGGATGATAGAGCCCCTTCCCTCATCATCCCAAAACATTGACGACTCCGTTAATTTTCATTTCATTCACGGAGTAAGGCCGGTGCCCCCTCCCCCGGTCTGCATGCTAGTGCCCCCTCCCCCATGATGCTACAGTGCCCCTTCATTGGCAGTACCCAAGTCACATGCACCATGGCTTCTTGTTAAAACTGCTTGTTCTGCATGTTGTCATTTCCTAATCATCTCCATTTCTATTCTTCCTACTTTTATTTCACCCTCGTTTTGTCTTTTTTACTATTCATTATTAAATGACGCTGTTATTATGGATAACCAAGCTTTTGTCTTCACAGTTCTTCTCATATTTAGATGTTTCTGTTTCATTTTCCAAGGAAGCATACTATGGGCAATGCGAAAATCAATTTACTTCGATAAAGGCTGTTGCAGTAAGTTTACTTGATTTTGCAATCAAATTCACAATCTGTGAGTAAATTATAACAAAAGAATAATTTGAAGAAAGATGAGTTAAATATACGACACAAGGGATTGGTGAAATATTAGGTATTTAACTAAAAAGGATTTATCATAATCAAGCTATATTTCAGAATATATATATCGGAGATGGTACACACCTGTGTGCCCACTAACACTGTAAAAATCATGGAAGTAGTCACATAAAAGTAACATATTATCATACTGCAATGAAGCATTTTAAATTAAAGAGCGATAAAACAGAAAGACTCTTAAGAAGCTCGAAAAACAACGGTGAATGAAAATACGAACGTGAACAGAAGACCTTCCCTGGAATCCGTTATCTTCTATTTCTCATCTTCAGTCACATTTATCTCTTTTTTTTTCAACGGAAATCACTATTTCCGCTGGACCAGTGTCTATCTTTCTTTACTTATCAGAATGCACTTCAAAAACTAAGACCATTTGAAGTGGGAAGCTAAGAAGTTTTTATCATGAACTGATCAACCTCTTTTGTCTCTTGAACTATTTCCTCTGTTTGGCTTTTTCTCCCAATCCGTGATTTTTGTTTCATGTTTTATAATGGAAAAAAATACATTTTTTAAATGCTCATTTATTCATCCATAATTTCATTTCAAAGTTGTTGAAAGATACCATAAAACTTCGAAATCATCATATCGTAAAGAACAACAGAAAAAACTCAAACAAATATTCAACAATTATAACTAAACAATTAATAACGCAACGTTAACTGGAAGGCAGTTTGAATACAACAATGGAATGGATAGATAAATAGATAACGAAAACTAATAACAAACTAATAAAAATGAATAAATATATAGATAATCTGATAAATAAGAACATTATAGAAGTAAATGAATAAACAAGCAAATGAATGAATGCATAAATCAAGAAATACATACAGAATGATAGATAGAAATATAAATGAATAAAAAATAAAATAAACAGGTTAATAAATGAATGAATAAATGAAAAAATAAATAAATAGATGAATGAATAAATGATCGAATACATTAAGAAATAAAATTTTTAAAAATGAATATATATATATATATATATATATATATAAATGAATAAAGAAATAGATAGATAAATAAATAAATAGATAAATTTAACAAATAGATAGATGGATAGATAAATGAATGAATAAATGAATTGAAAACATTCTAGTTTGCCACTTAGACAAGAAGAGGCTTCTTCGCTTCCGATCACCGGTTCGAGATTGACAGGTAACTCGGAAGTTTTTCATCTCATAAATAAATAAAACACATGATAAGTAAATTAAGTTTATCAAAAAGAGGGACTAAGGTGAGCTTTTCATCACAGATTTTGATCTAGGACTCTGAAGAAGAGAGTTGTTTGTTTACAATTTACCGGGTCATTAGCTCAAGAGCCGTTATGTCAACAAGTATTTAGACAGTGAGGGCTTGTTGTCCCGATGACGCGACGTGATTGACAGTGGAGGAGAAATAAGGAGCACGGGGCGCGTGCCCTCCGCATCAAAATGTAATTACGAAAGGAAAGAGAGAGAGAGAGAGAGAGAGAAAGGGGGGAGGAGGGGGGGGGGGGGGGAAAGAGAGGTAGACAGAGAGAGAAGGGGGATGGCGGGAGACCTGGGGAGCATTTTATGAAGAGTTTTGTCAGTGATTTTCACTGACAATTGTTATAAGCTACTGAAAATCCTCACATCTGATTGGCTGAGAGCAAATTAGTCAGTGAAAATCACCGACAAGACTCTTCATGAAACGCTCCCATGGGGACCGTTTCATGAAAGTTGTCAGTCAATGACAGTTACCATAGTAACAGTCAGTGATCAGTGCTTCTCAGCCAATCAAAATCAAGGATTTTGTTGAAATTGTCAGTGACTGACAACTTGCATGAAACGGTCCCCAGAAAAAAATGATTATAACCCCTTCTTCTACACACACATATACCCCGCTCTATATCTTTTCATTCTCCCAGTAATAGACCGGTGATCCCAAGATAGCCGTGCCCCCCCCCCCCCCCCCCCCCGTTTGCAGGCACAAACCCTGGTCTGTCGAAACACGTTATAGAGGTCTGAGCAGGAGACTAATGCAGGTCGACTGGGATCGTGTACTTTACTATAGCTGCTCCACTAGGCACGTGGCCTAGGCTTCTCCCAAGACCCAAATGTGATTTAAGAAAAAGTGTCAATTAGGGTCTGTGCTTGTAGACTAGTGTCCCTCCCCCGCCCCCCCCCCCCTCCCCCAGTCTTCTAGACCCACCCATCTTGTCTTGTCAGTCACTCCATCAAGCCTAATGTGGTGAAAATAGTCATGGTGGTGGATGTAGCGCTTGGGGTGATGGAGGTTGTGGTGATGGTTGTGGTGGTGATGGTGGTAGTGGTGGAGGTAATGGTAGTGGTGGTAATAGTGGTGGCCGGTGGTGGTGGTATTGGTATTGGTGGTGATGGTGGTGGTGGTGGTAGTGGCAGTGAAGGGTTGTAATGGTGGTGGTAGTGGTGGTGATGTTGTTAGTGGTGGTGGTGGTGGTGATGATGTGATGAAAATGATTAAGACGAGGCGGAGAATAATGATGATGATGATGTATAGTGGTGGTGGTATAGTCATGATAGTGTGATAACGGTGATGATGATGATAATGATAATGATGATAATGATGATTATGGTGGCCCTGAAGTACGCTCGACAACAAGTCATGTGGGTCACGAATTTCGCATCCAAGGTAGTGAATTTCGCGTCACGGGTCATGAATACTGCATCCCAGGTCATGAATTTCGCCCCACGGGTCATGAATTTCACGACTGGGATGCAAAGTTTGCCCCGAAATTCACGTCGCACATGACCTGTTCTGGAGCTACTTCAGGGCCACCATAGAATGATGATGCTTCTGCAGCTAATACTGAGGATTGCGCTTGGGTGTGTAAGGAGGATCAATATGAAGAAATTAAGATGATGATGATGATGATAGTGATGATGATATACCTTTAAAGTTGCTCCATTTCAATTTCAGTACCAATTAAGAGTCTTCCATTTTCAGACAAGAGAATCAGGAAATAGCCCTTGTTCCTAAAACTTAATTAATCCGCTTATTTACAGGAAATTGGTTGTCCTTCCAGTATCAGTCAACAAGACTGAATATAGTCCTTCTCAGTTATTCTTTGTTCCACTTTATGCCAATTTTGATTTTGGAATTTAGAATTGGAAAATGTAACTTAATTAATCCGCTTATTTACAGGAAATTGGTTCTCCTTCCAGTATCAGTCAACAAGACTGAATATAGTCCTTCTCCGTTATTCTTTGTTCCACTTTATGCCAATTTTGATTTGGAATTTAGAATTGGAAAATGTATAGGCAAGATAGTAACCTACAAGTAAAAGAATAAAGACCTACACAATATCTAAAAAATAGCAGGGAGGAAGAGGAGCTGTAAGAGGAGGAGGAGCAAAAGAAATTTGTACCATCACCTAATCCATCAATTGTTTCTTGTGCGTTTCTGTCATCATTAAAATCGGAGTCAGACCGACATTGATATTTCTATTTTATGGCTTCCTCAATCCCAAATTATAATCCGTGGATTAATTTTTAGCATTTAACATGTAATGTTAACTTCTCGCAATGACCAGTGAGAGAGATAATTAGAGAGATTCCTTATATAGAGAAGTGACGAGAGAAAAGTGTGACTTCATATTCTGTTTCGGACTCACTAGTTCACACAGATCTCACTCATCAAACAGACAAGCAAGAAAAACAAACAAATAAACGAACAAGCATAATAATAACAAACAAACAAACAAAAAAGCAAACATTGAAAATATACCATAAAAGGAAAATGCCCAACTCCACCCAAAGACTAAACGAATTTTTCTCCCTTGTAGTCTTTTCTTACCCGCCCTTTTTTTTTTTTAATTTCAAGGGCATTTTGAAGAAGATACTAGTGATATCCCCTTTCCAAAAGGACCAAATGCAATGACTCTATAAAAGTGAATGACATTCGTTTGAAGTAGAAACGTTTCGTATTGATTGGCCCACCCTCGATCAAATCAATAGGATCGATATCTTCGGAAGGAGTCTGAAAAGTGAGCTATGTCGATCTTGTTAGACTCAATGATATTAGAGTCCGCTTCAGACGGTGAACTATTTACATTTTGTGTCCTGTTACGTAACTTCTGTAACCAAAAATTGGGAAATGCACTTTTTAACTTTGATAATTTAAAGGATTGAAGTAATTCATTTCTTGAAAGTTAATACAAACTGAAGCAACTTTTTTTCCACGTACCATTTACTAAGACTTGTTTCACTTTGAAAATATTATTTTGTATCCAGTTTTGAAAATGCAATAATTCATTCCGATATTTTATGTTACTATTATACCAGATTACTTCATTTTCAATATTTGTTACTTTAAACATATCGACGTATTTTAGTTCAGCCCAAGAACAAAACATGTCAACATAAAAGTTAGGCAACTTTCTTTTCTTACAAATATTATACATATCACTCCTTTTACAATTAAAATTCAAACAAAAAGGAAACTCCCCAATTTTCTGGGTCTAATATTCGAACAAAACTTTCCAAGAACTTTGTTCATTTGTCAAATATTTATAAATCCATGATAGACGGAGTGATCGACATTTTGACTCTAAATCTATCATCCCCAATCCTCCTTCTAATTCAGGCTTGTGACAAATGTTCCGTTTCACTTTTTCTATTTTAGAATTCCATAAAAATGTGTAAACTAGTTTATTTATACGTTTTATTATTTTCGGAGGTATGGGAACTGCCGTGGCTATATGTACTATTTGGGATATAACTAACAATTTAATTACAACGACTTTTACATATAATGATAGTTTTCTCATTTTCCATGAATCCAGTGTATTTTTTATTTTCTCAACTTTACTTTCCCAATTTAAGTCTTGAACGGCAAAATTATTTTTACCAACATATACACCAAGACACTTTATTGGATCCTCAGTAAAACATAAATTTTCAACTTCAACGTAATTCATATTTAATTGCATGAGATTTGATTTGGTCCAGTTAATTTTTGGTCCCGCATATTCTCCAAACGTTTCTACTTCTTTCATTATTTCTTTAACAGATCGAACAGAATCGGTAATAATAGTCGTATCGTCTGCATATTGAACGATACGTATGTCTTTAAAATCAAATTTGTTTTCATTAAAGTATGGAACTTGGATTCCCTTTATTTTACCATTTTGTTTAATTTTCATAGCTAAAACCTCTGCAACAATTATAAATAAGAGGGCTGAAAGTGGGCAGCCTTGCCTCACGCCTCTTTCTATTGCAAATTTCTCTGATATCCAACCAAAATTTAAGACACGGCCGTGAGCACCGTTATAAAATGTTTGTAACCATCTCAGAAACGAATCTTTAAATTTAAGTTCACGTAACAGGAAAAATAGAAAATTGTGATCTATAGTATCAAATCCTTTTTTGAAATCCAAAAACATCATAATAGCTGGTTTATTTTCAAAAAGACAATAATCAGTAGAATCCTGGATAAGTCTAATACATTCAGAAGCTGAACGATTTTTTAAAAAACCAGCTTGATCCTCTGATACAAGTTTGTAGATTACTTTTTGTAATCGTATTGAAAGAATCCGAGCTGCAAGTTTATAATCAATGTTTAACAGCCAAATAGGTCGCCAATTGTCTAAAACATTTTTGTTACCTTTCTTATATGATAAAGTAAGAATCGCTTGACTTTGTGTACAAGACAACTGTTTCTTGTCGTAACCTTCATTCAAACTGTCAATTACCATATGTTTGATTTCCCCGCAAAAGCATTTATAAAATTCAACGCTGAGTCCATCACTGCCAGGTGATTTGTTCAATTTCATTGACTTCAAAGCATCCCAGCATTCGTTCTCTGTAATTCTTCCCTCACATAAACTTGCATATTCCTCAGTCAAAACATTTAAATTGATATCAGATAAGTAGTCTTTATACTTGTCAAACCCAGCCCCAATAATATTTCCCTTATAAAGATTACAATAGAATTCTTTTATGCCAGTCAAGATCTTTTGTTCATCTCTGATAATTTTCCCGTTAATCTCAAGGCAATCTATTCCTTTCTTTTTTTTTTCATTTTGCTTTTTCAAGCTGAAGAAAATATTTTGTTGACTTTTCACCTAACTCAAGCCATCTTGACCGAGATCTAACAAATGCGCCTTTGCACTGATATTCATACCATTTGTCTATTTTTTGTCTCAAACACTTCATTTTATCTACATCATACGCACATAAACCTTCATCTATTTTCTTACACAAGCTATTATACTCACTTTCCATATTGGCAATATGTTTCCTCCTTCTCCTATTGATATCAACTGTATATTTCATACTAAATTCTTTAACTTTAATCTTACACATTTCCCACTTAAGTTGTTTGTCAAGATGACTAAATTCAATATTAACCTTACGAATAATGCGTTTTACATTTTCTTTATATACTTCATCTTCATGCATAGAATTATTTAGTTTCCAGCAACCATTTCCTCTGCTGTGTGCTAAAATCTTAAGTTTCATGGATACCCCGTTATGATCACACTTCAACACTGGTTTGGTGTCAACTGAACAGATATATGAAAAGTGCTCGTTCGACATTAGCCAATAATCTAGCCTCGAATAAATGTTTAATGACAACTGTCGCCATGTAAACTGTCTTCTCAATGGAAACATTTTCCTCCAAACATCTATTAGGCTGTTACTTTTTCGAAATTTTACAAAGTTCTTTTTTGGCAAGTATGCATAATAACACCCCGCTTGTGTCCAGTTTTTTGCTCTGTACACAATTCCAGTCCCCATCCGCTATATTAATAACATCGTTTTGTTTTCTAATCTTTTTTTTTACCCATGTACATAGTGATGAATAAAAATGCTCTTTCTGTGTATTCTTTGCAGGAGCATACACATTCAAACATAAATACATTCGATCCTGTTATGAAAATCTTAATGCTACAGATCTACCATCACCTTCGTGGTACGTGTCAGTCACAGTAATAGGGAGGTTTTCCCGAACTAGAATTGCTACGCCTTTGGAATGGCTTGTACCGTGATCAAATAGGCAGAGTCCTTTCCATTCTTTAGATACATTATTTTCTATACTTCTTGACAAAAATGTCTCTTGCAAAAAGGCTATGTCGCATTTTTGCCGATGAAGGCAAAAGAATATTTTCTTTCTCTTTAGCGCTTCACATATCCTTCGTACATTTGAAGTCATACAGTGAACATTATCCGCATATTTACCCTTAACATTTTCTCAGTTACTTTTTCCTTCATTGTTCTGTCAATGTTAACTTTCTGTTCGGAGTCAGACCGACATTGATATTTCTATTTTATGGCTTCTTAAATCCCAAATTATAATCCGTGGATTGATTTCTAGCATTTAACATATAATGTTAACTTCTCGCAATGACCAGTGAGAGAGATAATTAGAGAGTTTTCCTTATATAGAGAAGTGACGAGAGAAAAGTGTGACTTCATATTCTGTTTCGGACTCACTAGTTCACACAGATCTCACTCATCAAACAGACAAGCAAGAAAAACAAATAAACGAACAAACATAATAATAACAAACAAACAAACAAAAAAGCAAACATTGAAAATATACCATAAAAGAAAAATGCCCAACCCCACCCAAAGACTAAACGGATTTTTCTCCCTTGTATTCTTTTCTTACCCCCCTTTTTTTTTTTAATTTCAAGGGCATTTTGAAGAAGATACTAGTGATATCCCCTTTCCAAAAGGACCAAATGCAATGACTCTATAAAAGTGAATGACATTCGTTTGAAGTAGAAACGTTTCGTATTGATTGGCCCACCCTCGATCAAATCAATAGGATCGATATCTTCGGAAGGAGTCTGAAAAGTGAGCTATGTCGATCTTGTTAGACGCTACCGAGTTCAAAATTCATAGGCTTGCTGGACATTCTGGAAGTTTCTTGGTTTGGAAATGCTGCTGCTGCTGCTTTATGAGCGAATAACTGATTATATAACCGTTTACTGGTGCCATAGGTAATGGAGGCTGGAAATGATGATATAATTCGAGAGAGAGAAAGAGAGACAAGGAGAGAGAGAGAGAGAGAGAGAGAGAGGGGGGGGGGGAGAGGGGGAGGGGGAGAGAGAGAAACACAGAAATAAAAATATTTTTTTTAAAAACAGAAGAAAAATAGAGCGAGAAAGTGATCGAACATTTTGTGCTGTCTATTTCATCAAAGAAATTTCATGTTTTTAAAATTTTTTTTTTGTCGGTTTTGGTTGCGATTTGTTTTCAGGCATATCATTGGAGAGAGTTAGGATTAGATTATAATGCTGAGTCCAGGGTTAAAGCTAAAATCTCGGATAAGATACAAAACTGTCCGCGAAGCAATTGCCACTAAGCAGAGAGAGATTGGGAGAAAGAGAGAAAGAGAGAGAGAGAGAGAGAGAGAGAGAGAGAGAGAGAGAGAGTGGGGATAGGGAGAATGGACGATTTGAGCATGTTTAACTACAAAGAAGTGTTTTTAGTGGCCTTTTCAACCGCCCTTTGTAGGAACACAAAGGGACTCCCCGCTAATACTCGACAATAAGATCATCAACTCTTAAGAAGTGTTTAGAAGGATCTGAGCAGGCGATCAGAGCTCATCCATGACAGGTGACACGATCCGATGCGATACCTACCACGACACTATCCTGTATTGTCACGTCGTCTGCAAAGCGATAAAGCCTTCGCTGCGATTTGAAAATAATATGTTACGGATACAGAGTTGGCTCCATGCAGAGGATATCTGTAGTGGGACAGAGAAGGATGACGGTGGGGGCGGAGGAGAGCAAAAAAAAAAAGAAAAAAAGAAGAAGACAAAACAAATATAGATATATATACGAAAATCGGTTCAGAACATTTTGACTGGACAATGATTCGTATCTCATTTTGTCTGCTCCTTATTAAAGCCTCATTATGATTTGAAGATTTATGTATTACGGACACAGAGTTTACTGTAAAGGATATCCATGGTGAGACGGAGGTTGGGTGCCTACCTCCCCCCCCCCAAAAAAAAAAAAGGGGGGGGGGGAGAAAATTAATTGATATGGTCCTATAGCTTCTAAGGATAACGATATTAGCTATTGACTGAAGTCGATATTCAGTAAAATGGCAACCACCAAGTTCCCCCCTTATATATAAATACCCCATTTGCATGATTGGATTTCTTTCACTGTTAGAACTTTTGTTTTAAAAATGAACTGTAAAACTTATGGGGATCTTTAAAAAAAAACTATTGGTAGATTCATATTTTAAACAACCAAATGATTTTTAAACAGCTGTAAGTCTAAAAGTGCTCCATCAAGGTTATTTGTCATTATTCAAGACTGCTTTTATTCGTAAAATAATTTCTAATCACAAGTCCACATATCTCCATATTATCATGGAGTTATGAACCAACTCCATGACATATTATAGCCAATCTGTTCGCCCGATCCGACTTAAAAAAAGGAAATTATTGAATCGTGTCTCTGTATACTATTTTGCCTTACTGAAATACATGCATGAGTTGATGATCAATAAATTTATGTCCCTTCCGCTACTGAAATGCTTTCCATTGTTCAAACTTTATTTGTAGTTGCAAAGTAGGAGATGAACTAGACTGAAATCAGTAAGATAACGGACCGGAAAGGGAACTTGCAAACATTTAAATAAAACTTATTACACATTTGGAATGATATAATCACACTTTTTATATATATTGAAAACTGAAATATTTGAAATGATTTTTAAAATAATTTTGATGAGATAGTTTTGTTCGCTTTTCATTATTTTTTATATGAATGAAATTATAATAAACATAAACATATAATAAATACAGAGATAACTGCTATCAAGCAGTGCAATGTTGCCAGGAGAATTGTCCGATAGACAAATAGACGTAGGCATGAACAGTAAAGCTACCAAAAGCCTCAAACGAATTAGCATCTGTAATTTCAGTGGGTGAAAAACACAAAGTTCTGCTATCCTGATAGTGATTTCACAATTTTCGTCAAATTTCCACCTGACTGGTTATAATTACAGATGAATTTATTCTTTTGTAGACATATACATTGTAATGGCATGAATTAACGTAATTGCATGGCCAAATTATTCAGGCAATTAATGTCGGAAAGTATAGGCATGTTGTTAGGCCTTATAATGGATAATCTTGAAATAAGATGCTTCTTGTATTTTAGATATTCATAAAAAATGTTCAATGTTTAGTTTCTTTTCACATCACAGATTACTGAAATATACTGTATTGGAGGGGGTGAATGTAGAAAGCAGTGAACATAATATTATGCAGTCAGAATCATGCAGTTTCATGTTTGCTGTCTCAGTGCGTTACGCTATAATGTCCAGACTTATTATTTTTTGCTAGTGCTATGCACTATTCGGAAATTTACTATTATAGAAATATCAACGTTGTAGTACATCATTTCTAAAGCTTCCTTCCCAAAATTTTGAATTTTGTATTTTATTTAACATAGTTAATAGCATTTCGTTAGTATATAGTCAGATGGTCTGAATATACCATTTCGAATTTTGAAACATTCCCCTTATTAGTTATTGCGTTCGATCTAAGTGTTATGTGAAATCTGACTTTTTGTATCGTTTACGTTTTTGCGAAAAATAAAAAAATATGAATAAAAGTGATAACGTTTTTAATACAAGTTGTTTCTGCCATGATATGCATGCAAGTGAATTTGCATGATTATTCTCTCATTTACTCTCGGTATATGATCAAATCTTTCTACAGGAAAATGTTAACATTTAGAACTTGTACATGAAGTCTGATGAGTTTATTCTGTCTATTTATTTATAATTCTTTCGGGGAGGGGGTAATGAAAAATCTGAAGGTAATAGATATTAGCATGATAACTTGTCATGGTTTTTATTTGCATTTGAATGAGCATAATGATGTTTCCTCATGTGGCTAGCTTGAGAATAAATATATTTCCCACGTCTCGGTGGATATATACGTCAATCAATCGTGAAAAGGACATGACACTTTCGCCCAAAAGAATAACGGTGTTCAGACAAACACCTTATTTCCTCCAAGAATAAAGCCAGAAAAGAAAAGAGAAGAATCTAAAACAACAATTCCCGTAATTTACCTTTCATTTGGCGGCTTAGCGGTCACGCCGCACAAAGGGCTGGGGCGGGGAAGCGAGGACTAGCTGTCAAAGGAGTGGAGAAGTCAATTGTCGGCTCGCGCGGGGGTAGTTCGCTCACGAGGGCTTAAGCCAAGGGGTTCCCCTGCCGTGAGGGTGCCAGACGGGCGGGAGAGGAACATTGTTCCTCCTATCTTGTCGGACAAAAGCCCCAGAACAATAGGATGGGCCAAAATACAGACATGCTGGAAGGGAAAAGTGATAGTTTGATTTCGTCTTTATGACAAGGGTTGGTCAGGCGAAAGTGATTGGTTGCTTGATTGGTTGATTGGCGTGTACAAGTTATAGACAGAAATCGAGAGCAGAGCAGAGCAGAGAGAGAGAGAGAGAGAGAAAGAAAGACACAAAGAGACAGACAAACAGAGAGAGAGAGAAAGAGATGTGAAAAGTTGGAAATCGAGAAGCAGTCAAGGTTATAAATGGTACACAAAATGTAGAAAAAATAAATGAAGTATCAAAAGAAGACAACCGAGAGAAAACGAAAAGAGAAAAGGGAGAGAGGGAGAGAGCGAGAGAGAGAGAGAGAGAGAGAGAGAGAGAGAAGAAATGGGAAGGGGAGTATTGATGCAGATAAATTTGAATTTAAAAATATCAGTTTTGTTTGTGGAAATAAAACTTGATTCAGAAAAAAACGAGAAAATGATGAAATCCTAACTAGATCATCCTGATCATACTGTCAAAACATATAGAGAAAGAAAATTAGAAAAAGATAAGAAAAGAAACGCAAGAGCAATTTTACAAAAACAAAATAAATTTACAATGAATTAGGGGGTCCAAAAAGAATATATAAAGATGTTTTCATGAACAACAGAAAAAGTGTAGGAGTATTTGGCAGTATCATATTTTCAAAAACTTTCTAAATATATTTTTAATCGCTATGTTTTTGTTATTTTTCGTTTTGAAAATGTAAGAGTGTTGGCCAAAAATGAAAACATATTGATTTCTTTACTTCGCTGCAGATCTTCAAAAACAGATTATATCAGTGAGGAATCATACATAATTCTCTAACAATACCATTAATATGGGATTTTTTTTTACCCCAGTTTTCACCGAAAGCCTTTTACGCACTAAAAGCACTAACGCAACAATTGTAAATTAAGGAACAATGTTTTATGGCCATGGCTTAATTCAGTTTAGATGATTTTTATCGCGTCCATTTTGATCAATTATCCTTTTCGTTTTATTAGAACAAAACGCGGAAAAGTAATTTCTAACCGTAGGCAATATACATGAGATGCATAAGATGCGTAACGATGTCTCGCCAATAAGTCATCAGTTTTCGGTGCTTCCTAGAAAGAGACCCGCTGGATATGTCTGGTAGGAAAAAAAAATTAATTGCACCATAAACGGTTTTAATCAGCAATAAAAATGACCCTTTCTTTGTAAATCTATGTCTTTGTACTGAGCGTTTCGCGATAACCGCATGTGAGAAAATAACATATTTATGAGCTGCTCATGCTATTAGAAAAAGTCATGCACAATGTCAGAGAAGAAGACAACGAAACATCCTTAGATTTCAACCTTCATGATACAACTTATGCCTAAATAAGGCGTCACAACTGACATCCGCAGATATTTTCTCCTTTAGATTAATGAATTTTCTAGAAATCAGATGTCTTGTGTCGAATATGGATTCACCAATACTATACAGCTCGGTTAATGAAAGCATCTTTCTTGCTACAGGTGCCTTCTGTGTTCCAGACATTGGCGATCAAGACGTTCTATTTACATCTATCTCTGTAAGTATCATGCATTAAAATTGTAAGCTTACAATTTACTGATGTGTTATAGTCTATATCGCCAAAACAAAGAATAAATGAAAATTCTAATTAGAGAAGGAGTCTGATCGGTTTGTCACGGACGGACATTTGACAAATCTTGAAAGTATGAAGGCCTGTAAAAAAGAAATATTGAAATTTGTTGAGCTATTTTTTGTTTCATTGTGAAGGGTATCACTGAAGGAGTTCAAATTCAATGAAATTCGGTTACCCTGGTTGCCTACTATAATCAAACTAGAATCCATAGAATGATCGATGTCATGGACGGACAAAAATGATACTTTTAACCCATTCGTGACAGAGGTCCACATTTTGTGGTTTGGCCTAATATCTTTTGATGCAAAGCCCTAAAAATCATACTAAGTACATGAGCAGTAAGAGCAAAAATTCTACACAAACTGTGCCCATTTTGGTTGCGTCAATATTCGTTCTTTGATGCTGAATTTTTCAAAAAGGAAAATAAGCATTAAAATCCTTAAATTGGCAATGTGATAGAAAGTTTAAAATCACCATTTTCCTCTGCAAATTGCCAACTTTTTGACTTCTCACCACAATTTCTGTCAATTTATATTCATTTCAGATACATGACGTTTTATAAGAAAATTGTAGCAATAAAATAAAAATGTTGGTGTTGCCAATTTGAAGAATAAAAGCTGATTAAATTAGGCTTTAAATAATTCCTGTCATGAATGGGTTAACCGATCAGGCTCAACGATGAGGTATTTTAAAGGACAGATAGATTTGCATGTCTAGTGTGTGGGGGGGGGGGGGGGGAGGGAAGGCGATGCTCTTGTATAGCTCTTTAAGCGAGGACAGTGAATAAAAAAAAAAGTACCTGAGAACAATGCTCCTTAGATGTCAAACAATAGTCCTCGAATGTCAAACAGTAGCCTTCCGAGGACAGGAGAACTATGGAGTAAAAATGTCTGTCCTCGGGAGTAAAGCCATGTGAAGAGGTGTGCGCGCGTGGTGGTGTGTGTGTGTGTATGTGTGTAATTCCGCGAAACCTCATCGACGTCATGGATGACGCCCACGACGACATTTCTTCGCCACTTAAAACGTTGTTCGAGTGCACGTACACCTTTTTGATGGCCTAGGGCATGCTAAAACGCGTGGCGCAACGCTTGTTGCTCTTTAGCAGCTTAACAGACGTGACTTGGACTTGAACCTGGGTGCGATCAGAGTCAGTTTTTTAGGCGAAGACAAAAAGTTGACTGTGGACATTACCGCTAGACCAACTCCTTCTCCCTATGATGGACAGGCATGACTTTTCCAAATCTTTCATCGCTGATTTTTAGACAAACAAATCGTTTGCCTATACGGACCTTCTACATGAATCACTTTTTAAAAAATTTATTATTTTGTTGTTGTTTTTTAGCCAGGAAATCTTCAATGACCTGGCGTACAAAATGTATCTCTGTCCATAAAACAATGCTTAATCACACTTTAAAAAACAACAACAACACATGCACACCTTAGTATGACTATGCATATGGCACATAAATTTATTTGATATACGATAAAACAGCAATGCAGATAAAATGCCTTGCTCAAGGGCATAAGTGCCGTGCCGGGGATCGAACCCCGGACTTTAGCGTCTCCAGTCAAGCGCCTTAAACCACTAGACTACGGCACCTCTACACACGCAAACACACATACACACATACATGCACACCCGCAAATACATATGAAAATTTTAGTTGAATATCTTATTTTACCAATTTGTGCAGGACTTTTTTTTCTGTTTCATGCTATCTCATCATCTCTTGACTGAAAAGAGAAAAGTTTCTTAAGAACTCAATATCAGTAACTGTGATATCGGTTACAGTTCTTTATTCCGAAGGTTCGTTATTCTGAAAGTTCTTTTATTTCGAAGGTTCGTTAGTCCGAAGATTCATTTGTCCGAAAATGAAATAAGGTTCGTTAGTTCGTTAGTTATTTTCGGACTATTGAACCTTCGGAATAATGAACCCTATTTCATTTCCGGATTAACGAACCTTCGGAATAACGAACCTTATTTTATTTTCGGAATAACGAACCTTCGGACTAACGAACCTTCGGAATAACGCCACAAATGTTCGGATTAACGAACATCTAGGTATACGCAATTTGCGTGTTTCGAAATAACGAACCTTTGGAATAACAAACCTTCGGAATAATGAACATCACCCGTGATATCATTATGATAATTGTTTTTAGAAGAGTTATCGAGAGAGAGAGAGAGAGAGAGAGAGAGAGAGAGAGAGAGAGAGAGAGAGAGAAGGTGTTGTCTGGGTAGGTAAGCCGGCCCCCTCTACCGTTAGCTCACTGTAGTCATTCCACTGCGACAAATTGATACACTTTTAAATACAGTGACCCAAGGCATTTCCATACTGTGAACCACAGTGTGACCACACTGCGAACCACGGTACCCACCACAGTGTAGACACATCGTGGTTCACAGTGTTGACACACCGTGGTTCACTGTATCAAAAAGTGTTCCAATTTGTCGCAGTGGAATAACTATGTGATACGCAGTGTGGCCACACTGTGTTTCACACTGTGGTGATTGTGTGTTCTTTCCGGAAGGGTTATTGCTTCAAATGGGTAAGTTCTTTTACTCTCCCTTTCATATTTCCTCTTTATATCTCCACTCTCTCTTTGCCTAATATTCCCCATCACACGCTGTAAAAACTACCCCGTCCCTCACTCTCCACCCCTCATTTCACAGCCACCTTTGCAGATCTTCTCTGAACAACCATGAAACGACCACATCCAGTTACCTACACCCATTCATACATAATATACGCACACACATACCCCCATTCCCATACACACCCATACGCACACTTTTTTGTTTTTCAATATCTTTTATTAGATTTCATTCAAAATACATCATTACATACAAATCAATATAAATAATAAAGATTTTCACCTCTTTTTTTTTTTTTTAACAACTTGATAAATTGAATAAATTCACAAATCAGTGAGCAAGGAAGACGAATCATAGAATGAAATCACTCATATAAAAAAATGAAATACATACCCCCCAGCCCCAGCCCCCTCCCCCTGCCCCATATAGTGTGAAATTACATGAACGATCTTTCAAAATATGGCAGTCTTCCTTCTTTTTCTTTTCATATATTCCCTCAGCTATAAACTTTATTCAAAGGACCCCAATAGTTATAAGTAAGTTAACTAAGTACAAATACAACTCCTCTTGACGCATTCATATCTCAATTGATGAATTAAACATAAGTTCACAAATCAATGAGGAGAAAAGAAAAAAAAAACAGTGAAATCACTTTAGAGAGAGAGAGAGAGAGAGAGAGAAAACGATTCAAAGTGTGGCAATCTTCTTCCTTTTTCCATAATATATCAAACTACTGCCATACATACGAATGTGACGTATGTCATGTACAATTAACCAAAACATGCCAAAAAAGATCAGAGAATGGCATCATTCATATAAAGAGACGTAAAACATGATGTGTGAAACCCTCCGTTCCCAGCCCCCCCCCCCCCCCCGCCACCCTTCTACCACCTAATCCCCCTCCCCCACCACAAACATTCACAATCACATCCACAAGCACACCAACATACACAGACATGCAACAGTACTCCACCCTCTCATTCACGCGCGCACATTACTAGGCACACCATACCTGTTCACATTCACATCCTCATGCACTTTCAGTTCTTCCCATTTTTGCAGGTGTAAATGCAACATGCCTACCTTTATTGCTAGGTTTTTTCTTCCTCTATAAATTCTACTATATATTTTTGTATTTTCATACCGGAATGTACATGGCCTTAAGCCCTTGATTTAAAAATTACATATTTGATAAATGGGATGAGAGAATTCACACATTTATTGATATTTGAATTACCAGGTAGTCCCATGAATATATCCCCCCATTCCAAATCTTTTAATTCAACCAAGCCGAAGTGTTCAATACAGAATTGCCAAGTCCTTCACAAACCCAAACCTCAGCAGGTGATCCTTTGTGTATATAACTCCATGTAAAAGCATGAACTGAAATTCTCTTTGTTTTCTGATAAGGGTTGTGCTTCTTACTCGGAGAAAAAGCGTACATAATTCTTTATTCGTAAAATTAAACTTGCTATGACCATCCTTTACTGTTAAATCACATGATCCACGTAAATTGCTGACACACGCCCGGGCGCCCCCACACATACATAATGATCAATTACAAAGCTCATCATTCGTAACCAGATGTTCATGGTATCATCATGTGTATGTTGTACACTGATGAACAGATCGTCATAAACTGTATTCCAACCGCTTGGTTTTACATTTGTTATTAAATCTACAGCGACGAATAAAGAAAAACTTTTTACTTCACATGTTTAAGCAGCAAATGATGAAGAAGCTCTTTCATTATATGAACATTATTTTTCTTCATCGGATTAATTTACGGATCAGTCTTTGAAGTATGTGGGCGACAGCAAGATTTTATAACTGAAGATGTTACTGACAAACAACTAATTCTACAGCTTCCTTATTGTTTGATTAGAGCCAGAAGGGCTTAACTCTACTAGTACTAAATGCCTTTCTGCTTCTCAACATCTGTTATAAGCAACATC
>CM057165.1:11524237-11546737 GCA_029962745.1 Echinometra lucunter | reverse complement strand
AAAAAAAACAATTTAGGAAATTTTGGAATGATATCTTGAGATAAAGGTTATGTCCATGTTTGATCAACATGTACAATTTTTGTGAAAATATTTATCTGCTGTTATATCAGAATAAGATTTACAACTTCATTTTGGCACGAGTTTCTTTAATTATTTTCAAATGTTGTACTGTTTATAGGTATTCATATCTCACGTGTAAAACTGTCACATTCGAAAATGACTTCCTAAATTTAGAACGTTTTTCTAGGAAAAGTTCCTGCGTCATACGTTCCCTTGCGTTTCTTATACAACATAAACATTCTGTTTTTAAGTATTTACACTGTAATACTCAAGTTTTGCATTTTTCACATTTCTGTCACCAATAGAAGTCGCCGAAATCCTACTTTTTGGTAAAAATGTCTGGTTAAACATATAATTGATCGTATTAGGTAATAATTCATGATAACAATCCTCATATTTTGGTCATGAAATTATTCATTTTTCCTGTTTTTAAAAACGTTTTTGGCAAAACAGCTTTCAAAGTTTGTGTTACCAGTAATTTGCACTCTTTGGGGTGAGCATAAAAAACATCCCAAATCAGATTTTGAAATATCAAATTGAGCTTGCATGAAATATGTTATTATTTTTGACACTGTTCTTTTGGGTAAAACAAGGACATTTGAATAATAATTCCGATAAACACCGAGATAATTATCGCCTTGCCCCTATCCATGTGATGTAACATACCCTTGCTTCCTTGGCACATAGCATTTTAACCCGATCTTCACCCCACTCGACAAGGCGATTTTGCGATTGCATTTCCGCTCTCTCGCGTCGGATATTGACGCATCAATAAGTGAAGCAAAAACACGAATGTTTGATTAAAACAAATTACATTTATTCATTCATCTATCTATTCATTTGTTTGTTTGATTTCATTATTTTTTTAATTTGAGCATGAGACCAGTTTACTTGGAGGATTGTATTGGATATGAAGGTTGGGGGGGGGGGGCTTGTATGATCTGGTCTTTTAAGGAAATTCATTTGCATCACTATTCACTAACTGGAAAGAGGGGATATATAATTCCTAGCTCCGGTTTGGGAATGATATCTTCTCGCTATGTTATGGTTCGAGGACTGCGAGGCAAGGAGGTGGGTGGGCGAATGTCTAAATATCAAGTCATACACGATTTAAAAAAATGTTTGCCACGTATAATATTCATGTATTAAGCCCCCAATTTTGCACTTTCATTTAAGAGCACTAACATCACACACTTTGTATCAATTTAAAAAATTGCTTAAATGGCCAATAATATCATACAAATTTCTCTGAAATCATTGACAAAGGATGAAGAGAATGGGGTTAGAATGGGGGAGACCGAATACCGGAGGATACTTTCTTACACGATAAAAAAAATCAACAATACAAACTCAATCACGTGCATGGCGACGATGCCAGGATGCCAGGGGCGAGGTAAATAAATTTTCCTAACCCTTACCCCACAATAAGATTATCAGTAAATTACGAAAATAAACTGAAACAAAAAAAAAAAAAAAAAAAGAAAGAAAATGGTGAGCCGGATAATCGTTGTGTCACACGAAGGGCTATTTTAAAGATTTTTCTATTCGCCCCTCCCAATTAAGGCTTATGGCCCTTATCCTTTATTTCGAAAGTTCTAAAGTCCATTCTCCGTGTATTATATTACGCTATATTCTCCTTCTTAGGACCTTCTTCCAATTCATCGTCAGTGCAATGAATTGTTTCGTATTTTGAACGATTGAAAGCATGATAAGTACCCACGTTGGCGTATGAGTCAAATATATAAATATATTTTTTATAATTAAGTTTTAATCCACAAATCAAACCAAATTACAAACAAATTACAATATTTATCTATAACTACATGTATTCTGCCCTTTTTTCCAGATCATCTCAATCATATATATATATATATATTTTTTTTTTTGGGGGGGGAGGGGGTGGGCTATCAAAGAAAAAATTGCCCTCAAGGAAAATGAAGAATAACAGAATGAAAAAAAGGATCCAATCAGCTAGATATTCAAGAAAACTCGATGCGATGTCAATGTTGAAGAGATACAAACAATTATTTGAAAAAAAAAATTGACGGTGATTTTTAATTTTTTTTTTTGGGGGGGGGGGGGCAGCAGCCACTCCCAAATTGCCAGTGAGTTCACATGAACCAATTGCAAATCTCTGCCACGAAATATTATAATATTATATTGAATACAAATCAATACATCAGTATTTGTCTTGAACTAAACAGTTTCATTATTTGATTGATAGAATTAAAATGAAATTGCCAGGGGTGTTATAGAATATGTTCATCACAACTTCGTCAGTTCCCTACATGCGATCGGCGTAATTGCTATTTCTTCACGCCTGTTTCTCTTGAAAACTAAATTCATAATTAATTCGAGACTCTTATCTTAAGTTGCTTCCGATACAACTATTTTGCAAGAAATGACGAGATATCGATACATATATTATGTCAATATTGACCTTTTAGTTTTCTTTTATTTTCATATTCAGCTCCTGGGCAAACACTATTCGGGATCAGCATGTCAAATAATGTCAAAGATATTATGATAAGAAGTTGGTAGGAAGTCTTGCATGGCCTACATCAGTGGCGGTACACTCCAAGAAACTTCGCTAGTTTGTTCCGGCGCCTTTCCAGCTAACTTTAGGTGCTCAAGAAGGCGCGCTGGACCCTTTGGACAGTTGAACATTGAGGATTGATTATTGTGTGTGTTGCCGAATCAATCATTATTCCGTAAAGCTGCGGCAACTCTTGTCGCCTCACAAGCAACATGCCAGTCATGGGTTGCGATGGGGATTTGTCGAATTCGCCCGGTTCCCTCATCAGCAACAACAGTATGAACAGCAGTATGAGTAGCAACACCAGTACCACTGGGGGAGGGAGCCACGAGTCTCTTGGCGGCAGCCCGGCGTTGTGTGCCGGGTGCGGTGGGAGAATTAGCGATCGTTTCTACCTGCTGGCAGCGGACAGGCAGTGGCACACACAGTGCCTGCAGTGCTGCGAGTGCAATGTGCAGTTGGATAGTGAGTTATCCTGCTTCGCTAAAGAAGGGAATATTTTCTGCAAAGAAGATTACTTAAAGTAAGTTCAGTTATTCATGTTCAGTAACTTTCATGTAGTTATTATCTGTTTGATGTTCACAATATCATCAGTTATGTATAAAAATTTCTTTGATATTAACACAAATTAAAGTAAACCAAAATACCAATAATTCTGATAGGAGATAAAGTCAACGGCTTCCAAAGTAATACAACGATCTGTTTTTCTGGTTAGGGATTGTTTGAGAAAAAGAAAAATTTAGGGAACATTGGAGGGTTATAAGGAGAGTAATATGCACTTAAAATCAAAAGATGGGTTGAAATTTAAAGAAAAAAAAAGGTATGTCCTCATGAACATGATCACTTTGCTTTCATCGTTAAAGCCCTTAAGGCAAGCCTCGATCTTGACTTGATATATGGCAAAGGCTTTAACGACAGTCTCTCTATTTCCTGTACGAGTAAAATTCTTTTGTTCACTTTTAGATACTGAGCCCTTCATCCATAACCCTAACCCAAGACCTGGGCAAGTCCAAACCCTATATCTGTGATGGAAAAAAAAAAAGCCGGGACAAGCCTCGTTGAAGCAATGATTGATCATTCTATAAGTTCGTCCATGCTTGTTATATTCCTATAGACTTTGTAACCAAGAGTTCCACCCAACTCTTTGGTGTATTTTGTTGCGTGTTAACTATCGCCATGTAATGAACCTGTTGCCCTTTCTCCAGGTCGTGAATTAGATTTTAATTGACATTTTAATTGAAAGCATACACTCTAAATTCCTTCGATTAAAAAATATAATCTAACGTTTGATTAAAATTTCTCCAAATCTATTGGAGTAATTTTTAATCGAATAACATTACTATTTCGGAAGAAAATACGAAAAGTTTTTACTCTATTCTTTGATTAAACTACACTGAAACATTTGACCAATGAAACTAAGCCACGTGTGTCACGTGACACGAAAGCGAGTTCTGATTTTTATTACTGTCGTTTGCACACACCGGCGTGCCGCGATATTCCGATCGGGATCAGCTCTTGAATTTGAGAAATGGACATGGCGGAGGGTGACGATGGATTTCGTGCCCTTCTTGAGACTGAAAACATAAGCGGAGAATTCATAGATAAATTCGAAGGTAAGTTTATGTCCGTAGAAAGTAGAGCATTTGAAAAAAAAACAGTCATAATTTATTTCAGTTTAGCCTCACCGGCCGGGCTCGGGTCTTGCTGCAAAAGCCAGTAGGCGCGGTAGGCCTACAGTGATTCTGATGTACACGTATATCCATGCGTGACCTAAATTGTACATTGAGACTGAATTCTTGACAACTAACGTTCGTTTTAACAGATAAAATCTGCATGATAATGTTTATTTATAATAATATAACTTCCTGTAGATATTCTTTAGTTATCTTACCCTATTAAATTGATGAATTCGTGTAGTTTTAGATGCAGATTGCATCGATTGAAAGTGATTCTAGTTTTTATTTTTTGATGCTCTGGTAAATAAAATACATGCAACCGCACCTGCGCCGAGCCGCCGCGCCGGCCCGGTCTGCATAGCCTAGGCATAGCAAAGCATGCCAGGCATAGCCATAGCAAACGGACGAAATTGAAATAGATCTAGGTCTAGGCTAGACCTAACTCTTTTATTGAGGAGGACTCTTTGCATAATTTCCATGGAGTGACTGAATCATGGCACATGCCTTGACTCTTGACTTGAGTGCTGAACAGTGACCACAGTCCACACACACGCAAAAAAATAAGTTAGATCTAGCCTAGATCTAGAGTCTAGATCTAGGGACCTATGCAAGTTCGAACGGTACCGTATTTACTCTAGATTCTAGTTAGACTCTAACTGTTAGTGTTAGATCTAAATTTAACCTAGATCTAGACTCTAGAGTCTAAGTTAGACCTAGATCTCTAGATTAAATCACAATGATGCCGTTCGAACTTAGATCTAGATCTAGGCCTAGATCTAATTAGGCCTACTTAATTTTTTGCGTGTGTGTGGACTGAGACATTCCTTTTCTTTTTCAACAAAATGTATTTGAATAATGAATTGCATAATCCCAATCTGGTTATTAATTAAATCATTGAGCTATAACTGGGGGAAGGTTTTCATTCAAGTCACAGATGTAAAAAAAAAAAAAGTTTGTAAGATGGAAATTTCAACATGTACCAACACCCCAGTCCCCTCCTGATTTACATGAACACACCACTGAATATACCAGGGAAATTTACCGTGCTACAATAAAATAAATGCAACTGCGGTTTACTCATGCATAAAAATTTGGTTTAATAAACCATAAAATTCACTCAGCAAACCCAAACTGATCGCAGTTGATCATAAATTTATCATATCAACTTCAGTCTGGTAAGCTCCAACGGACTCGCCTCTCGCAAAATTGAAAGGCCAATTCCTGCGCAGCCTAATTTTCATACCCTTTACAAAAGTGAGCATTGCTCATTCAAGCAAGAATATTTTTGGACGTTCTGGTGTCAGATGAAAGTTGAGAACATAAGCTATCCATACAAATTTTCTTAAAGTAAAAAATTCATTTTTTTTTTTAACCCAAAATTTAAACAGTGATTAATATGAGAAATTAAATCCATGAATGATCGGTTTTACCTTTACCATTCCCTCGTACATGTAGAGTGCAGATAAAGAAAAATTGTCATCGTAATAGCAACGCAAGTTTTTAAACTTGGTGTCTTCTGGAGTGTTTCTTTTTTATGCTTTGGACCCCTGAACGGGTGCTGGAGGCATATGTTTTCAGGTTGTCCTTCCGTCTGTGCACCAAATGTAGTTAACGCGATTGAAGAAAAATCCTTGCATGGATTTGATTCATATCTGGCCTAGGGGAATTACATGAATTGAAGATGAGCTGATTAGATTTTAGGCAAATCTGTCATAAAGGTCACTGAACTTTGACTTAAATTTTTCAGCCATAACATCAGCTACATGTACATGTAGGAATGTCCATTGCTTATGACACTTGATGGGAAGGATTTTTAGGAGTGGACAAATACTCCACTGAAAAACAGAAGGTGAAAGGTCAAAGTTCAAGGTCACAGTTCATTGTCGTTTTTGCAAAATTAGCTTTTTTACAGCGCTAACTTTACCTTGGAATGTGCAATTGGAATGTAATTTGGTAGGATGGATATAAAAGAAGAGGCTTGCCTTTTCAGTAGGTAGAAGTTCAACTTCCATCGTCAAAGGTCACTGAACTCTACAAAATATGCTGTTGTGCAGCAATAATTCCAGCCATAGATATCCAGTGTTTATATAATTTGATACAAAAATAGAAATTAATACATTTTCATAAAGTATTCTAATGAAAGGATCAAATTTGAAGGTCAAAGGTCAATGAGCTTTATCTAATGGTGATCGCTACAGAAGGCAGATCGAGAAATCTCATTCAACTGCGTGGCAGTAAAATTGCTCATTTTTATTCTTTCGAACATACCATACAACTGTGACATCACAGTTTGGTAATATGTTTTTCTTCTAATAAAACTTCAAGCCTGTTACACATAGTCTTGAAACAAATCTCAATAATGCCATTATAAAAGTATAAAATTGATGGAAAAAGGTAAAATGGATAAATACGGTTTGGTTAAGTGGTGCCTAAGCTTTTGGGTAAATTGTACTCAAAATTTTATTTGAAAAAAATATCCCTTAATTGAAAAAGGAAAAGCTTGGCCAAACTTTCACTGATGTGTTAAATTGTAATATGTAAAGATTGATATGTAAAGATTATGGTACTACTGTTGTTTTGTCTCAAAATCTTTTCAATTCTAATTATTTATTCTATTTATTGATCCATACAATTTCATAGATATTCGTATTCAAAATTGTTTAGCAACAGGTTTGATGAAAAAATTTTCAAAAAATAATGTAGAACTTTTCGTTTTTAGCTCATCCGGCCCGAAGGGCCAGATGAGCTTATGCCATGGCGTGGCGTCCGTCGTCTGTCCGTCCGTCTGTCCTTCTGTCCTTTGTCCTTCCGTCTGTCCACAGTTTTCAAAATGTTTCTTCTTCGTCATTTTTAAACCGATTTTGATTCTGATTGTTTCATATGATAGGGGGCTAGGTGGGGGATTTAAAACTTCTACACCAAATCGTGAAATTCATTATCTATCTCAATTTATGCAAATTTATTCAAAATCACAAAAAATGCTTCTTCTTCTTCATTTCTCAACCGACTTTGATTGTGATTGCTTTATTTGGTTGGGCTGAGTTATTATGCACATTAAACTTCTACACAGAATTTTGAAATTATACTCCATTAATTAATTATGGTAATTTATGCAAATTTATTCCAAAAATAAACAAAATTGCTTCTCCCACATTTCTTGACTGATTTTCATTCTGTTTGTTTGATCTGATAGGGCTAGGTGGGGGCTTGAAGACTTCTACACAAAATTTTGAAAGTAATCAATACTCCATTGATTAATTATGGTAATTTATGCAAATTTATTAAAAAATATAACAAAAATTTCTTCTTCCACATTTGATATTTCAGATAGATAAGATATAATATTTATTGGAACTATAAATAATTAAGCTTTGGTTTGTTATTCATAGATGGCCCACAGGACAAGAGAAGGAGGACCTAGCCAAGGAGATCATCAGGACATGGCTTATAACGAAATGTGACCATCCCGGGATGAAGGGTCATGTATGTATTATACAATCAGGCAATTGCCGGAATGTGTTTTTTCATGATCATTTTTTCTTCTAGTTCTTCCTGGCTCATTGACATAAGAAAAAAAAAAAAAAACATATTCCAATGAAACTAGAAACTATAAATATTTTGAACACAGTCTATTTTTTAGAATACCAATCAGCCTAAATTGTATTTTGTGTCATTGCTAAAACAACAAATATAACCAAAATCTATTTTGTGACATTGATACAACAAGAAAGATAACCAAAATCACCCTTTGAATATGGCCCCAGAGAACATTCAATTTCTGCCAATCTATTACATTTCTAATAATATGCGCCAGTTAATAATATTGATGGGCATGTTGATGGTGATGGTGGATATATATATAATATGTTAAGATTTATCAGCAATAGAATAATAATCAGTGTTTTATTATATTTCTTATCAGGAACACTTTTACCACAACCATGATGGGTTCCTCGAGTACAGACTAAAAAATGTCAGATCTACCCAGGACCAGAGGAGACGGAAGAGGAAGTTCGATGGAAGTGAGCAAGCTGTGATGGAGATACATGAAGATGGAGACATACCGCTCAACCAAGAAGACGAAACAGTGGCCCAAGAGAAGGTACAGGCATGATATACAGTGCGTCCCAGAATAAACGAAACCGAGATTGATCGATGATTTATCATAACTTATTCTTAATCAAATTTCATAAATGACCCATCATTTTAAAGCTAAGGGTCTCCTCTTTCATTTGAAGGAATCAATATGACCCATACGTCACGCATGAATAAGTAAAAACAATTTAAAGAGATGAAACCAAAAAGTCAAGTGATAGCTATAGATTTTTTTTTCTTCTTTTTTTTTTTGTATTTCAGATCAGTTGGATGAAAAATTCACCTCCAAGTCGGGACAACTGTGGAAGGATCGTACAGTACTTCAAAGAAACAAGTGATTATCGCAGATCTCTTCTAAAGAAGAAAGAACTCACCATCACAGACATGATTAAGGTGTTTCCTAGACTGCAGGACATGCCAGAATTGGTAATTACATTAATTGGATCCTTGTTTCTGTTTCTCAATCTCATGCATTGTAATGACACAGTAGTCCATAGCCGCCAACTATTGCAAAAAATGTGTACTTATTACAAATTATTACACATTCATACGAAATTATGAGTGCACTTTGAAAAATTATGAATTTGAGGCACTTTTATTTTAATGTCACACTGAGTGGAGTGTTCCCATGTTTTATTTTTAACAAAAGATGTTTGTTGTTTGTTCACACAAGTTATCCACATTGGGTACATTTTTTGGGGGGGGGGGGGAGGGGGGGGGGCATGGTAACCTGATTTCATCTTCTACTACTGTATCCAAAAGTGTCAACAATTGTCATGCACCAGGTAATTTTTTTTTTTTGCAAGTTGTACATGTGGCCCCAGTCCCTACCCCTAGCTGCACCACATGAACCTTGTGCAAAATGTGAATTCATCCATAACCACAGATGAGTGTTAAGCCGCATGGGGCTCTTGTTTGTATTTTTTTTTTTTTTTTTTTATTTTGGTCATACACACATTTTCCATGTGCTAATGCTGTTGTAAAATGAAATAGAAATGGATAAACATGTATGCTTATCCAAATGTATTCAAAACTTTAGATTTTACCACAGTTTGTGTTATGCCTTTCTAGGTGAAGCATGAATGTTTAATAGTGTTATTCCATTCTGATATTGCAACATACTGTGAATTTACTCTCACTGTGTTCTTGTTCAAAGATCAACATTGACTTCCACATTGACTACCCAAACGAGTCTGATAAATTTTTGAAGAGGTGGGAAGCCAACTTTCGAGAAAAGATAATCTCCATTGGTATGACAGAGTACTCCGCAGTCCAGGACCTGATAGCTCAGTATGGAGAACATGACAATAGTAAGTGTTATCTCTGGATTTACAAATTCTAGTGTTTGATAATTATCTACCTCTCTTATCTTCTACAGTATTTGAATTGGGGAAATAATGACCAAAGAAAAGAAATTAAAAATTTAGAATGAACTGCTGTATACCTTTGTACCTGATTTGTACTAATTGAATTGTATCGCAAGAATTGATGCAGTTCAATATTACAGAAAAGTTTGGCTGAAACACCAGTGAAGCTAACTTTTATTTTGGAATTGAAATGATCGCAACATTACATAACATGCTACTAGCGAATGTCCGTAGTGATTGCAATGTTATTCATTCTTATTGACATTGTCAATGATTTGGTAATTGCTTACACAAGTATCCGTTTCAGAGCCTTAACCATACAATAATTTAGAACCTTTAATAAATACGGTTCAGTTTTTTACATTTTATTTAAAAAAATTTTATTGTTGCTTTCCCCAGGAGATCTCTGCAGTCTGCTGGTACTTATCTACATCCTCCATAAACCACTAGGCAAAGGGAAAGGAACAAGTTCACGAGAGGATGCAGTGAAGCATCTCCTGAAGACTGTGCCTGTAAGTATATAATATGAAAATAGATACTGAACCGAGAGCCACTGGTTGTACCTATGCCACCTGAGGTTATGCGTCCTTTACTACTTGGTGGTGTTGCAGTATGTGTAACTGAGGGCATCTTGGTCAGTTCTTCTATCATTATAATGGAATACTCCGGAATAGGTGATCTTTGTTGTGCGTGTCTTCCTATAACATCGATATATGCCAGCTCACAAATGTGTCTAGAGTCCTGGCCTCCACTATGCTTTCTGGATGGTCATTCTGGTCTTTGACGGTGTGTGGCAGGAAAGAACCCCCCTCCCCTCCCGTATTGCTGTGTGATTGTCCTTTCCGAGTTCGAAGTGGAGCTAGTTTTACTTTATTAGAGGTCAGTGTGCTAGGTTGTGGAGCAGGGAGAGGTGTGAAATCTTCCTACCCTGCTCTGAGGTTGCCAATCAAGGGTCTCGATCATCTGACTGACACTGAATTAAAAATTAAAAAAAAACATTAAAAAAAAGTAAGCAGCACTTTTCTGTATTTACTCCAGCTTCTTGATGTTCTTTTTGTAGTAGGGTCCAAGCACAGGAGGCAGACTCAAGCAGTGGTCTGACAAATTAATGCTCTATTTCCAGGCTTGTCTATTTCCCCTCTTGATGATTTTAAAGTTAATCTTCAGGTCTCCAGTGGCTTATTAGCAAAGCTGTAAACACTGTTGATGTGACTATCCAAGTTCATGTTTTGCCGGATAGTAACACCAAGGCAGTATTAACAGAGTATAGTTTGGGGCCATGCAGATATGGTATGATGGATGAAATGGATGTCTACTAAAATGTTTGTCCATACTATACATGTCATTATAAATATTCGTCTCGGCTTTTCCTTTGCTTTGAAAATGGGGATGAAAATGACACGATGAATCAGTTCTTTCTAATCTTAGACATGGTGCTGGTACCTGCTGGAGGCGCCATCATCCTAACCTTACACAGGTACTTCAAGAGCTGTTTGTGTTCATTGGGAAGTAAAATGATGCCATAACTCAATATTGAGCTTTTACCAGGGGCATGCTCCAACGCACACTGAATTAATCTTCCGTGGATGCACATCACTGCTGTTAAAATTTGTTCATGATACACATTCTGCAATGCATTTTATTGCCATAATGCATGTCATTTTATTCTTTTTATTCTTTTTCTTATATAATTTGTAGCATTAGTCTAGTCTTAATTTAATTTTCTTTACTTTTGCTTCCTCTTCCTTTTTCAGACTGGAACCAATGTGGAAGCACTCGCTCAACAACAGAGCCAAGAACGCAGGCAACCATACCTTGTTGCCGTAGGACAACCGAAGAATCCGGATCAGTACTTTCTGATGTTGGATAAGGTGCTGGTGCCTGCTGGAGATACAATAGTTCAGGCCACAGACCAGCTGTTCAAAAGTCACTTCGTCTTCAACGTAGAATACTCCCACAATCTGAAAAATTTCTATGAATTTCTTGCTTCCATGGTGTACGGAGTTCTTCCCGTTAATAGCACAAAGGCAAGTGTCAGGGCACTCTCTGCCTCCATTGAAAAAATTGTGTAAAATACTACTATATACACACTCAGTATGCATGTCATATTAACCAATTTTCAAATAAATCTGAGTATGCATGAGATCTCTTTTTTCAAAAAATGTAATAACAAAAATGTTGCAGTTTAAAATGTGTAAAATTGTGATAAATTGTTGAAAATTGAAATTTGACTATCATATTCCCCTCACTAGATACATTAGTTTGAAGTAATGAGTAATGTAAAACATCAGCCCGATCTTGTTATCTAAATCTTTTGAAAGTTACTGCAATTTGTGATGTAATGTCAGGAACAAAAACTGTGTTGCAGGTGGTGGTCTCTGTTAGTGAAGTGAAGTTCAATGCCAGTCTTTACATGTCTTCTGTACTTTTTTTCTTCCAAATTTAAAGGACCTATTTATATGCAAATGCATGTTGACTTGTGTTGATTTTGTGATACTTTTATCATCACTTATGTGGCCAAATGAATATCTAAATATGTATCAAATATTTTATAATAATTTTTCTGTTATTTTTCTTCAGCAGGCTTAGAAACGCCCCCCCCCCCCCCAAAAAAAAAAAAAAAAAATCCTCCAAAACAAGATTCTGCCCGTGACCTCATCTGTCAATCTCTGCTTAATTACTAATGCAATTGACAAAAGATACTGGAATATACAATTGTCACCTTCCCCCAAAGATGGGCATCTTCCTACAATAGAGTTGCATGTTTGTACATAATACCAATCAAAATATTTTCAATTTCAATGACATTTGCTATGCTAGGAAAGTTCTACAAATACAAGGACAACAAAGGCACAAAGCGGCCATTGTATGGAAACATGCAAGTTATCCTCAGTCTAGGGAGAGGTGCATTCCAGTGTCTTTTGTTAATTAGATTTCCTTGTGAGCTTTTGCCTACTGTTTGCTGTAGACTTTTTGCGGCATTACATTGACTTACTGTAGACAGGGTTTCAGCAGTCGAACAATTCGAGAGAATGGGAATGTACATGAAAGATAACTTGAATCGCCCCATGTTGCAATTCATTGATTTATCACACTTCTTTTGAATATGAATTGGCTCTCTAATCAACCTGGTCATCTGTTGTCATTTGTTGTCATCTTTAGACAGAATTTTGCTCTTCCCCCCCCCCAGTATTGTGTGGTTATTTGTTGCCACATGATCTCTAATAGTTGACTTGTTAATAGCATCTCTCAGATGGTTCGACTGCCAATACCCAATCTTCAGCGAGTCATTGCCAGTTTTGTATTAATTGTGTAAACATTTCAAAATCAAATTCATTTAAGCGTTTAACCGCCGACCGTGCCTGCAGGCACGCTTCCGTGTAATGGAAGCATGTCTTCATGTGACACATTATGAACAGATTAAAAAACACCTAAACTCTTAGAAATTGGTATCAATAGAAAGTACAGTAAATTTCCGTTATTTTGATTTGTAATTTGATGATTTTTATAAAGTATTTGTTTATTTTTTTATGTTGACTAAAAAGCAGTAAAATTTTTGGATCAAAATGATGTAATAATATACACAAAACGTATATAGATTGCCGTGGCCAGTATAAACGCCCTTTAGTATTTATGTTGAGTGTGTTACAATGGCAATGATTATTGATATAATTAAAACAATAATTTCAATGATAAGAGTAATTCATATTATTACTTATTTGTTATTTACAGGATGTGTAATTAAAAAGGAACAACAAAAAAGCAACTGGGGGCCCCTGCCCGCTGCCCCTAATATAGGATTTTTTTCCAATTTTGGGGCCCTTTTTTCGCGTGCCGATATTCATATTTATCATCATAACTCCAGTTAGGATCAATGGTATTCTTTGATTTTGGTGTCTACATAAAGCTGACAATAAGAGCAATCCCATTAGTAGAATCACAATTCCACAAATTTACATCTTTATCACTAAATTGCATATTCTTTTAAAAATACTTTTTTTTTTGAAAATTATTATCTGTTTATTTGGTTACCAGAGCAATGCATTGAATGAGTTTTCCTTCCCCCCCAAAATCTCACAATAATCTTTAAGCTCCATACTTTCAAAATATGTATGGTTTATTGAACTTTCCTCTATTCAGAATTTTGTAGTATAGTCTTGAAAACTTGCTGCCAGTTTTCTCATATTTGATTAAAATTAATTCGGCTGTTAAACGCTTAAAGGCATTGGCTAACTTTGTGAGCAGCTGATTTAAAAAATTCTCAAACTAAGATGAAACATGTGTATGAGTACTTGTATTTATACTCAAAAACCCTGAAACCAACCATAATTTGGAAGGAAAAGCTGTAAATTAGACGCAAACCGCGATTTTATTAGCTTTCGTCTCGAGAGACACTGAACTAAGAGGACCGTTTGGACGAATTCAAAAATACCGTTACTTGCCTTCCGCCGCGTGATACGTCAATACACACAGTGCGGTCCGTTGAGCCATGTGCGCATGCGCACTCCTTACGTTGGGTCTATGCAACCGACCCTCGTATATTTTTCAAACATTAGTTCACATTTCTAATATTTAAAATTACTTCCCGTGGATATTATGCTCTAAAACTTTCACACTGGTATTTTTACACTATAACCCTAATGTTTATCCCATTTTAAGTAACAAAATGAGATTTTTTTAAAATCATAACAATGTTAGCCAATGCCTTTAATCATTATTTAAGTAAATAATATATTTTTATAAGTATTTTTCATTATGCAGTGATTTGCATGAATTATTAGTTCTAGTATATATGAATTTGGGTTACAAAATGTGTATTGCAGAAATTTCCTCATTGTAAATTTCATTGGACATATATTATGCACTTCATTTTATGTATAAGTTGATAAAGTGTAAAATATTGATTAAATCTTTAAATATTTGTTATGCAGTGATTTGCATAAAGTATCAATATTAGTATATATGAATTTAGGTTACAGATTACATTACCTAAAAATGTCCTCATGAATGTCATTGGACAAATATTATGCATTTCATTTAATGTACGGTTATGAACTCTCTTTGTAAATACAACACTTGCACCAAAACGCTGATAAATAAAACTCGTGGAATATGAATTTTGAGTCACAGATTGTTTTTTTTTTTTTGTAGTTCTACTTTTGTGACGCAAGAATGAGGATGATGCTGGGGTGACTAAATTTTGTTTAATCCATACGACTAAATTTTAATCTAAGAATATTTTAATCAACAAGATTAGAATTTAAATTCCATTAGAGTAGATTTCAATCCAATTGGATTGATAATTGTTAATCTAAAGGATTAAGATTTTTAATCTAAGACCGATTAAGAATTTTTACTCTAACGCTAGATTAATTTTTAATCGACATGGTTTGGTCCCTAATTCTGGATATCCTTAGAGTAAAAAACTAATCTAATATATTGGTATTTTAATCGAAGGAATTTAGAGTGTATATTTCATTTTAATTCATGTGTATTCTTTACGAACATGTAAATGGTCATGGTGGTCTGGTGGTCTGGTGGTCTTGCATAAATTATTGTCGCCTTAAAGAGAAAATCATCCTATTCATATGATTCCAAAGATACTTTTCTGAAGTTTATAATCAGTCACTGCTGAATCGATAAATCAAATGCAATAGCAGTAAGAGATAGAAGTATCAACATGGGTCGAGCCCAGGTAGGGCGCTTATCCTTTATCTGCCACTCTCGACCCAGGTTTCGTAAGAATGTCGAGTACTGCTTACTTGTGAATTACATCTGTGCTGATTACAGAGAATTATGATGGGAGCGCCTATAGAGATAGAACTGATATGCTCGATGAAAATGTGTTTATTAAATTGATCAAATATAAATTCAAGGAGGAAAAGCTGGACAGGAGGAAACACAGGAGTTTTAATGAAGTGAGTATGGGACATGGAGGTCTGAGCCTCGTTTCATAAAACCTTGTTGTCTGTAACAACTGCCACATTTCTATGAGAAATTTTCTCTCAGCGAATCAGATGCAAGAATTTCAGTAGCTTATAACAGTTATCGCAACTTGTTTTTGATAACAATTTTTATGACATGGGTCCCTGATGCTTGATAATCTTGATAATCACTGTTCTTTTGTCTCCTATCTCGGTGTCCTGAAGACGGTATGGATCCAAGAAGTGCGCTCGATGTCAGGTCGGCATCGAATCGCACGAGATGGTGATGCGAGCCCGTGATCTCGTCTACCACCTCGCTTGCTTCAGCTGTGCCGTGTGCAACCTCGAGCTCACCACGGGCGACTACTATGGCATGCGCGACAACCTCGTATACTGCCAACTACACTACGAAACCCTCTTCGTCCCGTCCTCGGAGCAGAGCACTTACCACCAACTCCACCACGCCTCTCCCCCTCCCCCATCACAACAACCCACCCTGCACAACCTCTCGCCCAGCTACCACGCCCATGGTGGGTCACCCAACCCGGCAGCGCCGTCGACCGGACACCCCTTCTTCCAGAATGGACTTTCCCCTATCCACAAAGGAAGGCCACGCAAACGCAAGGGGGTGGACCATCTCATTGGGTTTGGAATGGGTAAGTCAGCATTTCTTATCGCCATTGTCTTTGTTTTTATTTATCCCAATACAAGTATAATGCATTGCAATCTTTGGTAGATCATAAACTGTAGTCGGATTTGGATGGCACTTTTGCGCAAAGCCTCTTTTCATTTTTGTATTCAGTATTTGCTCTCTATAGTTAAAATTGAATAAGAAAAAGGCGTATACAAAAGTTAAGCTGATTGTGCCCAATTAGTCATTTACAAAAAAATGAAATGTCAAACACCTAAATACTTATATAGAAAAGAACAAAAAATTGCGTGTGTCCTGTTTTTATTCAAAGTTTTTGATGACATTGACAATAACACGCACGATTTCAGTAGGATCATTCGAAATTGCCATGCAGTTGTTGATGATGAGGAGGAGGAGGAGGAGAAGAAAGTTACGATTATGAACGAAGCACGGTTGTTTTACTGAAGAGAAAACAGGAGGCTAAGAATGAAACGCAGTTCAAGCCTTAAAAAAAGCACACACACACACACACACACACACACACTTTAAGCCAATCAGATTTACGTATCCTGGGTTTCGTTAATTCTTTGGTTAGACCTATTGAACCTTTTATGCAAGAAATACTATCTTACTTTTTAAGTCATAATCTTGCATAGAAGGATCAACTACATACAGTTAGGCCTATATGTCATTGAAACTTTTAAGCAAGAAATATTACGTGACTTAAGAAAGAAATTCTGTTATTTTATCGCCTCTGGCAAAAATGGATTCACAGGCTTAACGCTTAATCTTCATCGGCCAGAAAAGAGGAAACATTTTGATCACGACCTCTGGCATTTAGAACAATCCACGGAACAATACTTTGTTTAAGGAGAGAAGTATCAGCGATGCTTTCATGGCTGAAAAACTTCTTTGGAAGACGATCAGAGCATATTAAACAAAACGTTGAGAATCAAAGCACTTAGCGAAGAGCTCACCAGCCCTTTTAAAGGAAGACACAGTGTGTGTAACCCATGGTGTAACCCTGAAACTGACTATACTTGTTGAATGATGACGTCACAATAAAGAAAATTTTGATCACGAATCGTAGTACCTCTGTGGAGAATGTTGCTATTGTTTTAAGAATTTGTTGAAAACTATACATATGGAAATAATATAAGGGAAACGTATTTTCTAAAACCAACTAGTCAGAAATAAATATTTTGCTTGTCAAAATGATGGAGTAACACAAAACAAAATATTGTGATCTAGACCCGGAAAGCTTTTGTAAAAAGTGATTTAAAATAGACACTCGAAAGATATCATGCAGCAGTGACGAGGCCAGTACTTTTTCAAATGGGGGTTGGGTTTGTAGATTTATTTTAGACACTATTTTCCCAGGAACATGCATTTGGGAATTCTACAAGCTGCCCCAACTCCTTCACCTCGAAAGGTGGAAAAGGAGTGCAGTGGAATTTTGGAGAAATTACGTGATGGGCTCTGGGTGTTTTTCCTGGCCCTCTTTTTGACTTGACTTTTTCGGGTATAATTCGAAGTCCACCTTCTCACAGAAAAGAAAATATCAAGAATATCTCAAAAGAGAATTTAAAAAAAATCCAGAAAGTATCTTATTCTACGTCAACATCAAGGGAAAACAAACAACAACAACAAACAAACAAACAAACTATGTCAAGAATTCGTCTAATGTCAGAGATTGGCAAGTATGAAAACATAACAGAACAGGGGCAACACATGACAAAGATAAACAAAACAAACAAAAAGGAGAAAACCCAAATAAATGAAATTATGTAAGGATCAAGGAGTGCGCCCTTCATTTTTCTCTTGAATATTCGTTTCTTTCGTATAATCATGGTAACGTTCATTACATAGTATCCAACGATATACCTTCCAAAATAGAACTTCGGTTCATAGAAATGAATGTGAACGTCGCTCAAAGTTTATGCAAAAGTTCTGTAGACAAATGACTATTTGAAGTAAACACTTGTAAAAAAAAAAAGGGGGGGGGGGAAATATTGGAAATAATTTTTCTAAGCACGCAAGAAAAAAGGTAATATAACCCAGATGTACATTTAAGAGATGAAATCTTCGGAATTTTAAATTTTGAACACATAATGTAATTTAATTCTATACCTATTTAGAAGAAGACTACAGTTTCAAGGAAAAGTAAGCTCATTAAGTATTCAACTTGTCGATATTCTTCGGTCAATGAATCGCGATCGATCGAAGTCATGGGGTTATTTGTGTCTGTGAAGTGTTTGTATTGAACTGCAATCAATTCGACCAATTGTTTACAATCGGTGAAAGAGAGAATTAAATAGTGATGAGAATCGTGTAAATGACACTGTGAGTTGTGAAGCGTAGAGAAGGGGGGGGGGGGGGGGGGGGGGGGGCTCTTGAATGTGATAAATACTCAGGTTTATGGGTTAGATAAGACAACCGTCAATTGTCTTTAATTCACGAAATTTCATATGTGTGCATAAAGATACTTGTTCCTGTTAATCTCTACATTTGATTTCACTTCCTTAAGTTTTATTTTCCTTTGAAAGTTTACAAATCATTTCATGATAAATTATTACCGAACTATGAACACATAGTTATGATTGATATTACAGGCAAATTATATTAGCCTATACATTAAACAGGCGCGGGTTGACATGTCTGTTGGTGGGTGGCTGTCCAAATTACTCGAAATCATATTTAAGAGTGGTTGTAACATAATCAAGTACTGCAAACAAATAAAAACTGTCTATATACATATACATGACACATGAACTCATAATATTTTGTCATTCGTACGACACACGTCTTGTCACTGGCAGGAAACGAAGTCATTACAACCAACAATCGATATTTTGCAAACTGTCCATTTTAGCACTTCTTGCGGCAAAATTGGGAACTGTTTAGACATGTTAGACACTATGTCCTTTTGAAAGGCAGCGTGCCTCTGGATTTCAAACATACGCACTTACAAAAGACAGTGAGAACTGACAAAATATAGTAGGAAGAGAGAGGAGAGAGAGAGAGAGAAGGAGGGGGGGGGGGGGGGCGGGTTTCAACTTTAGTTTTCTCCCGTGGCGTTCTTTTGTGGCGTGCGCGCACGACCGTGCGCTAATGCGGGCCAAATTTTATTCACTGTGCCCGACATCACGCAAACTGCTCCACCTCTTGCGCGCCCAAACAATACATCCAATATTTACGTTTCCCGCCCTCATTCTTTCATGGTGAAGCCTACAAAAATCGGGGCTATTGTAAAAAAAAAAAAAAAAAAAGAAGGAAAACCTGTCCCTATTCTTCCCCTCTCACTCTCTTTCTCTCTTGGCTGTCTCCCTATGCCTGCTGGCACTGTTATGTGAGCGTGAAACCATACAGGCAAAGTGTCTACTAACCTCTTGACCAAATGTCTAAATGTGCGAGTTAAAGAACAATTACCAATTCCGCCACCATCTGCTCTTAAATTAGTTTGTCCGTCCTCATTCACAAAAGTTATCTCAATTCTCCGTGGAGAAAACTCATTTCTCATTGCTACCCTCTTTTCAAAATTATTCGTCATACTTCCACAGACCTGTCCCGACATCCAGGGGCCGACTGACCACTGGTAATTGGGGGAGTTTTCCCCACAAGCGTATGATATTAATTTAGCTGGAAGGCCGATCAGTCTGTGGTCTGAGGGTCGATGGTTATAGCTAGAGTCGGCCAGTCACATCAGGATCCCCATCCTCATTTCAGTTTCAATCTGCTCCTCACAACATATTCTATCTTGGTATCTGAGTGCAACATGCCCGCAACCCGGACAGATTTCCCCTTAGTCCGGACACCCTTTTCAGCCTGCATGTGGCGCCATGATCCCTCACCCCAAACAGACCATGACCTTGACTTTGGAGAAGGTCACCGAGATGCTCCTCCATAAACAGACGAAGGTAAATAGTGGGACATCCGACCCCATTTGTACAGCTGCTCCCCTTAGAATCACAGAATAACACTTGCATAATCCACACCTTCTCCACCACCCCCATGAACCAGAACGAGGGGGCAGTATTGGTGCAGTATCTTGATGGGTTGGAAGAAGAAGAAGAAGAAGAAGAAGAGGATAATCATGATAATGGAAAGTTGATGATGATGAAGAAAAGATGCCTTCCATAGGCGAGTGATGACTTGCATCATCTGAAAATGTTCCGAAACGTGACTGACTGAAGGGACGTTAGGAGTAGGGAGGTCTTGGAGGAACGTAGTGGATAACATGTTTATATTTGTAATTTTAACGTGTGATCGGAAAAAAAGGGGGAGGGTACCATGGTCAGACCTTCTTTTCATAGATCCACCTTTGGATATGGTCAAAACAGAGTCGAGGGTCTTTTTAAGTGTCTTGTTAACTAAATATGTTGAAGATCATCAAACTTAATTTTTGGATCAATAAACCTGCTTTCGAAGGAAGCTCGCATGTGAATGATGAACCGTCGGAAAAGTCCTGTATACACTGATACATAATCAAAACTTTGTGAATGTATACGCTAACAGAATAAATTCATCTTAGTTTTTTTTTTTCTTTTTTTTTTATAAATAAGCAAATGATAGTTTTAAATGCATCAAAATTTGTTTTGCATCATATAAACTACCTTTGAAGGAAGTTCACTTGCAGAATGATAAACCGTCGAAAAAGTCCTGTATAATCAAAACTGTTGTTAATCACTGTCTCCATTGAGAATGTACGCTAACAGAATAAGTTCACCTCAGTTATAGTTCAATCTTTACAAATTTTGATAAGCAAATATATTGAAATGCATCAAACTTCAATTTGGATCACCAAACCTACTTTGAAGGAAGCTCACATGCAAAATGTGAACCTTCGAAAAAGTCCTGCATAATCAAAACCGTTTTTTAAAAATCGTCTCCTTTGTGAATGTACCTAAAACAATGACTTTACTTACCAATTAGCAGGACACAGATAAAAAGAATGTGTAAAACACATTATTTTTTGTCAGTTATCGATTGAAATCATTCACTGTATTTTTTGCAGTTTTATGTTTCCATATTTGCTTGACTTGTATTATTGTATTGACTTTGCTTGACTTGAATAATTGTATTGACTTTGCTTGACTTTGTATAATTGTATTGGGGGGGGGGGACGGTGAATAATAAAAACCATCCTGAAAATTTTTTGACCACATCATGATATGCCATTTTGATTGCATGATGTAATGCATGCGTCAACTCCTGAAGGTAATCAGCCCATGCGCCAATAATTCAAGGAAATGTTTACTTTTCATGCCGTATTGGACGATGTAACTCTCCCAAACTTAAGGTAGGTCAAAGAACGAGCCAAAGGCCGCGCTAAGTCTCTGACGCACCCACTCCCTCTCTGAAAGAAAATAGCGCATCTCTCGCAACACCCGGTATGAATGATGCCTTTGAATACAAAGGCCTTCCATGGTAAACTTTAGTCGCGCAGTAAATGAACATGGTTCGAAGTGTAGTTTGAAGCGACTTTTCTAGCCCATTTCAATTGAATTTTCTTTACTCTATTTGGATTGAATGCTGTATGAATGTGATTTTAGTTCTTTTTGACTGTTCATTGAACTATAAAATAGGAAAGAGTTAATGCCAGTTTCCTTCAAATCTCGTAGTAGCGGATCGTATAGTCTGCAATGAGCTTAAGTCCTCTTGAATGACAGGAACGGCAAAAATGCAAATAGCCCACTTATTCTGAGAGGATTTTGTGAATACTGTGACGTCTGATCTCCGTGAAAACAAACATGCGATCCTCTATGAGGCGAGACCCTCTATCTTCACCCCAGGATTACTGGCAGATCAGAAATTTTGTCGTCCCACCCATAAACGCGCGCTGCCCAAATCCCGCGCAATCGTGTAAGCTTGGCAGAGATCAAAACATATGAGATTTCCTTGACGCGCGGGGTGCGATGTGCATTATATCCTTGTGTGACGAAAAAACGTTTCTCCCGCTCGTTATCGATCGAACGCGTCCTACAAGTCATGAGTACGGGGATGTGCCCCGTTCCCGTTGCTTGCAGTAAGCCCCCTCAAATGTATTTATATACAATAATTTGACAGAAGCTTGTATTGGTGTGGGTATATGTTATTCATGGGGCTCTGGTGACGCGCGCAAGGGAAATCGTGTAAGTCGCTGTTAAAACAAATTTCGAACGCCGAGATTCGCGCCATGATCAATAAACAGGTTTAGCAATGGATCATTGGG
>CM057165.1:11493837-11523737 GCA_029962745.1 Echinometra lucunter | reverse complement strand
GGATCATTGGGTGAGAGAGAAAACGGGAAACACAACCCCAGGTTGATTGTACTGTTCCCAACAACATTTCAATCAAAAGATGAACTTTTCAAATTTCAAATCACACAACGAAAAAGCCTCTAAATTGGTGCCTGCGAGACCAATATTCACCAATTTCCTCACAACATTTGTCACGCTTCGGAATTCTTTGTCTGTTTACCGATGTTCAGAAATTTACAGGCAAATAATTCATTTAACCTCTTGAATGAAATACCTGAATAATCAACACCAATTTTGATGTTGTCAGTCAATCAAACTGTTTATGTTAGAAAGAAAAATACATCTCGTTCAACTCATTTATGGAGATTAAAGTGTGTAAACCTCAAATGAGGCGTGGTTTTTTTGTTTTTGTTTTTTTAGATTGTAAATTTTAGGATTGATGTTGCTGAATATTTTATTGTAAATGTACATGATAAAGAGAATTATAAAAGCGTTGCCAGATCATTGGACATGTTGGATGATAAAACATTGATACTAATGCAGTCGAAGAAAATAGATATGGAGGAATGGACGGAGAGAGAGAGAGAGAGGGGGGGGGGGGGGGAGGAAGCAGATCAATAAAATATCTTTTTCCATGTTATATGTCAAAGAATATATTGAGAATGTCTTTCCAATAATCTACTTTCATAATATAGCCGTCTAGTTTTTGGTTGGTCGAAAGTTTACGCAGCACTTTTTCCCATGATCCTAACTTTAAATGAGTAGGCTTGTTCTACCTGCTGTTAAAGGCTTTAATGCGTATACTACCAAAAGTAAGCTGCGAGTAGGGTGCTTCATTTCGAAAATAAACAAATTTTTAATGGGGGCCAGAAAGACAAGTTGCGCGAAATGCTGTTGTGCAGTCGTGCGATGGGTTTATTTTTGCAAGATCTTGTGCAAATTTCCTTGTAAACTCAGAGAGCAAGAAAAATTTCCTTGCACATTAAACTGTGTAATGATTATGAACAGGGGAAAATCAGAGGTGGAGAGTAAATCTATCTCTGCGAATAAGAGGTCTAGAAACAAGTAATTTATCAGAACGGTTCTGCTTGTTTTAATTTTACTATCATGACTATAGGGGATACCTTTGCCATAAAAGGGAATTTTAATGGGTGATAACCGTCTCAAAATGATGTCTTTGGAGTAACTATTTGGCAACACTTTGGTAACTGCCCTCACTATTATAGTCCTATTTTACTTTTAATTCCTATTTTACTTTTGTTGCTGTCACTTAGTATATAAACTAGTGCTTCTATCTACTTTATTCTGAAAATCTAAATTATGTACTAGTTACTTCTACTGTTATTATTGTTGCTGCTGCTAAGACTACTACTACTTTTTTTTCGGATTTTACTTCTAATATTACCCCATCTACTCTTTGAATCTTATATTTTCTACTTTTATTGTATAAACTACTTCTAATTGAGCTGCTGACTGTTTCTGTCTGAGGCTCTCGTCGAATTTATGAATATAATGTAATAATTCATCAGAGACAGACTTTATTATGTGTATTTTTAAAAAAGTCTTTAAATTGTACATTTTTTAAAAGCTTATATAAAAAGTTTCAAAACACGAATCAGCAATACATTGCTCAATTTGTTCAGCCCAAATCAAGTTAGAAATGTATAGGTCTAAAGTGAAACTTCGCTGCCAGTGATCTTTCGAGTCTTGTCTCGCATTTTGCGAGACTTGACGCCCACGCCTCCTGCCGAGAAATGTCAGATAAAACCATGTCCCTGTTTTCCAACATCATTAAGGTTAAGCACACCCATATCATATGAAGATGCCAAATCTCACCAAATCCAGTCCTATTTTATTCCATTTTTAGGTTATGTTTTATTTGAGGATTTTTATTCTAAAAGCAGAAGATATTTACGAATAGCTATATTCATATTTTCGCCAACTAAATTTTTTAACAGAGATATTACGTGAAGTTCACGTGTCCAAATCCCACGTGACTTCTATATCCCATCATAAAACCCGTCTTGCCGTCATCATGGGCCACGTGACTATTTGGATACAGTGTGATCTCACTCTGACAGAGACAGACAAAGATAGTCTGTGAGGTTCTCGTGTCCGAATCATCCCATGTGACTTCTCTATCTCATCATAAGACCCGTCTAGCTATCACCACGGGTCACGTGACTATTTGGATACAGTGTCATCTCACTTTGACAATTATCGAAAATGATTCAAAATGATGCCGTTAACGAATCGGACCCCGCTAATTGGACGTGTAGTAGCGTCATCCCGTATTAGAGCGCTAATAATTACGCGAATTTATTGACAGTGCGTCCGTGATGGTTTGCTGAATTCGACTGGACAAGGGGGTGGATGACAAGGAGCAAGGACACTAGAATATTTGAAAGAGAGTCCAGGGCAGTTTGCCCCTCCTCAAGTATTAGACCAAAAAGCATCATGCCTTCCTTAGCACAGTCAGTGATTTGGGGCGATGTACCCTCACCCCTTCTTTAATAACACAAAGTAAACCGTATTGAATCAGCTTTAAATATGGCCGGCGAATTTCGATGCGACCGCCTTCCCCTTGAACATATAAGTTACTTATCTGTCGGCCCGCAGACCACAAATCGACCGGCCGGCCAAAATATTGAGCTTCCCGTAAGGAAAACTCCTAAAATATACGGCCAGTCCACCCTGACTATATGGGTCACAGTAATAGTGTTTTACCTCCCCCCCCCCCCCGAAGCCGAGTCCTGGATACGCCCCTGCACTAGGATCTTGATTTGCGGTAATGATGACGAGACATGCCTGCAATGTTCTCCGCTTCGGAAACAAATTTTATACAGATGTCATAATATTAAGATGTTTATTATGTCGATATACACCCTACTTTATGTTAAGCATCCCCGCATGTGTGGTCTTCATTTTTTGCTTGTTTTTAAAAGGAAAGAGCTTAAAATGTTTCTTTTTCTTGTGCCTATATTGTTAGAATCATAATGACAAGGCAATGTCCATTTATAAACACAAAGCTTTGGTATTGACTGATGAAATCTACCGCCTTCTGCTTTTGCACTGCCACTCCTATCTTCTATTGGTTTTCCCAGCCCATTTTCGTCACCTCTTCATCAAATTTCCTAAATTTTCATTTCATTTTTGCCCAGAGAAGCTAATTTCAGTTTGATTTCAATCCTAAGTTCACTTTCGTCACATTATCATTCATACTCGTTTTTTGTCAATCAGATTTAAGAATTAAGCATTCAAATTCGCTCAATTGTCACTGAAATTCGTGTCTGCCGCCGAGCAAGCTAGGAAAGCTAGGATAAAATTAATCTTTTTTACCTTTCAGACAAATTCAAAATTCTGTCATTCAGTCTCAGCAAGTGTTATATGGGCCTTCTATAGAGGGTTCTACTTCCAGTTATGCTATTTTGGCTTCTATAGACTTCTACTACAATTTCTATATAATACCACTTCTACCACCACATTTACTTATAATTCTCTTTCTACTTCTATTGCGACAATATTTGTTTTCTACAGTATTCTAAAACAAATGACTACCATTAATTTATTGCTCGAACAATTTTACTTCTACTACTCCCAAAAATTTCTTTGTAAATGTTTAGATCTTCTGCAAAGCAATTCTAAATTCTTATTTTGATTTTATTGAATTGTCCTATTCTTCTTCTTGTGAGGATCACATCTTTGAAATGACAATATAAAAAAATAAGGAAAGATTTGAAAAGATTAAAAAAAAGAATTCCTAGATTAGGTGTTTGAAGTCATTAAAGTTAATTCAATCGAGAACATGGAGAATATGAATCTATTTAAAAATCAAGATCTTTTTAGATAATGTTTTTTCCAACATTATGCACATCGAAGTCGCCTTTTCTCGAAACGCTTTCTGCTCAACCCGTGTTGCTTTTCCAAACATCGCACCACAAAAACGTCATTTTTCTATTGCGGAACAACACCGTTCATGCCAAAAGAAAATAAAGACGGTAAAAAGAAAATAGTTTTTAGATCCCTCTCTTTTTTCTCCTCCTGATGTAAGGAGGCTGGAAGTGGGAAGGTGTATGTCAACAGAGACTGCTTTGCAGACATTTTAGAAAAAAGGACCCCTGTAAAACGCCGGGGAAAAAGTTATGACGAACAATACATTTTTACACGCCGAAAAACAACAAGTAACAAAAGAGGAGTAAAAATGACCTGAAGCGGACACCATATCTTCTCCCCTTTTCTCCTTTTTCCTTTTTTTCTGTTCGTTTCTTTACTTCTCACTCACTTTTGGAGCTCAAAGAGTCAGGCTTTTAATACCCGTAATACTTGTAAAAGTGGCGCTTTGTGTACACAAAATGTGCGCGGAGAATAAGGGAATCATACGCCTGACCGAGCCGCCTGGTTGTATGGCCCGTGGTGGTTCTTTTTCGGTAGCTAAAATGCTATGATGCTGTCTCTTTCTCTCTCTCCCTCTCTCAATTTGTCAAAGCAAACCCTCTTAAAGTGCAGCGATCCTAATTCTAATATTGATGTAATAACAGAACTGTGTAGCACATTTGGAAAACCAGCCTATCGTCTCATGAATGAAATATCTTTTAATGAAAAGTAAATGGTATAAATTCTTAAGATACTTCGGGTAAAATTTAGGCTTCAAACAAAAATTCACGATGATTACTGCTCTTGTCTAATTATGAAATCAGCCTCGGTGATCTATCTCTCTCTTTATATATAAATAAATAAATATATATATATCCATGTGTATGTATTGACATCAGCCTCGGTGATCTACGTTGGAGCTTCTCCATTTATTATGATCCAAAATAGATATATCATATGTATGTATATATATATGTATATATATATATATATATATATATATATATATATATAGATATATATATTTATATATGTGTGTGTGTGTGTGTGTGTGAGATCAATTGAGAGAATGCCCGGGTTCGATTCCCGGCGGAGACATTTTTTCAATCTTGCAAAATTTCCAAAATGGTAGGACAGCTCTGGGGAACTTTGATTCATGCTACGCTATCATTCTCTCAACTGATCTCACATGTATTTATTTCTACGAGAGTTGCCAAAGCTGTTGTATGTGTTACCTGATCAAATATATATATATATATATATATATATATATATATATATATATAAGCTATATGATAAAATCAATCGAAAATACTGAAGGCAAATCTGTAAACACATGTACTGCACTTTATTGTTGGAAAAATTACATTTTACCACAGTGAATATCATGAATATTGCTCTAGGAATACCCATCAAACAAAACATTCTATTTTTAATATAGTCCTCGGTAAACATTTTTTCGAATGATATTGTTAAAGTTGGGGAATTGTGCATGAATTAAATTAAAATGAAATAAGTAAAAACATCAAGAACTACTGGAAAAAACCGCACTGGAACGTTTTGAGCAAAGTTTGAAATGCCTTCCTTGTATTTCTGTATTAATGAATCTTCGTGGATGTATGTTTGAAAATACCCCAATTACGTATTTATTTTCTGGACTAGTTGTCCACCTGATTCTTCTGCTGGTGGCCATCTGCCATATCCCAAAAGAATCGCTGGAAATAAGATCATACTCAGCTCCTTGAATATTGCAGTACTTTTCACATTCCAAGCCAATCCAGTTTTCACCAAGACTAGAAAAAAATGGGTGAAAATAAGTCATGAGAGTAATTATGTGTCCAACCAACTTTTGGCATTTCTGGGCATTTCTTTGTATCCAATTTGAGTGCGCATTTTAAAGTAATCAGTCTTTATTTTTACCCCAACTTGACAATATGCTTCCCATATATATTGCCCAAAGTTGGTTGGATATGTAATTATCCTCTTGCTTGGTAAAATTTTACCCATTTTTTTTTTTACAGTGAACATCTTTATGACTAACAAGTATCTCCATCCACATGTAGCTAACATTATTTTATTTCACTGACACCATTTTGATTCTGAAATGAGCTTCGACGGAAGACGAAACCATATTGCCGAAAATATATTTACCATGAATAAATAACTCTTGCGTGAATGATATTTACTCGCCAGATTAATTCCTTAGTCCGGAATATTATGACTGGATGCTTGCTTACAAATGAAATCATTTATGATGAATTGTATTTTTACGGGGTGGGGGGGGGGGCGGCTAAATGGATGTGCTAATGTTGATCGACAGCTGCCACAGGAATTTCAAAGTTTTTTGAATGACCTATTTTACCTGCCCCTGTTTTATCGCTATTCACCCAGCAAAGAGGCAAAAATTATCCAAACTATACGACACAAAGAGGTTGTAGATGAATGGGGAGTTTGGAAACGGATGTTTTTGCGGAATTATTTTGTTATGATTATCACACGAAGAAGGAAAAGAACAAAAGCGCGCGTCGTTGAAGCGGCTAATATCGTCATTGTCTGGCAATATTTTGAAAAGGGAAGTGAAGTTCTAGAAAGGGTCACATACCTCGGGAAATAGCTTGAAGAGGGAAATATGAGATTTATTATTTAGATTTAGATGTGGAAAATATCTTTTTTGTGTGTGTAATAATGTTCTGTGCGTATAGGGTGATGTGCATGGGGGAGAAATACAAGATCATATTTTGGGTTTATGCAACGCAGACCTTCTCATTTTCACTATCTTAATTATAATGCCGCAAAGGGGATATACATGCAATGCGAAATAGAAAATGAGAACTGTTGTGTACAATTTAAGTTGTGACACATTGCTTTACACATCTTTAAAATTTATTTTTTAAAATAAATATTTCAAACTAATATGAGGTAAGCTTGCATAGTGAGTTTTTTAATTCAATATCTAAAAATGCAAGTCTTCAGAAAATTTTAACGAAAATTCTGATTTGTGTGATTTTACTCTTTATTACTCTTTAAGGTTTAATAATAATTTGAAACTATATTGTGACATTCCAACCATATCAGACGTCAAAGTTTTGAATTGTTTTATAATATGTCTTTGTCTGACCTACCACTTTAAAATCAGGTGATCGTGCTCCAAGACAAATCGAAAGATTGAGGGGGGGGGGGGGGGGTGTTCGTGGGACGACGAATAAATTGTGGCACAGTTGGAGGCGAATCCCAATATGGGATAATTGCTCTGTGGTGAATTTGAAACAGTCTTTTACCCTTCGCGTATCCGGGCACGATTTGTCTTGATTTAATTTCGACAATCTAACTCTGTTTGTTGTTTCACTTCGCAAAGATTTCCCTCCGAACCAGCTGAATTCGAATTCGATTTATTACCGGTGGTAAAGAATCTTAAGTTTGATGATCTATATTCTTTCCAGCAACGCTATATTGGATACACCACCCTTTATCTAACGATTGTAATTGATTAATTTCGAACGGTGTATGATCAAATTGAAATATTAAAATATTAAAATATTAAAATGTGTACAGTTAAAAATGTATATGCCAACAGTCGACTTATACCAACAATCAACTTTAACTTTAACTTTCACGTCAACTTATAGTCAACTTTAGTTCAAGGCTTTGAATATTTCTGTTCTTCAAGGCCAAGTTACAGATGTGAACACCTCCTTTCCTTCTCAACCTCGTCTTCTTCTTCCTCCATCCTTTCCTTCTAACATCCTTTGCTAGTCCTATGTTTTCTGTTTTGTTTTAAGTCTTTTTATTTATTTTTTCTTTCTGTTTTTATTAAAAGTAATTTGACATTACAACAGTCCATATCATCAAGATATGATTAAAACAAATAAAAATCAACAAAAATTATACAGAATCACAAAGAAATAAAGGGAGCAGCATACATGTACAAACATCGTTACGCAAAATGAATGTAAAGTATCGGCAGGCAGGCACAACAATTATTACAAATCAAATCTCCATTTACGAAAATGTAAATTGATTTTACCCTTCTTTTTCGCTACACGATATTATAACTACCCCTCACCCATTAACCCATTGAAATCGACCCATTAAAATCAATTTCAATGGGTAAATGGGGACCAATTGCCAATAGGGACCAATTGGTTTTTATTGGGTAGATTATGGTATGCATGGTATTAAATAAGCTTTAAAACCTTGGCAGTTGGGGATCTACTTTGGAATTTACATTAAGTAAAACTTCAGTACAAGAAATGTAAGTTAAGAATTTATCTTCTTCACACCCAATAATTTCGTTGAAAACAGAAAAATCTATGATCTTACTGCATTTTTCATGTGTGTGTGTATTTATTTTACCGGCTGTGTTCTTTTGAAAATACAATATACATTCTCCTTTAAAACGACAAAAATATCTCTCTCTTACTGTCTTCTCTCTCTCTCTCTCTTTCTCTCTCTCCCTTTCTTTCTCATGTTCTTGCTCATATACCATTCTTTCCCTCCCATATCGACATGTCACTCTTTCTTCTTCTTCTCTCTCTCTCTCTCCCCAATTCCCTTGCTCTCTTGTTCGAAGGCTTTGCTTCTTCCACATCTGGCTCACACATGGTCCTCTAGTTGCCATGGTGACATCGGATGTTGCAATGTTTTCAACTTATCCACCCCACCCAGTTCAACACTTTATTTTGTTCGCTATATTGCGTTTCACTCATTTTCTCATTTCACTTTTTTCATTTTGTTACCTTCTTTTGCGTCTTCAATTTGGATTTAACACTTCTTCGTTTTATTAACAGAAATATCTGGGGGGTTTTGGCAGGATTTTCTGCATTTATTGTCAAATCAAATAACAAATTTACAAACAATAGTAATAAATATACAAATATTTCATATGAATTATTAACATTTGTCTCATGAAAAACATCTTGCCAACTTTCTGTACTCAAATCTGTTTTTAGGGACTCTATGTTGCGTTTGGTTTCTTTTCGTCGAGTAATGTGTTCTTTATTTGAAAGTTGATGTAAGCGTTTATTATCTGAACATATCGTGAAAATTGGTAGATGGTCTGAGATATCGTAATATATTATTCCATTACTATCTGTACTCAGTACGTTTGAGAAAATGTTGTCAATTATTGTATGTGTTGTATTTGTAATCCTCGTAGGTTTGTCAATAAGAGGTTTGAAAGAAAATGTTGATAATAAATTAGTAAAATGTTGCCCAAGGGCAGTGTAAGACAAAGAGAGATCTATATTAAAATCACCCATGAGGTAAATATCTTTGTTTTCTCGAGATACGGTTTCAAAACATGATTCTAATTTATCTAAAAATATATCAGCTACGTTGTTTGGTGGTCTATAAATTACGCCGACTATTTCATTTTTATAGTTACCGTGAACAATTTCTATGAATAGGGTTTCTATATGATGCAGATTATTTTGAATGTAAAACGCGACACCGCCTCCCTTACCATTTCTGCAATCGATATGGTTAAATGTGTAATTCTCAATATCAAATATGGGAGGGGTCGTTGAGTGTAACCATGTCTCGGTCAAAGCTATTATAGAAAAAGGAAATGAATTTGATATAGATAAAAACTCAATGAAAGTATCAAAGTTCTTTGCAAACTTCGGATATTTATGTGTACTAAGCTGAAAAGTTTTGGTTTATCATTTAGGTTTTAGGCAATTCAGTCTCCTAATCCGAATATTTCATTTATATTAAAGACGTATTTCAATTATGAATATGAACATATACATGAACATTCTGGTGTGTTCTGGTATTGATTTTCTATCCACAATTCATAAGCCATTTCAAACAGTTGTTCGATGTCCTTGTAGTTTGACTGTGTCCAGTTCCTATGTCGATGTCATACCATTTTGTCCCGTTTCGATAACACATCATAGAATATTGTGGGCGTAAAATGAAGTTGATTAGATATCATTGCAGAAGAAAGCAGATGGTTAGACTAATAGTATGTTCAGGAGCTTCATTTTAAATCACCTTTTCTCTGGATATTGATCATATTATTTCTAGGTTTCTCAAATCTTTTGCGGGTTTCATCATAATCAGCTAATGAGGAAGGGTTTTCGTGGAAAAAAAATTAATATTTTCATTTTGAGGATTTCTGTTTGAGGATTTCTGTGATAATTTTCAGGGTATATTTCTTTCATTTCCAGACCAGGCAAAACTTGTATGACTTCGCATTGTACTAATTTTCTCTCAGTTGCTTGTATTTCATTACACGCGGTCTTCATCAATGCCGCCATATACCAGCATTGTGACGAATGCCGGAATACAGACATTACTGAACCTTTACATTTTGCACAGATCAGAGTAGTGCACACAGGCACAGCTTATATAGGACGTGTCATTCGCTTGCGTCATTACCTACGCCAATCGAACTCAAAGTATTGTTTTCAAAACGATACATGTATCACGGTTTCATGTCGGGCAAAACACCGTACCTGTCACTGACGATATCCTAGCGTTAGCATAATTGAAGCATCGTTTGAGACGGCCCCTAAAAAGCAAGAATGAACAGAAAGACAACAACCTTAAGCATTCAAAACTTTTCTCCACTATTCCTGCCAATTTTTTAATCATCCGTCAAAATACTTTTCTCCATATATGACTAGCCTTCTCCGATATTGATTGTCTCTTCCTCGATGAGGGGGGGGGGGGGGAGTATATGCTGCTATTTTCCTCTTCCTCTCTAGTGTTTTATGTAAATCCTACAACGGGACTTCTCTGCATGTGTGAAATAATTTTCTAGATGGAAGGAAACCTAATTTGAAGTGGTGTTTGTCTGTTTGAGGATACCTCAACTGGTTGCTCTTGATCTTTCTACCCTTTTCCTTCTGTCATTGCAGTGAGTAATAATATGGGAGTTGTAATTTGCTCGTACAATTAATTGGTTAAATGAGTCCTTCCATCCCCAGACAAGCTCACTGGCGACCTTATAGGACTTCTAGGATTTCACTCATTATTCCCTCCTTTATTTCCTGTTATATCATCACTTGGATATATCTCACCCACGCCTTTTACAATTGAAATCACTTTCCTTTCTGACATGTCTGAGAGACAAACTTATATTCAATGTCTTTTCTACTCTATTGTTTTCTTGATCCCCTATTTCATTTATTTGGGAAAAACTAATTACTCTCACTTCCTGTTCTTCATTCATTTTTTTTCAACGTCTTTCCTTCTTGAATTATTCCTTGGACTTTTCTTTTCTTAATTACCTCTTTATCTTTTTTTCCCCTCGATCCCTCATCCGGTAATTTTTCTCTAACCCTTTTTCCTGCTGGGCTTTCTCCCTGCCTGTTACCACTGGTCTTCAGGCCTTTTCTTGAATCCCGTTTCAACATCTGTCTATCTTATATTTCTACGTGTACCTTCTGTTTCTTGCTCTTGCACTTTCTCTTGCTTATTTTTCTTCTCATCCTTCATCAAGTAATTCTCTATAACCCCTTTTTTCAGATCTTTCCTCCTGGGCCCGGTTTCATAGAAATTGTTATCAATAACAAGTTGCAATAACTATTATAAGCTACTGAAATCCTTGCATCTGATTGGCTGAGAGCAAATCGAAAATGTAGCAGTTGTTACTGATAACAAGTTTTATGAAACATGGCCCTGGTGGCAGTAATCTTCAAACCGTTTTGATATAGAATGTCCAGCACGTCTTGAGAGTGCCTTGCAGTTCATTCAGTCCACAGTCTTCCATGTTTTCCATCCCTCTCACAACCTCCGTCCTCTTCTCCTTTCTACTGTCCAAATTCCCAAGCACCTTATCTTTGGAAGGATAAAGTTGGTTTATAATATAAGTGAAATATGATCGTCTTTGAATTGTCAAACTTGCTGACAGTTTGTAAACACTTTGAGCCCAAACTCCTCACGTAGAGTCAATATTTAGCGATATTGCTTTTAGAGAAGAGGTAGGTGGATGCACTCCTCCGGGGAAAAAAGAGGGATGGTTTTGTTACCCCTATGCCAAAGCTGAAGGGTGCTAAAATACCAATAAGTGTAGTCTGTTGTATTTCATTCTACACTTGACTTTGAACCATTTTGAACCACATTTGAACCTCATTTTTTCGTCATCGTCAGATTTTTATTTCTAAATAACCTTCGATATGGACTGTGTATATCTTTGTTTGGTCGAATTTTTTCATAAACAAGGACTTCCAAAATGAGGCGATGTGACCATACAGTTGGTGACAGTCGCTTGGACAAGAAGATGATGAAAATTGTTTAAATGGTTTTGCGAAGATCTTTTGAATTTGATATTTAAGAAATAGTAATATAGTTAGCACTACTGAAAGACATGTAGTGCGATTACATCATCAGTAACAGATAAAACTGATAGTTGATGTAGGGCCGTTCGTGCGGTGATTCTTTTTTTTTTTTCTTCAATATCTTCACGATCTTGCTACGTAATCACCCTAATCACATCTGTAACTCAAGGGGATTGTCTTCTTTAAATTCCTACAATCTTTTTTCTCGATATCTCTTCATTTTCTTTCTGTCCCCTTCATGGCTTTGCTTCATTGTCGTAGTCGAGTGGTTTAAATGCGCTTGACTAGAGATGCGAGAATCGGGGGGTTCGATCCCGGCAGGGCATTTTTATCTCCATTACTCTTTTGTCGTATGTTAAATGATTATCGTGCTATCGGCTCTTGATATCAACGTGTGCGTGGGTGAGTGTGTGTATGTGTGTGTGTGTGTGTGTGTGTGTTTAATCTTCATACCGTGATATTTGTATGAGTTTCGCGTATTATGTTTGTATGCAGGAGTTGCAAACTCAACGTCTAAGAGCAGGAAAAAGGAAAAAGAAAAATGGCAGAGCAAGCAATATATGTGTCAAAACCAATCTCGATGGATGGAAAACAAAATAGTGGGTGCGACCTAAGAACAATTGCCAAATTTGGCGCAAGTTTCCCATTCCCTCACTCTTCAGAACTCGTAAACTTTGAGTGGTAACGACCCCGTAAAACGTGACGTATTGATTGAGAGAGAATAAGAGAGAGAGGGAGAGAGAGAGAGAGAGAGAGAGAGAGAGAGAGAGAGGGGGGGGGGGCGGGGAGGGCAAAGAAAGAAACCAAAAAGACTGAAAGACTGATAAAGTCTTCAGATAGGGGAATGCTTTATGTACAGAAAGATAGATAGAAAGAGGGGAGAGAATGGAGAGAGAGAGAGGGAGAGAGAAAGAGAAAGAAAAAAACGGAGAAAAAATGATTGATATGGGATGTATACAGTATTAGACGAAACGGGCAATGTAGTTGCAAAAAAGATAGAAAGAGAAAGTGAGGGGGAGAGGAAGGAAGAAGGGAAAGGTGAAAAAGGTGAAAAGATGAAAGAAAGGGATATAAAATTACATATATATATATATATTTCTGCAAATCGTATATCTTCTTCTCATGTTGGGTATAGATTTCATAGATTTACGTAGACCTGTTCAGTTTAAAACTATAACTTATGTCGGCCATAACCGGGGGGGGGGCTTCCAAAATATATAAGCAGAATATGATTCAGTGGGCTATGCAATGAGTCAGGTGCATTGCTATGTCAGTGCGTAAATCATTGTGTTAGGTATACTTGAAGCTCTCTCCCCCCCCCCCCCCCCCAGTTGTGGTTGAAATAGGCATTAACATTAAAACCGACAGCACCCAACCTGAACAGGACTTCGTGAGCAACAGTTTTAGAATATCCGTTCTGCGGTACATTACTTTGTGAAAATTGACATCAAAGGTAGGAAATCGCGACCTTTACATATCCATTCAGAGAACAAAAGCTTGAATTCTGACACGGAAAGATAAAGAGAAAGAGAGAGAGAGAGAGAGAGAGAGAGAGAGAGAGAGAGAGAGAGGCGAAGAGGGGAGATGACATGGAATGATATACTGAATATCTAAAACATGCATTTGAATCCACTTCCTGTCAGCAACCATGACGTGTTGCAGAGAGACAAAGAAAAATTACAGTCCTTTCATCCTCCTGTTTAATCCCCAGTCTCTAATAGTCATGATTCAGTGCTACAAAGACATCTAAACAGCTTTATGATAAATGCACAGGTTCGTCTGCACCTTGATCAAGTACAATCACTGACCGATATGGTTTCTGCATTATGCTGGAGGCTGTAGCAAAATGGCGCCATTTGGCGTAGTTAAACACAGCACCACCGTTCTTGGTCTAAATGCAACTTCAGACCTGCTTCGTGTGTAACTCAAGAATAGGATATTCTTTCGGGCCCATTATTGTAAAACAGATGAAGAATTGTGTAATTTCTGAACTAATCAATATTATTCGTTTATTCGGCAAAAACATATAAGAAAACAGAGCACCAAACAATATCAGAATTAAAAATAGTCACACGGATGCAGGGAAAAGAAAAAGATTAGTTAAATATTAAACTGTAACCCGAAATTCTTTTCTTCTAGTGTCGCAGAAAGAATGGATGGGCGCGGTTAGCCCTCGGTTGTTAACATCGAAGAAATTTGGGGTCCTTGGAAATCGGTGATGCTTTACAAATAAATTTTTGCATTTGCGTTTGTAGGCATACATGACTGTGTAGCAAATGATATTGTCTAATAATGATAAAACTACTTTCATGATCTTTGTGCTCATTGAGATTAATAATGGCGTAGAACAGAAGTGCTATGTTTTGGATAAGGCCGAGTTGGACGCCGCCGCCATATTTGGTCCTGTTCCCTGCAACAAATAACATATCTCTCGCGTCGTCCAGACTTGCTTACATCGCTCGAGTGGGTATGTTACCGATCACCAGTCCCCACTTCGTCATTTATTACCCCGATCGAGAAAGTTTCTGTTTATTTGAATTCATCTTATCTACCATAGCTATCAACAAATTCCCCGCCAACGGTCATTCGTATATGTCACGTTCCGGTATCGTTGGGTGAAAAATGGCGGGTCTGTTTCTATCTTTTTGGTTTGTTATCAGCATACCATCTTAGAAAAGGACATACGATTCATGATGCGGACGTGACTACGGCCAAGGCGTTAACAGAGATTTCTATATTATTCAGAACTTACAGGAAAATTAACCTTTTCAATACCACTGGCTAGAGCAAGGTATAAAGTCATTTCACACTAAGGCCAGTGGTGCAGGAGGGTTAAGGGCCAGGGCTTCACCTGATAGTGGCAACCATTCAGCTCATCACGCGCATATAGTTTCGATACCTACGGCTTTTCAGAATGAGAAACACTGAATGAAAGATATATGGAGCCGGCATGGACATATCGAAAAAAAAAATGATTTTAATGACATACAAATTTTGCCAGTGAATGTTGACTGGCCACATATGTGGAAAGTAAACTCGTTCCTTTGTCAATAAAGTTATATAGCAAATGTCAAATTGACATTTGTTACAATGCATTGCTGCATAACTTCACTGCTATATAACTCGTTCCTTTGTCAGTGAAGATATACAGCAGTGCATTATAGCAAATGTCAAATTGACATTTATAATAATTCGATTAACGATTAACATTAACATTAACGATGTTTCCATTTTTGAGGCTGGTTATAATGGAAACGATTTCTAAATTTGAAATTGTTACCTTACAAAGAAACATTGTCGGGGACGTAGGGAGGGGCAACATTTCGAATTTATTTTCGGTGTTTTACGCTCAGTTTATCATCTCCGTGTTGTTTTAGGGTTCAAAGATGCGAAAATATAGAAGAAATCCCAGGAAAATTTGATGGATAAATCGTAAAATAAAACGAATCTCGATCCCGCGACGCGGTGATGCGCTCAATCTGGTTGTCGTTAATATAAAAAGAGATGATGAAGTTCTCTACTTGATCGACTCGTCATTCAGTGCTCGTGTCGGGAGAAGGAGAGAGATTGAAAGAGAAGGAAAGTGAAGGGGAAGAGAGAGCGAGAGGAGAGAGAAAAGTAAGGGTTAACATGATAAAATATGACTTGCAAGAGATTGCTTGTGTCATTTGTATGATGAATGAATGTATGTCGGTTCAACATTGCGCAATGGCATTAACAATCGCCATGATAGTTTGAATATAGAAACAATTCATCTAATTTATTATCCAAATTATTTCATCACAATTATTTCGGGGACAAGCCTTTGATAAGCCCCAGGCCTTTGCTAGTTCTTCCCCATACATTTAATGGTTATGTTATGTTATCTTATGCATATTTAATCGCGTTGTGTAATACTTTGACGATTTTTTTCCTTCTTATGTTGTACATTCCATTTGTACATATTTGCTGTTTTTAACATGTTTAATTATATATGAGGAAATAAATGAATTGAAGTTTGACTTATGATTATCAATAACATCCTACATGGCCAACGCTTAAGTCATCATCAGTAAACCAAAGTAATAGTTACAGAATACTTTGTTCAGACTAAAAACCTGCAATCGATCTTTAACCATCTCGTGGGAGTACTTGTTTTATATGCCAACAGTAGTCTCGAAAGTGCTCATAAGTGACACGACCAATGAGCTTGCTCAATCTCTACTAGCTGACATATCGCGTTTGGTGGTCATTTGAAGCTGAACAATATAGAATAATGTAGACAATAGATGAAAAATGAAAGGCCTATGGGCGAAAATTTGTAAGCTTTTTCATCTCAAGGAATTTGTTTATTTATTTTCTACATTTATTCTACTTACTACCATTCCGAAGCAGAACTATATATATACCACAATCTCAGATCTCGCGCCTAGCTTTATCATTTTTTGTATCCAAGCAACCGCCTGCGTCTTCACAATTCCTGCATTGTATGATTATTTTGAATGTGTTCAGTCATTTACTTCGATAAAGGTCTGTGACCAAAACGTAAGTAAATTTCACGTCTTGCGGTGTTTTTATTTTTACCTCTTTGTTTGCTATATATATATATATATATATACATACAAACCAACAAAAGTCAATGAGAAGAGTTGACTCCATAATGCATATAATTGCAAAATTTTCGGGGGCCTCCCCCTTCCTCAGGAATATCCCTGAGGAAGAGGGAGGCCCCCGAAAATTCGGATTAAATAAATTCTTATTGGCAATTAACAATGCATTATTGAGTCAACTCTTCTCATTGACTTTTGTTGGTTTGTTTGTTTACTTATGCCAATACATGGACTATTTTATATATATATATATGTGGGTAGAGAAAATTAAGTTGGTCAAAATGCATTACATAGGCTTCTAGCAGTTTTCATTCGATTTGTTTGAGCCAATACGAGAATGTGAAACCTTAAGATTATATATATATATATATATATATATATATATATATATATAATCTTAAGGTTTCACATATATATATATAATCTTAAGGTTTCACATTCTCGTATTGGCTCAAACAAATCGAAAGAAAACTGCTAGAAGCCTATGTAATGCATTTTGGCCAACTTTATTTTCTCTACCCATACTTTCGACGGCTTCCTCAATGTGGTATCAAAACAAAACAAAAATTGAAGATGTAGAGTGCGCATGCTCAGACAGACAGGGTTACATGAGAACTGGCTTAGGATATAGATTTATATGAAAATATGAAGATAGTTTAATGTACCAATTTAATGCCCGAGATACTGACTTAAAGGCATTGGTTAACAATGTTAAAAGTTTTTTTTTTAAATCATTTTGCTGCTTGAAAATGGGATAAACATAAGGGTTATAGTGTAAAAATACCAGTCTGAAAGTTTCAAAGTATAATATCCACAGGATATTAAAAATGTAAATATTAAAAATTTGAACCAAATGTTTGAAAAACATATCAGGGTTGGTTGCACAGTCCAGACGTAAGGAGTGCGCATGCGCACATGGCTCACCTGACCGTACTGTGTGTATTGGCGTATCACGCGGGGGGGGGGGGGGGGAGGCAGATAACGGTATTTTTGAACTCGAGCAAAACGGTCCTCTTATTTATTGTCTCTGAGATAAAAAATAATATAATCACGGTTTGCGTCTTACTAACAGTTTTTCATTTCAAATTATGGTTGCTTTCAGGGTTTTTGAGTACAAATACAAGTACTCATACACATGTTTCATCTTAGTTTGAGAATTTTTCAAATCGGCTGCTCACAAAGTTAGCCAATGCCTTTAAAGTGCCTTTATCAAGTTTGTATCGAGGCCATCTGTGGTATTTTTGCCTTACAGCTGCACATAAACTACAAAGATGAAGAGAGAGAGAGAGAGAGAGAGAGAGAGAGAGAGAGAGAGAGAGAGGACGACTCTATCAAACGACTTGGAGGCTCTCATATTCAATAGAGAATAGTAGAAAAATACGGATGCACGTATACAGATAGCAAGTCCAACTTCTCGGACAATATTTTGAAAGTACAGCCATGATGTCTTGCAAAATAAAAGTTGCTACACCTCCAAGTCTGGGCCCTTTGTAGTTCGTTTCCTCCCATCTGTTTGTGGGTCTAGGGTCGACCTGCAAACCCTCATTGTATCCCCACACCTCTCAGGGGTTTTTATTCAGTCGGCGTGCGGCAAAGTTGTAACAAAAAACAAACTCCTTCTTTCAGACCTAGCCACGACACACTTTCGTTCCTTTGCGGTATTGCAGTCATGTTTGCTGGGAGCGATATGGTCAAAAGTGGTCCATTTACTTGCTAGGCAGTCAAGAGGTTTAGGGTTCGAATCCCTGCCTGACGCGTACGTCCGTAGATAAGTCATGTTATGTACAGTTGACACTCTCCACCCAGGTGACGAATTTGTATTTGTTCATTCCGTGAAATGCATTAAATGCTTGTGACAGTGGGCGGAGCTTAAAGGCAAGGTTAAAGGAGACTCGCAAAAGCGATGTTTGATAATGTGACAGTGTGCTATGAAAACGGACATCCAAAGTCACATTAGAGAGTAAGTTCTGTATCTGTTTAATAATCAGCATCTTCCTCAGAATATTGATCAGTCAGTGAGTCTGTGCTTAGTGAAAGAACCATACTTGGTAAAAGTATAACACAGATTCTAAAATGCTTGCATTATGAGGAAAAGTGTATTATTTATCAAATTTGTTTTGTTGCCATCATCTGTAAGGTTAAGCCATCGGATTAAAATGTTATTTTATTTCGCAACACATGCTATATCCCAACTTCTCTTAACATCTTCTATGACGGGGCATAAATCTATTTTGGCTCGTGAGGTTCCTTGGCGGCAACGTCTGTTGCCTGTGTTTACTCATTCAAGTTGACTTTCACACTTTTCAAGTTATCTTTGACACTTTTGCCTCTTTGACGTAAAGTGTGGTTCGATATCGTCCTCTTCTCCTTCTTCTTCTCCTTTTCCTTCTTCTTCTTCTGCTTCTTCCGCCCTTTTCTGCTTCATCTTCTTTTCTCTTTTTTTTTTCTGATTCCTTTCTCCTTCTCTTCTGCTCTGTGCGTCTCTCTCTTTTCTCTATTTGATACCAGGTCTTTCTCTTCTCAGTCATGTAATTTTATGGCTATTCTCATCTCTCTTATCTATTTTATTTCTTTCTGTCATTCTCCCCCCCCCCCCCCCCCTCCCCCTTGTTCGCTTGATGTGTTGACAAGAGCCAGATGAAGTCTTCGGTGACTGTTTACTTGTGGAGACATATAGATTTAGACAATTTTGCGGATGAGAAAGGCATGTCGCTATGGAAAGGTTTAAAGAGAGGGAGAGAGAGAAAGAGAGAGAGAGAGAGAGAGCGGAGAATGAGAGAAAGAGATAGGGATAGAGATAGAGATAGAGAGAGAGAGAGAGAGAGAGAGAGAGAGAAACTAGTGGAGATGAGAGGGACAAAAAAGATGAGGCAAGGTAGCGGGGTTCAACGGGTTTTTTTCAGTCTCCAGATGCGAGACACCGATAATGGACGTTTTAATGTCTATTCTGACTCGCCTTCCTCTCTTCACCATCCATTCCCGACCAAGTTCATCACCCTCTCAACTATTCCAAAATATATTCGTTTGTTTAAAAAATGAAATCAACGGCGAACGGAAAATAAACAGAGGCATGCATCTCTAGCAAGAAGAGAAGATGGAGGAGTAGTAGTGACTTTTTTTCTCTCTTATCCCACCCCCTTGTGTTTCATTGTGTTCAAGAAGCTCAACGTCGGGACCCCCTTCTTGTAGCGCAATAAGTTCTCGCCGATCCTCCTCTGCAAGCTCGGGAGGGCGGCCCAAGTTTATATCTCGCGAGATTCTCCAACGCAACTTTGTTTGGATACATGTTTGGCATCACGACCGCCTCGCCAAGGCGAGAGAAAAATCGCGCCTCTTTGTTACGATCACGAGAATGATGATGATCATGACGATGCTGCTGTTGACGAAGAAGAGTTTTGATTGTGTGAAGTTGTCTGTCTGTTTATTTTATGTCGTTTGTTTTCCCTCCAATCTGGCTGTCGTTGTTCCCTCCTTCACATCCATCATAGACGTCATTCCGAACAGCCAGAGAAGAATGCCATTCCCTGTATCATGTCCTATCAACCAAACCCTTGTCCGAGCTGATTTTACTGAATACAGATGTTTCCTAATGTTTACATTTCCAACATTACTGCGAAGAAAAATCACTCAAACCGTAGAAAATTGTGAGATTAACCAAGTATTGGATTTTTCACGGAACATGTTATGTGAAACTGACCAAAAACGCTATATGGATAGCAGCATATAGTTATGTAACATGAAATAGAGATGAGATATGAGAGATGAGATGAGATGAGATGAGATGAGATGAGATGAGATGAGATGATATTTCATTAAAATTGTTATTAAGATATTTTGTGGTATCCTAGAGAATATAATTATATGTACATGTACTAAGATTTTGAAAGGAACCCTTTACTCCTATATCTTGACTTTACTTAAGATTACTTTTTTCCTGGAATCTGTGAGATTTTAATCTTCTTTTTCCCCAAGGCCTCACGTGTATTTTCAGATGATAAAATGTAGAGCCCTATTCATGCTAGTAAGACAAATGTGAAAACTAGAATTTGTAGGAAATGATTTTACAATAAACATGGATTATTCTATATTAACCATCAAAATTTGATCAATTAAAAAAAAAACAATCTTGCTAAAAATCACAAACAGTGATGCGTCGTATGCAAAGATTGAGGTGTGATACTACGCGAACATGCGCATCAAAATTTGGTCCAAAATCATGTCTAGTCGTCATTGAAATGTGAGAGCATCCAAGTGTCAAGAGAATTCATTTTCGTGAGGAATTGCTCCTATGATTCTCCCGCATGAAAATGACGAGAATTAGAAAACTCACAAATTCATTCCCACTTTAAGAATCATTGGTTTTCAACATCTTCTTTTGTGCGCGCCATTCTCGAGTATGCATTGCTTTTCCGCAAGAGGGAGAAAATCTCATAGTGTTGATGTCTTGATGACACGAAATATCACCACATTAAATTATTCCTGTATGATGTATGATCAACTCTTCCCCAGTAATGTCTGGGCCCCATTTCATAAAACTTGTTATCAGAAACAACTGCCACATTTCTATGATAAATTTGCCCTCAGCCAATCAGATGCAAGGATTTCAGTAGCTTATAACAGTTATTGCATCTTGTTATTGATAACATGTTTTATGAAATAGGGCCCCTGTAGTTTCTTTCAAAACTCCACTGCATAAGCCAAGGCTCCACATTAATATTTATGGTATGTATTGAGTTAGCCCTGTGTCAAAAACCGTTTGCTTTTTTTTTTTTTTTTTTTTTTTTTTTTGGGGGGGGGGGGGGGGGGGGGGGTCCGGACCTAAGAGGCCCATATGTTCCGGGCGCCTGTTAGTGTCGAGCTTATGATATAAGCATTACCCAAGTATATCTTAAAGAACTGCAAAGTAATATATTGCTCTATGGATATGACGATTCCTAATGGTTTAGTACAGCTTCCGAAAAGTTTATTTTTTTTTACTTTCTTCAAGCCTGTTGTAAATTTATTCGCTGGTCTTTCGTGGAACCACGAGCGGACCTTGTCCAACATGTCCAAAGATTGAGAAAGACTCTGGTCACGTACATTAGGCATCAGATCTCTGTTCACCAGGGGAATTCAGGTATTTGACCTCCGAGAAAAGAAGATGGTTGCAGAGAAAGGGAAAAGATGGAGAAAGAAAAAAATGATGACAATAGTATCACGATGGCATGCCTTCGGGGTATATAGTATTGCGAGTATTTCGTCCAAATATCTTGCCTTGACAAATTATCAGTCCCTTGCCTCGAATTTTTCCAAATGTTGACATCCATCATGCATTGAGCTATTCATGGACGTGTGTCGCAAAGGTTAAAGGTAGTCAGGAGTTATGACAATGAGAGTGCAGTTTGAGAGAAAATGATCTTAATGTCATTTAGTGTTTATGTGGTGCATATAATTTTTTTCAAAATAAACAAATACAGGTCAATTGTCATACAAATTTCTGAAAAATCACCGTCATAAAGAAGCGCAATCTTAATACTGCATGCGCATTTGACTCTGTCATCTCTGTTGTGCATTGATGATCCAATATTTAAATGACTTCCTCGTCATTTTCTGACTATCAGTCACTAGATCGAAATTCTTAGGCAGACATATTATATCAAATAGTGAGTCTAATAGAGCTACCATGCATCTTTCCTGCTGAAATAATTCACATATTATGAGGAAGGATATATTGCAATGGAAAGGGAATGATATGCCCCATTCATATTCCCACTTTTGTACCAATACGTAGTGTGGTTCGGTTTAGTGTAGGTAGAGAGGAAGATATTCAGAAATAGAATAGCGAAACAAGTTCATAGGATGATAGGTGAAAGAATAAGTCCTAATGATAAGTGTGCAAATAAGATTGTAGAGAAACTGAATGAAATCCTAGCAAACCAAGACCACACATTGTTAAAAAAAAAACTACCGATTCATGAGATCAGAACAGGTAAACGTCTCACATCTCTGTCTTGCGAACCTCACGATTCATGAAGTCTTTTTATACCAACATCAGTCCAAACATACAATTACGGTATTTAGAATAACAGCAAAAGTGAAATTCAAACAATCTTGCATATCTTATTTTGATAGTTATTATAACCAAAGATTTTTAAAGGTACACCATTCTTTTTTTTTTCTCTCTCTCCTGTTTTTTTTTTTCTGTATTAAGTAAGTTTTCAGTTTGGTTCAGTATTGTCAGCTTTTCATGTATACTCCTTCTACAATCTGAACAGTGTATTTTTACACTTGTTTATCTACAGTTGGACAATAAAATCTTTCAATCTGAATCTAAAAATATCTGAATCTGGGTACTCCTGGCTGACTGGCGAATTTCAAGATCTAAGGATCTAAGTTTACCATTTTGATGGATACAAGTATAGGGATGCACTATGATAAGACTTCCTTCAAGGATTTGCGAACAGCATACCATACAAAGGCAAATCTCAATAAGTTGATGAATTTACTACTTTGCTTCTTACTAAATATGAAGTCAGTGGAAGGAAGATTAAAAACTTATTACGAAGAAAAAGACAGAAAGGGGAAACCTCAAAAGGACTCGGAAGAACCAAGATGTATTTGCATAAACAAGATATCTAATGTGCATAGACAAGGTTTTTTTGATTTTCAGAAACAAGATACTTGATATCACGTTTCTGCCTACGTTAATGTGAAGTAGTTTAGTATGAATTAGCTTTGTTTTATTTTTGGGTGTTTTTTTTTTCAATTTCTGCTCTCTGCTTTTTCTTCATTTTCTAATCTATATGTCTTTGTCTATAGTCGGCCCTTTCCTTCCCTTTCAGTAATTGTCATTTTCATTCCCCCTTGATTTGAATGTTATTGATATTAAATTTTGTGTCTTATTTCATTGAATCCAATTTTATCATATTCCATTTTGATTGTAGATTCAATTTGATTCAGCCTTTGGCTACTATTTTTTAAGATTTTAAATAAATAAACCCTGAATGACTATTACTACTATAGCCCCTTGTGAACTACGGATTCAGCAACCATGAGAAGTTTGATTTTCCAAGGAGCTGATTTCCGAAAGAGAGGCAAGCGTTCCGATGGTGATACAACACATGCTTCCACTTTTGTTTACCCAAGATTTTAGGGTTATGGTTATGGTTTAAATAGTTTGTTTCATTATTCATTTATTTTTATTTATTTAAAACATATCTATACAGGATAAAACATGATCAGCAGACGCTGTTTATCATCGTGGTCCCGATGGAAGGACATAAAACATCAAAACATTATCAATACAACAGAGACAATTATTTCATTGAAAAGCATATAATAATATCATCGAAATCAGTATAAAACTTACTTTAAGAGAGTGCTTGAGAGTCAGAAGAGGATAATAAGAGAGGATAAAATAGACAAGTTGAGCCAGGTTAAAGAAAAAACAGGATAAGAGAAGAGAGAAAGGGTCGAATAGAGACCTAAATAGCATGAGAAAAGAGATATAGAAATAGGGTATATAATGAGGAGGAGAATAAACAGTAATAAAGGAGAAATAGAAGAAAAGAGGAAAAAAGAAGAAAAAAAGAAGAAGAGACATAATTGTATAATGCAACAATTCGCAGATACAAATACAGTGTAAAATATATAAGTAGAATCGTTTATTAGTTGGGTTGGGTTCAGTATAGTATTAGTTCCAGAGTTCAGTTATGGGGAAATTCAGAAATTGACCGCAAAAAAAAAAACTGTCGCCTATTAAAGTTAGTGTCGAAGAGAAGCCATTTTCACACGAGGCGTCACTTTCCTGATGAAAGACGGAGCCAAATGTGAGGGTTAGGTTATTCAAAGAAATGTTTGCAAATGAGCAGTGCTTACAGTGTACATTTTGTTGAAAAATTGGCTGACTTTCTTAAGCACAGTTGAAACGACGTCTCTTGCGCACCGAGCATTAGTTTTAATTTTCGAGAGGTTAGTTTGAGTGTAGACGCGGCTCGACGCGGCTTGCGTCTTCCGAGTGTCGAACTTCGGCATCCCCCGAGGGCACGTTCTCTTTCGACATTTGATGTTTATGAAATATTTGCCTTTATGCGGTTTCCTGAAAGTCCCGAAGTGACAAGCTTTAAGAGCATGGTCAAAAATTGTCGACGCTTTCTTGCAACCCTTTCCTAAAGGAAGTACCCTCACCCAGTTTTAAAGGTAATGAATGAACTTTTGGTGAAAGTCGAAGGGGACAGTATATCAACTTTCTTTCTCCTCCTAATTTTGGAAGGAAGAGCACATCCCGAACGCTTGCTGTTATAAAACTTTGGCTTTATAGATGTTGAAGATTAAATTTTCACAAATAGCTAAGGCGAGAATAAGTTAGCTGACAATAGAATGCATCCATATCCTTTAAACAATTTGATCATCTACAATAATTAAGCCGTGTTTATTCATTTGGTACTTTTCAATCGCCGAATCGTCCTAAGAATGCTGAATTTTGTAAAAGCTGAACCCTTTCATCTTACACATTCTGTAATATGGGAAGTGTCTTCATTCTGAATTTAATCTTTCATTCATTAATCTGGATATATTCCTGCTAATTTCAATAAACACACGTACTTCTGCAAATTAGATGTTCCTAAACAGGATTACAAACTCACTAGTCGACAGTAACAAATTTACTACAATCGTGATATGTTACATTAATTTTGAAGGAACACCTTCACTTTTATCTTACTTCTCTATGTTCTTTGATTTTCGTAAAAACAATGTTTCTCGTCATGACATTGAAACTGAAAGTTCAAACTGTTTTACATGACGACTCGTCATGTCACTGAACTTTACTTTGAACTTATGGGGATAGACTTTATGGAGATTGAAACACACACACCCATGGGGCAATTTGGCCAGGGTAGTTGCATTACATTTATTTGTTATATTCTTTTAACGGCGTTGACATAGCCTGGTAACATCATCGTAAAACGACTGCTCGTAGTGTCTGTCTCCGCCGAGCGCAGGGTTATGGTTTTACGCCACTTTTGGTCGAAATGCCTTTAAGAAGATGTATTGTATCGAGTAGTGTCACTTCGGGTTGGGCTATGGATAGGGGCGGGGCATGTGCCGGGTTGGCTGTGGGAGAGTTTAGGGAAACTATCGCACGGGCCGCTTGATATTTTGGCGAGAGGACTAGTCGATTTATGGTCTGAGGGCCGATTTCATTTTTATACATCGAAATTCCCCTAAATTCAATCCCCATCTCCTTCTGGGAGGAGATAAAAGTTTAAGTTTTCCTTTCGTTAAACATTCCTTGCGTCGGTTTTAAAGAGTGAGTAGAATACTGGAACCAATCCCTTGAAGGATGACACCTAGACCTAGTGTCATCTTTTCTCTCTCTCTATCTTATTGTTTCTTCCTTCCATGGATTTGCTCTCGAGATTTACAAACACGATGAAAGGTCAGAGGGCCTGATGCACATTGACACGAGTCGGTCCTCATGGTCGCGAGTCTATCTGGCGTTAAAGGACAGAGTCTAGCTAGACCTTGTTGCATGCCTTAAGCCATCTGCATAATTGTGATGAGTCATTTTGAGTGCGTTTATTGCACGCGCTAATCAGTCCTATGAAAATAATCGATGCATGCGCCAGAAATTCAACGCACTTCCTCTTCTACTAATTTCTACTTCTACGCTTCTGCTTCTACCACTTTTACTTCTACTACCGCTACGACTTCTACTTCCACCACTTCTACTACTTCTACTACTTCTACTACTACTTCTACTTCTATAGAGCGTCCGCCTCATGAACGGAAGGTCCTGGGTTCGATCCCCGGCCTGGTCATACCAAAGACTTACAAAAATGGGACCTTCTGCCTTCTAGCCAGGCGCTCGGCATGTAAGAACGGAGAAGGGTAATAATAACATATTATGTTATGTAGAGCCCGCTGGAAGATCAGCTGATAAAGCTGAGGTGGCTACCCTGGGTAAATAAGGGTTATTATTGTTATTATTGTTATATTTTTACTTCTACAATTCCTACTACTTCAATTTCTACTACTTCTACTTCTACTACGTCTACTTCTACTAGGTTTCTTTGACTCTACTACTCTATTTCCATCTTCTGTACTACTATACTCTACACTACTACTACTACTACTACTACTGCTTATCATACTGATATCGATAACCGATGTTGACTGCGATTCATCTTTAATACAAGTTCATCTTTAATCTTTAAATACAATAATGCGCACACAAACCCGTGCATCCTGCAACGAGTGTGCCTTTTTCCATTCTCCCCACTTCGGTCCTGCTCTTTAAATCGAGTATATCTCATAGCGTTTCAGTCTGCCGATTGCTGCAAACAATAAAAATTCATTTGAGATTTATGGAGCCATTTACACAGTTCACTGTCGTCAAAAGCTGACATAAAGGTGCCGAGAAAGAAAAACTTGGGTTCACTTTTAAGCACAAATCAAAACTCGGATACCGCGCATGCATCGCGTTGACTACATTCACATCAGCTGGTAAAGTTACCCGCGTGTCCGTGCCTGTTTAATAAACTTGTCACAAGTTACAGCGACTGATTTAAGTAACTTAAGTGAAATAATTGTTAACAGATCTAAATTTGTTATGAACGTTGGTGGTTGTTACTGATACAAGTTTTATGAAACAGAGCCCAAAACGAGGTCAATCTGGTGTAGTAAGTAATCATGATTTGAACCCTGTTTGCCGTCCATACGTTGAGAGCAATATCTAAGGAGGTAACGGTGTGTGACATCTAATGGAATACACTGGTACAAGAGGACGTTGTCACCTGTCACTTTTTTCCCCCGGAAAGTTCCTTATTCCGAAGGTATCCCAAGATAATGAGAAAGTAACGGTATCCACAATTGGAGTATTAACTGCACTTTGTATTTTGGAGCAACGAATGTGTCATTGACTGTATAATCGCAATGATTATATGGATTTCATAAGGTTTTCACACGGCGGTAATGAACTCGTAGTTGCGTCAAAAGGAGGAGAAAGGAAGGATACGTCTTCAAGAAGTTCATTAGAGTCTTATAAAGTCATTCCGTCTTGAAGCAACTGTAAACTACACTGACTTTGTAGTTTATGGTTTAGTCTATATGGTTTATTGGTTCATGCGTATATCAAGAGACATTTGAGTGTTTCGACTAGGATTTTCGCTGTGTAGTAGTATTTTTTTTCTTTTTTGACAGATTTTTGTTCTCACCCCAGAAACCGCGTCAGTGGCGAAGCTCTTATTCACTTTGCATAGACTCTAGAATCCGTACACCACGCATGTAATGTGCACACAGGGCTGTCCCAGATAAGTCAATCGTCCAATCCTAAGTAACTCTCACTATTTTCGCCAAGCAGACACAGGGCTGTCCCAGGATTAAGTCAGATCTTCCAATCCTAAGTAACTCTCACTATTTTCGCCAAGCCGGACACAGGCTGTCCAGGATAAGTCAGATCTTCCAATCCTAAGTAACTCTCACTATTTTCGCCAAGCAGTCCTGTTTGTACAAATCTTCAACATATAGATAAAAAAGGGGGTAGGGTTAGTGCACGCCCTGCTTAACCCCCGGCGGAAGTTAAGAAAGCTGGTGTACCTGGAATTGTTTCATAAAGCTGTTCGTAAAAGTTACGCATGACATAGAGATATATACTAATTAGGCTGTATCTCTATGCGCATGACTGACTGACTTTTACGAACGACTTGAATATGAAGTGTCAATGGAATGCCCAAAGTTTTTCCTTACGTTTTTAACAAAGTGCGACGACTGCATTTCCTTATCTCAATTAAATTGTGGCAAAATGTACTTCGCAGTAAATATAAACAAAAGTAATGTTAATCTACATCTGCATATTTTACCCTTTAGCTGATGCGATTTAAAATGATTGAGAATTACATGGCTTGCCATATTCAAGCCGTTCGTACTACGTAACTTTAAGAACAGCTTTATGAAACACCCCTCGTGAATGAATGGTGAATTAAGAATGTTGCCGATGGGGGGGGGGGGGGAAAGGAGGATGCGGGAGGTGGGCTTGTCATTTGCTTTTATCTCCCTCTTCCTTTCCCTTTCTCTTTCTCTCAGTCCTAATCATCATTTTCTTTCTTTCGAGATGAGATGTGGTGTGGGGGGGGGGGGGGTGCCCGTCATGGCCAAACCTTCCGGTTCATTATAGGTAAGATGAGTTTTCCATTGAAGCCATAATTTTATGGGAGTATAAGTCTTCAAGATGAAGCACTTGAAATGTGCATTCTCAATCCTTCCAGATATGACCGGTAAATTACTGCGATAATTTATATGTAAGTTGATGTTTTGTGGTTGTTTGTTTGACAAATTACTTCGTTTTAGCATTGTTGAGTCCTTGATGAAATAAACGTTTTGTAATTTGAATGTTGGGATAACTTGCCTTTGGCATTTGGGAGTAAAGAACCTTTGCTGTAAAAGAATGTAGGAAACCTATATTATAAGGGAACAACCAACCTTCTGAATGTCGAATCTTCGGAATAAGGAACTCCGGGGGAAAAAAGGAATTGGGAAACAGTAAACCCTCGGAGTGAAAAATCCTGAGAATATTGAGCATCCTGCAATAAAGGCAGGGTTAAAATTGAAATCCCCATAATGTGTAGACCAAATTATACATTGTCAGAAATTATTCCGGTAAATCACCTCACGATCAAGTACAAAACGAAGGAACGGTATACCATCTTGACCCCCTTCTCCTCTCCTCATCCCACTTCATGCCCCTCCACCAGTGTCAATACACCCCTGACAACCTGCTCAAGGCACCTAAAGAACCCCGTCGAGGTGCCCAGTAGGAATTTTAGTGGTATAACACACACCTCGAAGAGCAAAAACGCAACATGAATTAATCTCTCCATAGTTCCGTTGATTCATCTGTAGCTTTGTTTACTCGCTGCTGACAGTTGAATTCCCGCGTTGAATTCGCCTTTTGGGGGCACCAATCTCCTATACACCAGTGGCATATGTAGGATTGAATAACTGGCCCATAATATGATGACGACCCCCCCCCCCCATAATTCCCATGCAGGTACTTTACAATTATTCCTTCGTTGTGTAATTTGATTTCGCGCCTGCCGTATATCACCCCCCCTTGACTTTCCACCCCCCCCTCCATGATTTCCCTCTTTGACTTTTTACATATTATTTCAATGTTGATAATCATATAAAATGAGTC
>CM057165.1:11377119-11493337 GCA_029962745.1 Echinometra lucunter | reverse complement strand
CTCTGTGCGTCTCTCTCTTTCTCTATTTGATACCAGGTCTTTCTCTTCTCAGTCATGTAATTTTATGGCTATTCTCATCTCTCTTATCTATTTTATTTCTTTCTGTCATTCTCCCCCCCCCCCCCCCTCCCCCTTGTTCGCTTGATGTTTTGACAAGAGCCAGATGAAGTCTTCGGTGACTGTTTACTTGTGGAGACATATAGATTATGCACATTTGCGGATGAGAAGCATGTCGCTATGGAAAGTTTAAGAGAGGAGAGAGAGAAAGAGAGAGAGAGAGAGAGAGCGGAGAAGAGAGAAAGAGATAGTGAGAAGAGATAGGAAGATAGAGAGAGATAGAGAGAGAGAGAGAGAGAGAAACTAGTGGAGATGAGAGGGACAAAAAGATAGGCAAGGTAAGCGGGTTCACGGGTTTTTTCAGTCTCCAGATGCGAGACACGATAATGGACGTTTTAATGTCTATTCTGACTCGCCTTCCTCTTCTTCACCATCATTCCGGACCAAGTTCATCACCCTCTAACTATTCCAAAATATATTCGTTTGTTTAAAAAATGAACTCAACGGCGAACGGAAATAAACAGAGGCATGCATCTCTAGCAAGAAGAGAAGATGGAGGAGTAGTAGTGACTTTTTTTCTCTCTTATCCCACCCCCTTGTGTTTCATTGTGTTCAAGAAGCTCAACGTCGGGACCCCCTTCTTGTAGCGCAATAAGTTCTCGCCGATCCTCCTCTGCAAGCTCGGGAGGGCGGCCCAAGTTTATATCTCGCGAGATTCTCCAACGCAACTTTGTTTGGATACATGTTTGGCATCACGACCGCCTCGCCAAGGCGAGAGAAAAATCGCGCCTCTTTGTTACGATCACGAGAATGATGATGATCATGACGATGCTGCTGTTGACGAAGAAGAGTTTGATTGTGTGAAGTTGTCTGTCTGTTTATTTTATGTCGTTTGTTTTCCCTCCAATCTGGCTGTCGTTGTTCCCTCCTTCACATCCATCATAGACGTCATTCCGAACAGCCAGAGAAGAATGCCATTCCCTGTATCATGTCCTCTACAACCAACCCTTGTCCGAGCTGATTTTACTGAATACAGATGTTTCCTAATGTTTACATTCCAACATTATGCGAAGAAAAAATCACTCAAACCGTAGAAAATTGTGAGATTAACCAAGTATTGGATTTTTCACGGAACATGTTATGTGAAACTGACCAAAAACGCTATATGGATAGCAGCATATAGTTATGTAACATGAAATAGAGATGAGATATGAGAGATTGAGATGAGATGAGATGAGATGAGATGAGATGAGATGAGATATTTCATTAAAATTGTATTAAGATATTTGTGGTATCCTAGAGAATATAATTATATGTACATGTACTAAGATTTTGAAAGGAACCCTTTACTCCTATATCTTGACTTTACTTAAGATTACTTTTTTCCTGGAATCTGTGAGATTTTAAATCTTCTTTTTCCCCAAGGCCTCACGTGTATTTTCAGATGATAAAATGTAGAGCCCTATTCATGCTAGTAAGACAAATGTGAAAACTAGAATTTGTAGGAATGATTTACAATAAACATGGATTATTCTATATTAACCATCAAAATTTGATCAATTAAAAAAAAAACAATCTTGCTAAAATCCACAAACACGTGATGCGTCGTATGCAAAGATTGAGGTGTGATACTACGCGAACATGCGCATCAAATTTGGTCCAAAATCATGTCTAGTCGTCATTGAATGTGAGAGCATCCAAGTGTCAAGAGAATTCATTTTCGTGAGGAATTGCTCCTATGATTCTCCCGCATGAAAATGACGAGAATTAGAAAACTCACAAATTCATTCCCACTTTAAGAATCATTGGTTTTCAACATCTTCTTTGTGCGCGCCATTCTCGAGTATGCATTGCTTTTCCGCAAGAGGGAGGAAAATTCTCATAGTGTTGATGTCTTGATGACACGAAATATCACCACATTAAATTATTCCTGTATGATGTATGATCAACTCTTCCCAGTAATGTCTGGGCCCCATTTCATAAAACTTGTTATCAGAAACAACTGCCACATTTCTATGATAAATTCTGCCCTCAGCCAATCAGATGCAAGGATTTTCAGTAGCTTATAACAGTTATTGCATCTTGTTATGATAACATGTTTTATGAAATAGGGCCCCTGTAGTTTCTTTCAAAACTCCACTGCATAAGCAAGGCCTCCACATTAATATTTATGGTATGTATTGAGTTAGCCCTGTGTCAAAAACCGTTTGCTTTTTTTTTTTTTTTTTTTTTTTTTTTGGGGGGGGGGGGGGGGGTCCGGACCTAAGAGGCCCATATGTTCCGGGCGCCTGTTAGTGTCGAGCTTATGATATAAGCATTACCCAAGTATATCTTAAAGAACTGCAAAGTAATATATTGCTCTATGGATATGACGATTCCTAATGGTTTAGTACAGCTTCCGAAAAGTTTATTTTTTTTACTTTCTTCAAGCCTGTTGTAAATTTATTCGCTGGTCTTTCGTGGAACCACGAGCGGACCTTGTCCAACATGTCCAAAGATTGAGAAAGACTCTGGTCACGTACATTAGGCATCAGATCTCTGTTCACCAGGGGAATTCAGGTATTTGACCTCCGAGAAAAGAAGATGGTTGCAGAGAAAGGGAAAAGATGGAGAAAGAAAAAAATGATGACAATAGTATCACGATGGCATGCCTTCGGGGTATATAGTATTGCGAGTATTTCGTCCAAATATCTTGCCTTGACAAATTATCAGTCCCTTGCCTCGAATTTTTCCAAATGTTGACATCCATCATGCATTGAGCTATTCATGGACGTGTGTCGCAAAGGTTAAAGGTAGTCAGGAGTTATGACAATGAGAGTGCAGTTTGAGAGAAAATGATCTTAATGTCATTTAGTGTTTATGTGGTGCATATAATTTTTTTCAAAATAAACAAATACAGGTCAATTGTCATACAAATTTCTGAAAAATCACCGTCATAAAGAAGCGCAATCTTAATACTGCATGCGCATTTGACTCTGTCATCTCTGTTGTGCATTGATGATCCAATATTTAAATGACTTCCTCGTCATTTTCTGACTATCAGTCACTAGATCGAAATTCTTTAGGCAGACATATTATATCAAATAGTGAGTCTAATAGAGCTACCATGCATCTTTCCTGCTGAAATAATTCACATATTATGAGGAAGGATATATTGCAATGGAAAGGGAATGATATGCCCCATTCATATTCCCACTTTTGTACCAATACGTAGTGTGGTTCGGTTTAGTGTAGGTAGAGAGGAAGATATTCAGAAATAGAATAGCGAAACAAGTTCATAGGATGATAGGTGAAAGAATAAGTCCTAATGATAAGTGTGCAAATAAGATTGTAGAGAAACTGAATGAAATCCTAGCAAACCAAGACCACACATTGTTAAAAAAAAAACTACCGATTCATGAGATCAGAACAGGTAAACGTCTCACATCTCTGTCTTGCGAACCTCACGATTCATGAAGTCTTTTTATACCAACATCAGTCCAAACATACAATTACGGTATTTAGAATAACAGCAAAAGTGAAATTCAAACAATCTTGCATATCTTATTTTGATAGTTATTATAAACCAAAGATTTTTAAAGGTACACCATTCTTTTTTTTTTCTCTCTCTCCTGTTTTTTTTTTTCTGTATTAAGTAAGTTTTCAGTTTGGTTCAGTATTGTCAGCTTTTCATGTATACTCCTTCTACAATCTGAACAGTGTATTTTTACACTTGTTTATCTACAGTTGGACAATAAAATCTTTCAATCTGAATCTAAAAATATCTGAATCTGGGTACTCCTGGCTGACTGGCGAATTTCAAGATCTAAGGATCTAAGTTTACCATTTTGATGGATACAAGTATAGGGATGCACTATGATAAGACTTCCTTCAAGGATTTGCGAACAGCATACCATACAAAGGCAAATCTCAATAAGTTGATGAATTTACTACTTTGCTTCTTACTAAATATGAAGTCAGTGGAAGGAAGATTAAAAACTTATTACGAAGAAAAAGACAGAAAGGGGAAACCTCAAAAGGACTCGGAAGAACCAAGATGTATTTGCATAAACAAGATATCTAATGTGCATAGACAAGGTTTTTTTGATTTTCAGAAACAAGATACTTGATATCACGTTTCTGCCTACGTAATGTGAAGTAGTTTAGTATGAATTAGCTTTGTTTTATTTTTGGGTGTTTTTTTTTTTCAATTTCTGCTCTCTGCTTTTTCTCATTTTCTAATCTATATGTCTTTGTCTATAGTCGGCCCTTTCCTTCCCTTTCAGTAATTGTCATTTTCATTCCCCCTTGATTTGAATGTTATTGATATTAAATTTTGTGTCTTATTTCATTGAATCCAATTTTTATCATATTCCATTTTGATTGTAGATTCAATTTGATTCAGCCTTTGGCTACTATTTTTTAAGATTTTAAATAAATAAACCCTGAATGACTATTACTACTATAGCCCCTTGTGAACTACGGATTCAGCAACCATGAGAAGTTTGATTTTCCAAGGAGCTGATTTCCGAAAGAGAGGCAAGCGTTCCGATGGTGATACAACACATGCTTCCACTTTTGTTTACCCAAGATTTTAGGGTTATGGTTATGGTTTAAATAGTTTGTTTCATTTATTCATTTATTTTATTTATTAAAACATATCTATACAGGATAAAACATGATCAGCAGACGCTGTTTATCATCGTGGTCCCGATGGAAGGACATAAAACATCAAAACATTATCAATACAACAGAGACAATTATTTCATGAAAAGCATATAATAATATCATCGAAATCAGTATAAAACTACTTTAAGAGAGTGCTTGAGAGTCAGAAGAGGGATAAGAGAGGATAAAATAGACAAGGTTGAGCCAGGTTAAAGAAAAAACAGGATAAGAGAAAGAGAGAAAGGGTCGAATAGAGACCTAAAATAGCATGAGAATAAGAGATATAGAAATAGGGTATAAATGAGGAGGAGAATAAAACAGTAATAAAGGAAGAATAGAAAGAAAAGAGGAAAAAAGAAGAAAAAAAGAAGAAGAGACATAATTGTATAATGCAACATCGCAAGATACAAATACAGTGTAAAATATATAAGTAGAATCGTTTATAGTTGGGTTGGGTTCAGTATAGTATTAGTTCCAGAGTTCAGTTATGGGGAAATTCAGAAATTGACCGCAAAAAAAAAAACTGTCGCCTATTAAAGTTAGTGTCGAAGAAGCCATTTTCACACGAGGCGTCACTTTCCTGATGAAAGACGGAGCCAAATGTGAGGGTTAGGTTATTCAAAGAAATGTTTGCAAATGAGCAGTGCTTACAGTGTACATTTTGTTGAAAAATTGGCTGACTTTCTTAAGCACAGTTGAAACGACGTCTCTTGCGCACCGAGCATTAGTTTTAATTTTCGAGAGGTTAGTTTGAGTGTAGACGCGGCTCGACGCGGCTTGCGTCTTCCGAGTGTCGAACTTCGGCATCCCCGAGGGCACGTTCTCTTTCGACATTTGATGTTTATGAAAATATTTGCCTTTATGCGGTTCCTGAAAGTCCCGAAGTGACAAGCTTTAAGAGCATGGTCAAAAATTGTCGACGCTTTCTTGCAACCCTTTCCTAAAGGAAGTACCCTCACCCAGTTTTAAAGGTAATGAATGAACTTTTGGTGAAAGTCGAAGGGGACAGTATATCAACTTTCTTTCTCCTCCTAATTTTGGAAGGAAGAGCACATCCCGAACGCTTGCTGTTATAAAACTTTGCTTTATAGATGTTGAAGATTAAATTTTCACAAATAGCTAAGGCGAGAATAAGTTAGCTGACAATAGAATGCATCCATATCCTTTAAACAATTTGATCATCTACAATAATTAAGCCGTGTTTATTCATTTGGTACTTTTCAATCGCCGAAATCGTCCTAAGAATGCTGAATTTTGTAAAAGCTGAACCCTTTTCATCTTACACATTCTGTTAATATGGGAAGTGTCTTCATTCTGAATTTAATCTTTCATTCATTAATCTGGATATATTCCTGCTAATTTCAATAAAACACACGTACTTCTGCAAAATTAGATGTTCCTAAACAGGATTACAAACTCACTAGTCGACAGTAACAAATTTACTACAATCGTGATATGTTACATTAATTTTGAAGGAACACCTTCACTTTTATCTTACTTCTCTATGTTTCTTTGATTTTCGTAAAAACAATGTTTCTCGTCATGACATTTGAAACTGAAAGTTCAAACTGTTTTACATGACGACTCGTCATGTCACTGAACTTTACATTTGAACTTATGGGGATAGATTTATGGAGATTGAAAACACACACACATGGGGCAATTTGGCCAGGGTAGTTGCATTACATTTATTTGTTATATTCTTTTAACGGCGTTGACATAGCCTGGTAACATCATCGTAAAACGACTGCTCGTAGTGTCTGTCTCCGCCGAGCGCAGGGTTATGGTTTTACGCCACATTTTGGTCGAAATGCCTTTAAGAAGATGTATTGTATCGAGTAGTGTAACTTCGGGTTGGGCATGGATAGGGGCGGGGCATGTGACGGGTTGGCTGTGGGAGAGTTTAGGGAAACTATCGCACGGGCCGCTTGATATTTTGGCGAGAGGACTAGTCGATTTATGGTCTGAGGGCCGATTTCATTTTTATACATCGAAATTCCCCTAAATTCAATCCCCATCTCCTTCTGGGGAGGAGATAAAAGTTTAAGTTTTCCTTTCGTTAAACATTCCTTGCGTCGGTTTTAAAAGAGTGAGTAGAATACTGGAACCAATCCCTTGAAGGATGACACCTAGACCTAGTGTCATCTTTTCTCTCTCTCTATCTTATTGTTTCTTCCTTCCATGATTTTGCTCTCGAGATTTACAACACGATGAAAGGTCAGAGGGCCCTGATGCACATTGACACGAGTCGGTCCTCATGGTCGCGAGTCTATCTGGCGTTAAAGGACGAGTCTAGCTAGACCTTGTTGCATGCCTTAAGCCATCTGCATAAATTGTGATGAGTCATTTTGAGTGCGTTATTGCACGCGCTAATCAGTCCTATGAAAATAATCGATGCATGCGCCAGAAATTCAACGCACTTCCTCTTCTACTATTTCTACTTCTACTGCTTCTGCTTCTACCACTTTTACTTCTACTACCGCTACGACTTCTACTTCCACCACTTCTACTACTTCTACTACTTCTACTACTACTTCTACTTCTATAGAGCGTCCGCCTCATGAACGGAAGGTCCTGGGTTCGATCCCCGGCCTGGTCATACCAAAGACTTACAAAAATGGGACCTTCTGCCTTCTAGCCAGGCGCTCGGCATGTAAGAACGGAGAAGGGTAATAATAACATATTATGTTATGTAGAGCCCGCTGGAAGATCAGCTGATAAAGCTGAGGTGGCTACCCTGGGTAAATAAGGGTTATTATTGTTATTATTGTTATATTTTTACTTCTACAATTCCTACTACTTCAATTTCTACTACTTCTACTTCTACTACGTCTACTTCTACTAGGTTTCTTTGACTCTACTACTCTATTTCATCTTCTGTACTACTATACTCTACACTACTACTACTACTACTACTACTGCTTATCATACTGATATCGATAACGATGTTTACTGCGATTTCATCTTTAAATACAAGTTTCATCTTTAATCTTTAAATACAATAATGCGCACACAAACCCCGTGCATCCTGCACGAGTGTGCCTTTTCCATTCTCCCCACTTCGGTCCTGCCTTTAAACCTCGAGTATATCTCATAGCGTTTCAGTCTGCCGATTGCTGCAACAATAATAAATTCATTTGAGATTTATGGAGCCATTTACAGTTCACTGTCGTCAAAAGCTGACATAAAGGTGCCGAGAAAGAAAAACTTTGGGTTCACTTTTAAGCACAAATCAAAACTCGGATACCGCGCATGCATCGCGTTGACTCACATTCACATCAGCTGGTAAAGTTACCCGCGTGTCCAGTGCCCTGTTTAATAAAACTTGTCACAAGTTACAGCGACTGATTTAAGTAACTTAAGTGAATAAATTGTTAACAGATCAAATTTGTTATGAACGTATGGTGGTTGTTACTGATACCAAGTTTTATGAAACAGAGCCCAAACGAGGTCAATACTGGTGTAGTAAGTAATCATGATTTGAACCCTGTTTGCAGTCCATACGTTGAGAGAAATATCTAAGGAGGTAACGGTGTGTGACATCTAATGGAATAACTGGTAACAGAGTGACGTTGTCACCTGTCACTTTTTTCCCCCGGAAGTTCCTTATTCCGAAGGTATCCCAAGATAATGAGAAAGTAACGGTATCCACAATTGGAGTATTAACTGCACTTTGTAATTTTGGAGCAAAGAAATGTGTCATTGACTGTATAATCGCAATGATTTATATGGATTCATAAGGTTTCACACTGGGATAATGAACTCGTAGTTGCGTCAAAAGGAAGGAGAAAGGAAGGATAAGTCTTCAAGAAGTTCATTAGGTCTTATAAAGTCATTCCGTTCTTGAAGCAACTGTAAAACTACACTGACTTTGTAGTTTATGGTTTAGTCTATATGGTTTAATTGGTTCATGCGTATATCAAGAGACATTTGAGTGTTTCGACTAGGATTTTCGCTGTGTAGTAGTATTTTTTTTTCTTTTTTGACAGATTTTTGTTCTACCGCGTCAGTGGCGAAGCTCTTATTCACTTTGCATAGACTCTAGAATCCGTACACCACGCATGTAATGTGCACACAGGGCTGTCCCAGGATAAGTCAGATCTTCCAATCCTAAGTAACTCTCACTATTTTCGCCAAGCAGGACACAGGGCTGTCCCAGGATAAGTCAGATCTTCCAATCCTAAGTAACTCTCACTATTTTCGCCAAGCAGGACACAGGGCTGTCCCAGGATAAGTCAGATCTTCCAATCCTAAGTAACTCTCACTATTTTCGCCAAGCAGTCCTGTTTGTACCAAATCTTCAACATATAGATAAAAAAGGGTAGGGTTAGTGCACAGCCCTGCTTAACCCCGGCGGAAGTTAAGAAAGCTGGTGTACCTGGAATTGTTTCATAAAGCTGTTCGTAAAGTTACGCATGACCATAGAGATATATACTAATTAGGCTGTATCTCTATGCGCATGACTGACTGACTTTACGAACGACTTGAATATGAAGTGTCAAATGGAATGCCCAAAGTTTTTCCTTACGTTTTAACAAAGTGCGACTGCATTTCCTTAATCTCAATTAAATTGTGGCAAAAATGTACTTCGCAGTAAATATAAACAAAAGTAATGTTAATCTACATCTGCATATTTTACCCTTTAGCTGATGCGATTTAAAATGATTGAGAATTACATGGCTTGCCATATTCAAGCCGTTCGTACTACGTAACTTTAAGAACAGCTTTATGAAACACCCCCTCGTGAATGAATGGTGAATTAAGAATGTTGCCGATGGGGGGGGGGGGGGAAAGGAGGATGCGGGAGGTGGGCTTGTCATTTGCTTTTATCTCCCTCTTCCTTTCCCTTTCTCTTTCTCTCAGTCCTAATCATCTCATTTTCTTTCTTTCGAGATGAGTGTGTGTGTGTGGGGGGGGGGTGCCCGTCATGGCCAAACCTTCCGGTTCATTATAGGTAAGATGAGTTTTCCATTGAAGCCATAATTTTATGGGAGTATAAGTCTTCAAGATGAAGCACTTGAAATTGCATTCTCAATCCTTCCAGATATGACCGGTAAATTACTGCGATAATTTATATGTAAGTTGATGTTTTGTGGTTGTTTTGTTTGACAAATCTTACTTCGTTTTAGCATTGTTGAGTCCTTGATGAAATAAACGTTTTGTAATTGTGAATGTTGGGATAACTTGCCTTTGGCATTTGGGAGTAAAGAACCTTTGCTGTAAAAGAATGTAGGAAACCTATATTATAAGGGAACAACCAACCTTCTGAATGTCGAATCTTCGGAATAAGGAACTCCGGGGGAAAAAAGGAATTGGGAAACAGTAAACCCTCGGAGTGAAAAATCCTGAGAATATTGAGCATCCTGCAATAAAGGCAGGGTTAAAATTGAAATCCCCATAATGTGTAGACCAAATTATACATTGTCAGAAATTATTCCGGTAAATCACCTCACGATCAAGTACAAAACGAAGGAACGGTATACCATCTTGACCCCCTTCTCCTCTCCTCCTCACTTCATGCACCCCTCCACCAGTGTCAATACACCCCTGACAACCTGCTCAAGGCACCTAAAGAACCCCGTCGAGGTGCCCAGTAGGAATTTTAGTGGTATAACACACACCTCGAAGAGCAAAAACGCAACATGAATTAATCTCTCCATAGTTTCCGTTGATTCATCTGTAAGCTTTGTTTACTCGCTGCTGACAGTTGAATTCCCGCGTTGAATTCGCCTTTTGGGGGCACCAATCTCCTATACACCAGTGGCATATGTAGGATTGAATAACTGGCCCATAATATGACGCCCCCCCCCCATAATTCCCATGCAGGTACTTTACAATTATTCCTTCGTTGTGTAATTTTGATTTCGCGCCTGCCGTATATCACCCCCCCCCTTGACCTTTCCACCCCCCCCTCCATGATTTCCCCTCTTTGACTTTTTACATATTATTTCAATGTTGATAATCATATAAAATGAGTCTGCTCCTTAAATTGTACGTGTTTTTCTGCACCCTGTATCCCTTTTTCTTTTCTAAAGGGGTTTCATATTCTCTTTCCATTTATCTTGTCCATGTCACCCATCTATCTTTCAAGTGTATACTGGATCAGTTGTATCTTTAAATGAAAATATTGAGCAAATTTAATGTGGGGAATGCCTTCCTTTAAGAGGCAGTAAAATTACTCATATGAATTATTCATTGCTAATGATATCGATTATCCTTAAATGTAGACCACAAGAAAAGACACTGCTTCGCATTTTTCTTTTCTTTTCTTTTTGTCGTTGCTACTTAGATAAACCTCAACATCGTCCAGAAAAAAAAAAAAACACGTTTCTTCAGTGATCAAAGTACTGAGCAAGAGCAACTTAAGTCAAAATAACATAAAATCAGAGCTTATCTTTAAAAATCACTTGAAAATCAGCATCCTTTTTTTTTTTAAATAGAGAATACTGAATAGCAAGGTCAGTCCAATCGGAAATGAAAACAATAAATATTACTACAATTGTATCTGTAACTCTAGTTCTGCGGGTTTCTTTATTATTAGCACGTGTGCAGTGTATAACTTCTCATGTGGCGAATCTTTCTGGTAGAAAAAAAAAAGAAAGAGGAAAGGAAAGGGAAAGAGGACGGAAAGGAAAGCCTTTAGCTAATATTTTGACTCCAAAGAGTCGCCAAGGGATGGGGTGACTATTTCACGAGGCGTAGTAGAGGTAGGGAAGATTTGACTTTTGGATGTTGGAGGAGCACGCATAAACGAGGACGGTTGGAAGCTAGAGTCCCGCCAGCGGCTGTCTACCCACCGCGATCTCAGCGTGAATCCACGGCCAGCCATCGGGCTGACTCATACTGGAGACCTTGTAGCTGTCCGCTCGAATAGAGCCAGTTAACCTTCTCCGTTCTTTATCCGGTGGTTGGGGTAGAATTCTCAATATTTTCCCTCTCGGTTTCCCCCTTTTCTTTTGAAATTTCCCCGAGAGATTTGGAATGCGTGTAGAAGGTTTTGGTTTATGCAAAAATGGCAAAAACAATAGTTGTATATCCTTGAAAAGACTTGGGGGACACCCCCGCTGTGATGTGAAACATTGCAGTATGGATAGGCCCCGAAAAAGAGTGTGCTAGCTGGGTTTTTGCCCTCTTCCAGATTTTTTTGCACATGTACATTATCGAAACGTATGGATAAAGATATATTAAAGTAACTGACATGCATGTCCTTTTCTAAACCTTCCTTCCTTCTGTTTTTTCTTTCTGTTCAAATTATGATGTATTAATTAATTACATGCATAATTTGTTGTTTATACGCTTACGATGTCTGCAGACCCCAATACTTGAAGGAATTCATTGATTAATCAAAGGCTATAACATTATGTAGTAATTTTAGTAAGATGCTTAAATAAAATTCATTTCTGTTATCAGCAGCTCAACATTTATTTGTCCTAAATAAGTATATCAATGCATGTTTACCCTTCTTCCAATACGCTCGATACGCTGTGAAATCTTCAAGTTGTTCAATGTTGTATAAGAGAAAAGAGAATTCTTAAATGCTTTAATGGTTGCGCCTTTTCTATACATTCACTTCTACCTAGAGCATGTTAAGTGGAAGTTGTCAAAAGTTCAGGAAATTTTGTAAATTTATGTTACCTTGTCCTATAAAATAAAAATTCCCTTCGCTGATCTGTTCAAGAAAAAACAAATCAAATATCTATGTTGAAATACTGTTTTCATAATTCTACCAGTGCACCATGTCTCAGATTCTATCCCTGAATATTTTGTGCATCTTCATAACTAGTTCATCTGTTGATACCCCCAAGTTTCATACTCAATAAATGAAGTGAATGTAATGATGAAACGCAAAAACATAATAACATCGATCGTATTTGCTATCTTTATTAGTGGTGCCGTGGTGCAGTGGTTTAAGGCGCTTGACTGGAGACGCGAGGGTCGAGGTTCGACCCCGGCATGGCCTTTATTCCCTTGAGCAAGGCATTTTATCTACATTGCTCTTTCATCGTACATCAAATAAATGAAGTGCTATAGGCATACTGATACCAATGTATTCACGTGTGTTTAAAAAAAAAATACTGGGAGCTGGCAGAACAGTTTAGTTCGCATGTTACTTTGGTTTACTAAAATGCAGGAGGGATTTTTTTTTTTCATTTTCTCTTTCAGCCTCATCTTACTTTCCCTGTAAGAAGTTATGAGAGTCACTGTCTGTTTTTTTTTTTTTCTTTTCTTCTTCTTCTTTCCTTCTTCCACTTCTTAAAAACCCCAACTTCTAAGCCATGCGTGTCTAAGACACTCTCTTAGCCAATTGATTTATTCCGGCATTATCGCCATATATTCTACCCTGCAATAAACTTTTCAAACACCAAACTTTCCTTTCGGATCCATCCCAGTCCATCTTTCCTCCTCTTTCCTCCACACTCCTTATCTCTCTTGCTCTCTTTTCATCTCGATGTTTAGACGAGGAAAGGAAGAACTCGTTGTTTATTTTACTCGCTGAAAAGGAACGCGTGCCAGCGTACCATCAATCTGGATTTTTCCTTCTGCAATGTCTGGAAGACAAAACTGAAGAAAGGGGAGGGGGTTAGGTGGAGCAGTGGTGTAGCGTGGACTCAGCCATTGAAGGGGCTGGTGCATGGGAGGGGGGGGGTGGACTTATGCTATTTTCTAAAATTATACTTGCACGGTTGATTTGTAAGAACAGTCATATGCTATGATGCTGGTTTGTGCATTTTAGGATGATCTCTTCTTTCTTAATGTTCTTGAGCTTTTCACGTTCCAGTTGATTCCAGTAAGTCTTTGGAATTAGAGAGAGAGAGAGAGAGAGAGAGAGAGAGAGAGAGAGAGAGAGAGAGAGAGAGAGAGAGAGAGAGAGAGAGAGAGAGAAGAGAAGAGAAGAGAAAATTGTCATAAAGTGGTGAGGGGATATTGTGGAAGGGGGTCATATTATATTTTTTCACGCTTTTTTCCCCTTCTTAATTCACTTATTTTTCTAATGTTTCCTCGTCATTCGAAAGAGGAGTGGGGGGGGGGGATGGTACTTACCCATCCATTCTCCCCTGGCGCTACGCCAAGTGAGGTGGAGTATTGATGATTCAAAAACAAACTGGTTGAAGTACGTTTACCTTCGACGGGATGAAAAGGAGGATGAGGCCGAGGGAAAACAAAAGGCAAGCTGGTTGAAAAAATTTATGAGAAGACTCTCGCCATCTCTGTTCAAAAGTTCGTGAATAGTTTATAACTCCTGGAAGGGGAGGCAGCAGTGGCTTAGCTACGGGGGAGGGGGGAGAATTGTCCCCATCTAATGGCGAAATATAAAAAAGGAAAGAGAAGGAGAAAACAAGACAAAAGGGGGAGGTGGGAAAAATAACCCAAAAGGGATGGAGGAGGGGGAGGAGAAGAAGAAGAAAAAAGTGAAGTAGGTCTAGAAGAGGTGGAAGAAGAAGAAGAAGAAGAAGAAACAGAAAGCGAAACGACTCTCTGCCGCACCCTCCTCCAATCTGTGCTCTTGTAAATTCGTATTTCATTTTCAGTGGAAGACCGCACTCTTAAAATTTTTTTTTTTCCAATATTGGGTAAAAAGGAAACATGCATGTTTGTTGGGTAAAATGATACCGAATACTGTGTAAATTTTACCCAATGTTGCGTTAAAATTTTCCCATAAAACATGCATTTTACCTAAAATGGGACAAAATTTTACCCAACAAACATGCATATTCCCCTTTTACCCAATATTGGATAAATTTTCAGTCAACCTTTTTTTAGAGTACGCTGCCCCGCTTAAAGGTGCCAGCGCCCCCTCAGTGACTGCATGCATAAAACCATGTTACCCCACTGAAAAGCAGTATTGTGTTGAGAGGGTCGATGTGTGAATATTTGTATATATATTTTTGTAGAAGACGTGCTTCGTGCTTTCCAGGAGATTGTTTCACGGGCTGCACATTTCCCCCTATATTACCCTAATGGAGAAGATATTTATGAGTTTTATATCGCCGATCACTTATACTTCCTCCTCACAATTCATATCTAAAGTACGTGTCAAACTTTATGTCATGAATCTTAAGCGATCGAATAAAAATTCAAATGTTTTTTTTAGTTTGATATTAAAGGTCCTTTGTTACTGATTTTTTTAAAGAAAAAAAAATATTCTAGACGAGAAAATAGGTGATAATTCAGCAAAATTTCTAAATTATATTTTCAGGAAGCTTTATCCCAAAGAGGAGACAAACTAGACATAATGTAATACGCCATGCAAAAATGAAAAGATGAAATTATCTCATTCATGACAGAATTCCACTTTCCACTTTGTGTTAGTTGACCCAATTACTTTTGATGCAGAGCTTCATAAAATATACCAAATACATGAGCAGAAGGAAGAACAAATTCTACACACTGGGCCCAGTTTGGTCCTGCCGGTACTTGTATTTGTGGCTTGATTCTGAAAGGTTTTTAAAGGAAAATTGACACTAAAAATCCTTTAACTGGCAAAGTGATGGAAAGTTCAAGATCACTGTGTTTCCATGCAAACTGGCAACTTTTTAACTTTTCATTATACTTTCTGTTGATTTGCATCTATTTTAAATAATTCATAACTTTTTATAAGAAAAAAAGGAGAATAAAAGAAAAAAATATTGGTGTTGCCAATTTTAAGAAGAAAAACTGATTGAATTAGACTTTGAATAATTCCTGTCGTGAATGGCTTTTTAAAAAAGAGAATCAAGAAAATGAAATTACATACGAGTATAGGGCAGTGTTGGAAGAAAGTGTATGAATCTACGTGCTGTCTTTTCGACAGCAAAGCTTTGCACAGTCCCGTTTCCGAATTCCCTCCGGAAACATTGAAAACTAGAACCCCCTGTTTCCCGTCAAATAAAACCTCCCGATGCGTTATGATGCCATAAATCAATATGCAATTAGGACGGGTTCATTTTTCTCTGCGGGTGGCCCAGCGGTTATACCGACGAAACTTTGCAACATTGGAGGAGCACTGAGTAGAAATTATCGAAAAATTCTCACGTAGTTCAACTTAAATCTTAATACAGTAATTAATACGTTAAGGAGAGAGAGAGAGAGGGAGAGAGAGAGAGGGAGAGAGAGAGAGAGAGAGTGAAACATTTTTTTTAAACAAAAGAAAAGGGGCTAGCATGGTTAATGATTCATTTTTCAAAGATACCACTGACCAAGAAGAAATTACTTTATTAATGTGTTTTCGTTCAAAATTAGGAATTTTCAGCTCCTCACGAGCGGTTGTAAAGAACAAAAAAGATAGGAGGTGAAATCCTACAAACTTATGAGTGGAAGGCTGAAAGAAAAAAGAAATAAAGGAGAGAGAGAGAGAGAGAGAGAGAGAGTATGTTTTTTTTTAGTTTGACTCGTCAATGAAACCCTCGTCGCGATTGGTAAAATGTGGTTTACGCCCCCTACCGGTTAGGGTTTACTTTCTTTGTTGAGGATAAAGGTTTACTTCTATGTGTTAAATTGTACCATATTGCTTGCATTTTGTTCATTGAAGCTTCAGTTATTGTTTCGAAGTATATTACGAGTGAAGACAGAGCAGAAATATTTCCCTTTTTCAAGCAGAATATCCGAATATCTCTAATATCCTGGAGAGAGAGAGAGAGAGAGGAAAAAAAGGGGGGGGGGTCAGAAGGAGAAATAAATAGTAACAGAATAGAATAAAGAATGATTCAGATTCAGACTCAGATATATTTATGGTCCAGTTGTAAATATACAAATGGGAATTTACATTGTTCACATTCTATAAAGAGTGTACATATGAAAGTTGACCTAAATAAACAAACTACTTAATACAGAGAAACAAGAAGGGCAATGATACGTCAGTCTTGTGTAATTTCCCTGTTAGAATTCATAGGGACTCATCTTGTTGGATGTTAACGTTAAGCTCACGGTTAGGATCGCTTGTGTGATGGTGAGGTTTAGTAATTTATAGTTCCCTTCTTTGTAAGAGAGACGGCACTGAAACAAGGCCTCACTCCAGTGAAATGTTTGAAAGGAGAAGACAAGTCGGACGATTTGATGAAGTCTGTATGATACCCATCACAACCTCTGGCAATCCGAAAACTTATCCGGGTGTGGCCCATGATCTTGGGGTTTGATCGTCTTCATCGGAGGACTTCAAGTTCTCGGTCTCAACATGTCGCCTCAAACCCTAGACTCTGGCAGGTAAAACAATCCCGGATTAGATTTCTGCCAAAGATACCACTGATATGCACCTACAGGAGTGAATCCAGGATTTTATGGAAGATGGAGGAGGGCACTTCCCCTAAAAATGTCATACATAAGCAAGGAAACTAAAATACAGAAATGTCATGGGATTTTCTGTGGTGTCTACGCAGCCAAGTAGTATTTGATACGCAAGCAAACAAGCGAATAAAAGAAAGAACAGGTGGAAGAGTGGGAAGGGGGACGGACCCCATGACCCCTCTGGATCCATCTGTGGGCTATCCTTACCCTTCAATATCATGAGAGAAAGATATGTAAGGTAGCTGTGTAAACATTTGGCTCAAGTTCTTTTCTCACTTTCCCAGGTGAGTTTAGGAGAACAAATTGTAGACCCAGCAGCATGCTCTCGAAAGTACTTCAGGTTTTGGTTGCTTTAATTTCTCGTATTCCCATAATTTTTTTGTTTGAGGGGGTTATTTTCTGTTAGATATCCCCTCTCCCTCTCTCTTTCTTCCTTTCTTTCCCAATTCTTTCATTTCGTATTATACCACTTTCATCTAGAAATGAGTGAAGTTTCTCAAGATCTCGCACCTTTGTTGAGATACATTACATGAAGGCGTGAGAAAGGTGGGAATTCCTAGAGAAAAGCGAAACATTTTACAAGAGTTTGAATGGATGAGAGTAATTACTAGCTCAGCAGGTGATGTGGGATTTTCTTTTTTGTTCACACCAGGTTGAGAAAGTGACGAAAAATGGCTCGATTTTTCAACAGAATTGAATATAATTCTAAATTTCTCTGCAGGTTACGCGAGTCACTGATGGTACGAAATATTGTGTTTATATAGATTTACTTCTTTGAAGCTAGCAGTTGGGGGCGTATGATAATAGCCTATACCGAGTTATTATCGCATTGATTCCAGTGGCTTTTTTGTTACACCCTGCGCTATAGTCGGGAGCAAAACATCTTTTCTCATTTCACCGACGCTCACATGCAAACCATCATGTCAATGAGTCCTCCCATTCATCCTTTCATTGCACTGGGGTAGTGTAGGAAGAAGTGAGATAGATGCCTTTAGAGAGGACGTAATTCGAAGATCGAACCCACAAACTCTGCCTCTTCAGTCAAGTTCGAAACCACTCTATTACAAAATTTCCTGGGGGCGTTTCATGAAGTGTCTTGTCAGTGATTTTTTTACTGAAAACTGTTATAAGCTACTGAAATCCTTGCATCTGATTGGCTGAGAGCAAATTTGTCATTAAAAATCACTCACAAGACACTTCATGAAACGTTCCCCTCAAGTAACAGTACTGGCTATGAACTTGAGCTGAAGAAAACGGTGTAAAATCATGGGTCCAATATTAGTTTATACTAGAGAGGGCAAAATGAGAGAGGGTCAGGAATGAAAGTCAAAGGGAGAAATATGGAGTGGTGGCCCGAAGGGACAGGTCGTAATCTGTTGTTGGATCTGACCAGAGGTCAAGGGTCATCAAGGTCAGATGGTCAAGTAGACAGGGGTCGTTCTGCTCCGTCACGACTCAAGGTCGATGATCTTTCAATTATCAGTACGTCATCGCTACCCCTCCCTCTTTCACGTCCCCATCCCATTGCCAAGTTCATCCGATTACCATCAGTTTACATGACACATGTATGATAGGTTTATCGTGTTTACAGTTAGGGGACAGCGACACCGTTACCATGGTGATTTGAATCGTTTGGAAAATTGAATAAATGGAGTGGAGAAAAGCTCGAGTCCGTTTAAAGGGACCTTGGGGTTATCTGAAGATAATTTTCTGTTCGTATTTATTGGCCTACTTTTATAAGTGATGATAACAACTTATAATCTACTGCCACCATCACCAGAAAAGATCATAAGGATGGGGGCTCCAACCGGGACCAGGGTGCACTTAGCGAGAGTTATAGAAGGCCTAGCCGGGGAGGGACTCCAGAGAAAAGAAGATTCGGGGTTAGAACGACCGGGGTAGTCGGAATAGGAACCATTCAGGTGGCATGAGGGGAGAAGATGAGAATATAAGGGAGAGAGAACAAACGATGGAGAAGAGAGAGAAAGAAAGAAAGAGAGAGAGAGAGAGAGAGAGAGAGAGAGAACACGAGTTTAGCAAACTTTTAAACGGAAGACATTTTACTTGATTCTTTCTGGTTTATACAGCGTGTTAATCATTATGAATTCATTCCCAATTTATACTTGAATTTTCATTGAATTTGTTTTTATTAGTACCTTTAAATAAAGGTTAAGGAAGGTCATTGAAAAAGATACAGTCTGGCAATTCTCGGTTGTTTTGACATCAATTTTCCGCATCGTCTCGCGTCGTCGGACAGTGCAGGAATCTTAAAGGTGAAATTTGCACAAACTCCTATCAAAAATAATGTTAAATTTATCATGCATGTTAACGTGTTGAGAAATTCTACTAAAAATACACATTATGCAGAGGATATTCATCTCGATATTCATTTGACACAAACCATAAAGATATGATATTCATTCACGTACTTTTTACTCTGAGATAAATTCATATACAGTGAAGTATAAACATGTTTACGATTATTCCAGGCTTTTGATTGGTCAAAACTTCCTGCGTGAAATTGAATATTGACACTGGCTTACCATTTCCCGACCAATGGCGCTGTTTGCGCAACTCGACTGAAATTGAACGACTTTAAAGTGACGTTCCGAGGAAACCCGTCTTTTGCTCTCCTCTGTAATATCCCTGTTTTGTTATTGTTCCTTTAATTCCCATGTTTTGTTCTGAGCCCAAGCTGTATGACATTAAGGAGGGACATTCCTCGGTACATTCATGTTTACATGACTCTGTTATGGATACCATCTACTCGGCATGATTTGTTTGACGCGAGAGGGTCATTGTTGTCGCCAGCGGCTAGATTGGACATCAGTTTCCTCTTCGTCTGGCGTAGCCTATAGATGGGTGAGGGGGCGCAAAGGGGTGCAGAGAGCAGGGGCGGCTCTCAGACTACTTATGCCTTATAAGTTTGACGCAAAAATTGTCTTGCTGTCGCCAGCGGATGTATTTGATATTAGCTTCATTTCGTCTGGCGTAGCTAAAAAAAAGGAGGGTGGTGCGAAGGCGATAAGGCGTAAAGGGGCAATCAGACTTATTAATATCCATACAATTAGATTGATTCATGCATTCACCATCCTGTATTGTGTGATTGCAACATGGATCAGTAAGTCCATGATTTATTGTCCGTAAATTCTAGATTCCAAGATAATCATATGCCTCCTACCCCTGGTATATACTTGTCAGGCATGCTACTTTCCGTATCACACATTTTCACCTTCGACGTGATGTTTGTTCAAGAAACAGAAGAAATGCTCCCGATATTTCTCCTCTCCATTTCTGAAGGGCGGTTTTTTTTTTTTTTACTTGCAGTGATGAATAAAACAAAAAGTTCCTTGTATACTTCGAAATAGATGTTTAATTTATGCCTAATATATTCATTGCAAAATGTTGTAGTTGGGTTATAAATACAAGTAAAGAAATATGACAAATCAGGGTAATCAAAACCAACCAGTGCAGTGTACAGTCATGGAGCCCCATATGCGCATAAATGTGTTGGTGCATTTCAGCTAAATTATCATTTTGCTACAGGTATTTTGCTTCATAAATTATTCAAGTCGTTCGTTAAGTCATGCGTAACTTTACGAACAGCTTTATGGAACACCCCCTGGTGTATTTTGAAGTACATTTTCAAACCTTGAGACTAAATTTGAAGTCTCTTGATTACCTTTAACATATTTAGTATCAAAGTAGCAAGACGAGTGATATTGCTATAGTCGGGGTGCGAGATAAAATCTAAAAAATTCTACCCATGCGTAGCCGATGATGTTGCTCCGTGAATGGGCTCGATGATGGATTGCGGATATTTCGTCTTTTCAGAATCTCGGATAGCTTGCTGAAAGATATCAGGATGAGAATAAAAATAAACGTATACGAGAACAGAACAATATTGTCTGCAAGATAACAAATATTGTCTGCAAGATAACAAACCGAGAATCATCTATTGATCTCAGTCTGCCTGAAATACTTCAAAATAATGCAGTCTTAATCTAATACATAAGACCCCTTTTATCATGGTAAAGATAGAAATGGATATGTTCATGTGTAAAAAGATAATTATACAAAAGTGTAGAAAAGCTTTGGCATGCTTTTGCTTGAACAGTTGAAATTATTGTGTTAAATCTCAAAAAATTTCAGGAATATCTTTTCGTGAATTTGTTTTCAATCGCAGGCAGGTTTGTCTGTTCGAGACTTCATACAGGAAAATCTCATTGCCAGTTAAGACCTTTTCTCTGCAGTCGACGTCATGATTTTTTTCTTCTCACCAAAAAATATCAACAGTAGTTTTCTCAGACTCGTTTCCCGAACTCCTACACAGCTTGCCTACTGAGAGTCGCAGTGATTTGTAATTTGGCGAGATCGTACTAAAAGGTGTCCCAGCAAAAATATGAAAACATTCAATACAATCAATTATCTATGTGGGTTATATCTTTGTGACCCCTTTTTACTGTATAATATTGTCACTTCTACAGACGTGAGTTGATATTGGACAGTTTATCGAGACTTTTTCCCGCAAAAGATACGGTGACATTTGGCTCGCCTTGTCTATGCACACAGATTATATTCGTTCGAAGGAAAAGGTGTAACTATATACAGATATAAGCAGGAAGGCTGGTCCTCTATCGGGACCGAATATATTTTCTTGAACCACCTTGTATCCTTGTTGTGGTCTGAGAAGACTCAGCTTGAAGATATTACGAAAACAAACATACCATTATTCATATCAAATTAAAACGTTCCGTTATAATATACCATTGCGGTGACCGAAATTTGCAGTGGTTTTACTCGCATTCAACAACACACGGTGATTCAGATGTTCGAATCCCTGTTTTATATTTTTGGCTTTCCGTGGATATATTTAGATCGTAAGTATTAAAAGCATTGGGTGATTCATAATACCGCTGTAATGATTAATTCAGTGCAATTTAAGCAAGAAGAGAGCAACACCAGACTAATAATGGAAATGAAGAAATGCATTAGAGTATTTACAGAAAACCAGGTCTGGATCAGGTAGATTGTTATTTTGTAATTCTGAACGCCGATTGGAGGACAATACGCTATAATTGAAAGAGTCACTGACACCCCACGCACCTCACACAACTCCCCACACGCACACACACCTTCACAAACGTCTCACAAAAAACAATGAAAAAGAAACTACATTAGATCACGACCGTAATGTGGTCGTGATCAGGAATTTCAAGCACTATGACTTGAATTTTTGTTGATCAATTCACAAAACAAAAAAGGATTTCCTGCTTTAATTTTTTTGTTTTGTTTTTTGTTCAGGCATACGTGTTATGGAGTACGTGATTTTGGAACTAAAGGTTCTTCAACATCTTATTTTTCTCGTTACTCCAATCTCAGAGGTACCCTAATTCAAAAGAAAACTTTATTCACGAGCTTGAATAAATCAAACAAATCTGACGGAATAGTTCTAGGGCTTATCACAACTACATGTATGTGGTTTGAAGGATGTTTGCATCGGCTTGAAGCCTCAAAACGCTTGAGGAAGTTAGACTAGTTTAGAGTTCCTGGACAAGCTGTCTGATGTCATACGTATAGATGTTGGTTTCTGAAACCTCTGAAAATTATGGCGCCGTTGATTGCTATATCTCTAGCAGTAAACTTGATAAATGGCTTCTCAGTAGCCAGTAGACAGGTCCAAGATCTTTACTGCTTTCCTTATCTCTCTCTTTCCTTTTCCCTTTCTGACATTCTCTATCATTCTGTCTTTTCCCCGTCTCTCTTCACCTATTTTTCATCAAACCTCCCTTTACATCCTTTTCTCTTCTCCTCCACCTATTCCTCTCTTTTGTTTAAGTGCGACTGACACTTTCTTTGTTTGAGGCATATGCTTATCCACAGGAAATTTCATACCTGAGAAAACATGTGACTTTGAGTGAAAGTAGAAATTTAAGGGAACAAAGTGGCAAAATATTCTTTGAAACGTTTCTCAGTGACAGATTGATTGCCTATTATTGATTTGTTTGTTTGTTTGTTTGTTTTCTGTTGAGTCTTTCTGTATCATATTTCCTCCCTCTGTCCCCTTCATCATTCCTCCCCACAGCATCGATCATACTTTCTATTCGAATCAGGAGATGACTAAGTATTCAATTCCAAGTACTAGCAAGGAGGACTATTCACTGCCGTTGTCGAACCCTCCTCAGTGAAGTCCGGATCGATCCCAGGATTCCGTTCCTCGGAATCTGTGTCTCTGGTTTTAGTTTATTTTGTCATTTACTATGATTACTTATCGTTCAAGTTTTACCATTTGGTAAATCATAATGATAACATGGCTGTTCAAACACCCGTTTCTTTGACACTCCTAGTTAATCGGTAGGTGCGACCCCTTACTTAAAATTGTCAGACATATACATGTACGTCCTTTTGCGTCTCACTTTTTCCCAACATCATCCACCGGTGGAATTTGTCGCCCGTGCCCTATCTTTGCACTATAAAACTCTCAATGCATCTCGACCTTGGGGACTGATTGAAAACCTATTGTGAACTTAACCCCAGAGTCAGTCAAGCAAAGAGATGGATGAACATCATGTCAGGATGCCTCGTAAATCATGGGCGCGAAATATTTAAGGAGAAAGGCGGTATATCTATCACTTCATCGAGAAATAAGTGTTGGAATTTGAAAACAGTGGACGAGAAACAGAGAGGCTACTTGATAACGTAATCGGGGGGGGGGGGATGTTTTCGTCTTTGTTCAAGATGGCAATGCATGCAATATATTTTTAAAATACCATTCGCCCCATGATGTGCTGTGATCTGGAATTCTTTGATCAATAAATAGGCAATATTTATAATTCATGTTGCAGGCATGTGATCTTAGAAAGGAAATGCACCTTTCTAGTTAATTTAGTTTGCATAAAAACTGAAAATAAGAAAGACAGACAAGTTTGAGCAAGAGAAACGATTTTATCATATCTCATTTTTATCTTTAAATTCAAGACAACTTGATATCAGGGCTCCGTTTCATAAAACTTTCAGTAACGACTACCATATTTCTATGACAAATTTGCTCTCAGCCAATCAGATGTAAGGATTTCAGTAGCTTATAACAGTTATTGCAACTTGTTATTGATAACAAGTTTTATGAAATGGGGCCCAAGTGGACTTCTCCTTTTTAAAACAGCCAAAAACAGGGTGTGTCTCACGAAGGTTTCCCATAGTGTTAACCACGCTTTTTTTTTTAAACCCCCTTTCTTACCCCTCCTATTTCTTACTCCTTCCATGCAGGTATGAACGATTCATGCGACCCCATGGGCCATCACGGTCACCACCCTGGACTGGACGGGGACATGTACCACCAGCAGGTGCCTCCAGCAAGGACCAAGAGGATGCGGACTTCTTTCAAGCACCATCAACTGCGAACCATGAAGTCCTACTTTGCCATGAACCATAACCCGGATGCCAAGGACCTGAAGCAACTGGCCCACAAGACGGGGCTCACCAAAAGAGTCCTGCAGGTGAGAAACGGATCCTTTATTGAGCATTCGAAGCAGGGGCGGCGCCAGGGTATTTTGATGGGGGGGGGGGGGAGATGACCCATAGGTGAATTTATTGAAGTTTCAAATGAACAAATAGGGGTATTGTATATTTGCAAGCTCCGGGCCTCTCTACCCCACCCTTTTCTTGCTTCTTCTTTTTTTTTTCTCTCTTTTTTTTATCACTTGAAAAATCATAGGGGGCGCACCCCTCCCCCCGGTAGTGCCGCCCCTGATTCGAAGAATTAATACCACCGAATGACAAAGGCTTGACTATGGTTTATTGGTTTCAATTTGTTTGTACATTTTGCAACATCTTCTTTGAGATGAAAATTTGTAGACCTTATTGGATAAATGATATTTTTGGTTTTAACGCAAAAACAGAGTTGCTAAGATCTCATTTTTTAAAAACAGAAATTTTGCTAAAAAGGTTGAAGTTTGAACCTCTTTCCACCATGGTCCCCGATTTTCAACATCTTGACTAGTCTTTATTTTTTATTTATTTGTTTATTTGTTTGTTCATATACTAATTCATTCATTCTTTCATTTAATTACTTATTTTGTTTGTTTGTTTATTTTCATTTTTAAAATCTCTTTACCTTCAATGACGTTTTGGGGTGATATGCGAAAAATAGAAGCTCACCTTACGGGGTTCAGCCGAATTTCTTATCACAGTAGGGATAAATATCAGTGGCCTTTTCCTGCTTGTTACAAACTTTATTCTATTTTGTAAATGACCTTATAAGTTATCGAATATTGTTACTTTGATTTAAGAATGACTAAGCATATTTTGTTTTCTTCGTCCTTCTGTATCTTGGTTCTATCAGGTATGGTTTCAGAATGCTCGCGCCAAGTACAGGCGGACAACGTCGAAGAAAGACGATGAGAAATCGGAAAAGAATACCTCCGACTGCGGCGGAGATCAGCCATCACCATCACCGCAGATCGATGACCAGGACAACATCAGTATCACCAGCAGCGGCGGTGGCGGTGGCAGTGGTAGCGGCAGTGATCCCACCGCTGACACCGTTTACGACAACGAAGAGGAAGACCAGGAAAAGCTGCTTGAGGATATCACGACCTACAGTGAGCTGAAGACGGCGTCACCAGCCGTGGCCGACGAAGTGTCCACCATCTCCTCGATGCCAGCATCGGCGCGAATGCTGCATGGTTTACACAGCAGCCAACCCGGGATAACCCCGGGTAACACAGCGCACCATGGGATGGGGTTAATGTCGCATGGTTTCGTGGAAATCTTCAGTAACACGGGATAGAGATGCATCATGCTTGGAAATTCATGCTCTGTCATAAAAGATAGAGATTCGTCGTTTATTTATTTGATGACGAACGGGATATAGCTTTTCAGTGAATGTTCAGTATGGCATCGATTGATACAGTCTCTTTCTGAGTGGGAAGTGATAATTTATTCAGCTTGGTGATTCGAGGTGTATCATTGCTATTTCGGATATTGCAGGACAGCGTTTGCAAGTGACTTTGGTGTAGCTTTGATGATTTGGACATTGCAATGAATTTGCGGAATGGAAATTTGCAACTTTCCATTTTGATCTTGGACATCTGAAAGAAAGTCGGATTGTAAGAAGATATAGTATAACAGACTTGATTAAAACAGAATATGCATACAGACCTTGGATGAATGCTGCTAATTGATGTATACAGTAATGTGTGCTAGATGGAGAAATTGTCAACAACTGTTTGTGGTTTTCACCAGATAGTTCATGATTTTACTTAGGTGTTTGTGTTAATGTTGGTGTTAGTTTCAGTAATCATGGTAATACTACAGTGTTCAAGGGTGTTACACATGCACTGGTCAAATGTTCCTGTTATTATCAAACTTTAAATATTGTTTTTTTCTAAAGGGGTTTTATTTGTTAATGCAGATATTTCATAAATGTTTTGTGCACAATTGAATTATCTCTAATTTCGAAGTTAGTAAATTAGAAACACTTGGTGCTTAACATGAGGGATCGAAACCTTGCAAATCACGCATTGCTCATCACAAGTTGATATCAGTAAGAGATGCGATATTTCAAATGTTTATGTTTACCAAGATATCAGTTAATTCTTCTGCTGCCTCCTTGCTTTAATCATTTTTTTTTCTAACGTACTTTCTTGTTTTCAATGTTTGGAATGGAATGACTGTTATTGCTATGTAATACGGGATAGCAGAACAGCGGCTAGGCTTTGGCAAGCTCTTAATTTTCGTTATTCTTTACCTCAAAAGATCAAATTTTTGGTCTCGTATTCATATATGTGGTTATTCAGTCTCCTTAAGTCCATTGTGTGGAATCCTTGTAAATCTACCTTTTTTTGAAAACAAATGTTTTTATGTTTTTGCTCCAGAATTAAGTTATTGACCGTTTTATTAGTATACAATCAAGTAAGTTGTATTACACTCCATCTTATAGCACAAAGTTTGCACATTGTAAAATAAATACCTTGCCATAAGATATTACCTACGTAAATTAGTAAAAATGATGTGTACTAGCAACGTTTGTTATCTTCGACTCAGCTTGTAAGCTTTAGTTAATTCATTTTCAGTAATGATTTGTAATTACTGCCCGTCAAACATAAAACGTTACATAAGCATACCACTTAGAAACCTTCATATTAAGGATTCATCACCGTTCAGCCCAAACTGATGAATAAATTCACATTAATCCTTAACGATGTAAGGCAACAAGTTAATACCTTTGAAAAATGAGTAGAATCCAACTTTATTACATTTAGAAACCTTGTTTTAAACTTGGTACCTGGTCGAATTTATTCCTTACCGTGCTGTGCGCGCTGCGGTTCTCGAAGGTGTGGACGGGGTAATAAAACTAATGCATTGTCATATCAAAATTCCTTTGGAAGTGCATGGAGACGTTATAGCTCATAGTGTGGTGTGGGCTATACAGTGTGAGTCAGAAAAAATGTCCCATCATTTTGAAGTTGTCTTGTTTGAAGTATGAACATTCAGTGATGGGTTTCATGATATGTCTTGGTAGAGTTATCCTCGCAGCATTTATTGGTACCCTTTTCATTTGGAACTTTGCATGCATGACTGAATAACAGACAATCTTTAGAAGACTGCAAAATATCACTTGCGCCAAGTGGATGGGTGAAGAATAAAACCGAGGACGAACCATAATACTTGTGCTACTTACAAAGGGCTGAACATAAGTAGCTGCTGCCAAATCAGGCAAGCTCTTTTATAGGCAAGAACAACAAAGACACAGATTTCCATTGTTGTCATTGTTAACCAACAAACAAAAGTCATAACCAACGAGATACATTTCAGATAGCACATTGGATTAATGTGCACTTGGTGATAATGATGACGACGATGATGATGATGATGATGATGATGATGGTCGTGCTGGTGTTGGTGGTAAAAAAATGTTAGGGAATCACCACTTAAACATTCAGCGATGCTTGGTAAAGAAATCAGTGCTTAATCTGAAGAGGAAAATTTTAACACAGCATTATGAGTGTTTTGCTCTGTGTGTGTGCGTGGGGTGTGTGTGTGTGTGTGTGTGTGTGTGTGTGTGTGGGAGGGGTTGTGTGAGGGTGGGTGTGTTGTTGTGTGTGGGTGTGTGCACATAAGTTATAACTTCTTTGAAAAATCGTTTTAATCTTCATCCAGCCACTTGGCGCAAGTGATATTTTGCAGTCTTCTAAAGATTGTCTGTTATTCAGTCATGCATGCAAAGTTCCAAATGAAAAGGGTACCAATAAATGCTGGGAGGATAACTCTACCAGGACATATCATGAAACCCATGATTAAATGTTCATACTCTACCAGGACATATCATGAAACCCATGATTAAATGTTCATACTCTACCAGGACATATCATGAAACCCATGATTAAATGTTCATACTTCAAAGACAACTTCAAAATGATGAGACATTTTTTCTGACTCACTCTGTATATAACAATTTAATATGATTTGTTAATTTTTTAATCATCTGGAATATCACTGCGGGCGTGTCGGGAGGCTTCCATCGCCCCATGTCATTAGGATTATATAAAGACTGATGATATTTCAGAAATGTTCCTGTAATCATGTCGGTATTATTAGCACTAATCAGTACTAGCATTCCTGTTCTACAGCACGAAAGATTCACAGTATTTTAGGGAAATTTAGTTTCATTGTTCCTTTCCTCTTCTATGTTGATATTTTCCTCTAATTCTGCATATTTCATACCTCATTCTAAAATGCCAGAAACTTGCCGTTCTTATAATATAAGAGGTATTCAAAATAAGAGGTATTCAAATTAGTTTGACATACTACCGTCATCGATTGTCATCCGGGAAAAATTAAATGCTCACTCTCCACTGATATCATTGTCATCAACATAATCACCATCATCTTTAACATCATCATCATCATCATCATTACCACCACCATAATCATCATCATCATCATTCATCTTCATCATGACCTTCATCATCATCATCATCATCATCATCATCATCATCATCATTACCCATATCATCATCATCATCATCATCATCATCATCTGCATCAACATCATCATCATTACCCACATCATCATCATCATCATCATCATCATCTGCATCAACATCATCATCATCATCATCATCATCATCATCATCATCTTCCTCTTCGTAATCAATATCACATGAATAAAATAAAAAAAATTGAATCCCAAACTCGGTGTTTATCATTTGCAACTCTATTTCAATGTTATTGAGACAGAGTGTTGGATTCAACATTGCAACAAACCATTATAATGGATTAAAGAGAGTACTTCTTCCGTTCTAGACTACAATGCTATTTATATCGGAATTAGCACCTTCAAGTTCTACTTGGATATCATCACTATCCCTTCTGCGGATACAGGAGAAAATATGTCTGTATTCAAATTGAATTAGTGAGTATCAATTTATTCTAAATTTTATTTTCACCCCCTTTCATGGTAGTGGTCTAAACGTTGATGAGTATTATATCGTGAGAGATTTATTAATTTATTTATTCACGTTTTCTTTATAAAAAGCAGGGTAGTCCCACTCAGAGCCGCAGATGGCCTGCTTTACAAGGGAGCCCATCTATAGAACAAATGGAACAAATACAACGTAAAGATAGAATGGTAAATGAAAAAATATTTGACAGAAGAAAATAAAATTTAAAAAAAAATGCAAACATAACATAGAATTATAATATAATAATGATAACATAAACATCTAGGGGAAAAAAATAAGAAATGATTGGAAGATACACATAGGTGCCGAAATGAGAAAATGAGTAAAAGCCTGGGGATATTTGCATAAAAAGTTTTGAAACTCGTCAGCAATTAACCGCTTTATGATCAACAGTTGTACTTTCTGATTGGAAGTCATACACCAACCAGATATAGTGTCTTTTATCCTTTGCTACGGGCACTTACTAGTAATCTTCCAATTTGCTGTTTTGAATGTGGTGCAACTTTGATAAAACAACACGACTCTCAATTTTCTTCAAACTTTGAAGAGAGGTGGCTACCCCTAGTAATGCAGTACTATGAAAATAAGTACTAAACTTGGAAAAAAAATTAGTACGAATCTAGACAATAAATAATTCCATGGGGGGGGGGGAAGGAAAATTTTGTTCCCCTTTCAGACTCCATTAGGATGACCTTTGGGAAAAGTACAAAGATAGTGCACTCTTACAGTACTAGCGGAAATTGAGTAGGTTGCAGCTCTGTTTATTTTTTTCAACTGGCGCAATACCTTCTGTCATGGTTATCTTCTCAAGATATACATGTATTTTTTTTTGTTTTTTTTAAGTATTATGAGGTAAACCTCTCCAAAAATGAGAAGTTCAGGTTTTGGAGCATCACTAAGTGTAAAGACATTAACTTTCAATACAGCTATAAAAATGAAATTAAGATTCTCGCCACCAATGGAATGACAAATGAGAAATTGTATATGATTGCACTTTGCCAACATGTTTGAAACTGGCAAAAGTTGTCTTTACGACGATATGGTATCTGACGATGATGCCACGGTCTCGTAAAGAGAAAAATCAGGAGAGACGAAAGCAACATTGTAAATGTACTTGCAAATATTAATTTATTAGATTTTATTGATATGTGGATGGAGTGAAACCTTGTATTTCTGTACAGAGTTGTGCTTTTATGTTGTACAGTGGCTACAGTGCTTTAACCTTTGAACTTTGACCCAGTCTTCGTAGTGAACAGAATTGAATATTATTACCATTGCTTTGAATCGTGATGATTAAATGTTTTGAAACTCTCAACAAAAACTTGTCAATGTAGTTATTGTTTTGATGTGGGAATTAGAATTCAGGGGAGAGAGAGTGTGGGTGTGTTTTTGAGAGAGAGAGAGAGAGAGGGAGGGATGGGGAAGGTGAGAGAGGGAGGGAGGGAAGGTAAGAGAGGGGGAGTGGAGAGGAGGGAGAGAGAGAAAACTGTTGGGAAGGGGTAGGAAACGTCTAAAGAAATATGACCCCTCCGGCCTCTGTTCTGCCTATGGTTGAGGATGAGTATATCTTCCCCTTGCATGATAAAATTGCCCTGTCAGTGTCAGGGAATGCTACCATTACCTTAACTGCAAATTACATGCAAAAACACAGATAATTAATATTTGTGTCAAAGATAATGATGCTATTTTTAGGGCATTATTTTCATTGGTAATCTCTATTATTGTCATCTTCTTTTGCATTACTTGGAACATTTGAATTTCTAAGAACAGTATTATCCGCCAACAAGTGGTATTTCACGTGAAACTTTATATTTAGAACTTTTCTGCAAATAAACTCTCCTTTCATTGTTTTAGAATCTCTTAGGACAAATTGTACTAATGTAAACAGATCCATCTGAATCAGGGTATCTGTTGCTTTATAACGAGCAAATCGACTGTGTGATCCGACAATTATGCCTTCACCTCACATGCATTTCATAATTCATGCATATCAACAAAAGCTTGATACTAATTAACATTATGCAAGTCATTTCATCACGATGCTTATTAGTTCCACATATGGTGTCCTGTTAAAATTTCAAATTAGCTGTGGTAAGTCCTAAAACAAATTTCAATGAGTACAACTCAAAATAATGCCCTCCACTGTCATGACCATGTCTCCATCTGGATGAGTGGCTTCCTCTCTGTCTCAATCATGAATCTCTGCTTCCTCCTCCTCCTCCTCCTTCTCCCCTAGAAAGAACCAAGAACACTGATGCATTCTGTTGTCATGACCAAGTCTCCATCTGGATGAGTGGCTTCCTCTCTGTCTCAATCATGAATCTCTGCTTCCTCCTCCTCCTTCTCCCCTAGAAAGAACCAAAGAACACTGATGCATTCTGTTGTCATGACCAAGTCTCCATCTGGATGAGTCGCTTCCTCTCCATCTCGCATATAAATCTCTCTGCCTCTTCCTCGCTCATCCTCCCTTCCAACTGGACCACAGTGCGCAGTGTTTCCCTCACATTTGTTGGCATCTGCTTTGCATTTCTGTTTTAAAAAAAAAAAAATCAGAATGTTAGTGTGAACGACGTGATTGTTCCAATAGACCTGTTTACTAATTTTATGCATACTTGTTGACCAAAAGTTTCCCTTGATGAATAAGAAGCTTTCCATAGCAACAACTAATGTATGCATTTTTGTATAATAGGTGAATTGAATAGTTGGTAACCAAGGGTTCTGGAGAGAAATGTGCCTAAATTTGAATACATTAATAAACAGGTATATTTGTAAATTTTAATACCCTGTATTAAGCAAAGCTTCCTTTGAACAAGATTCACTACATCACTTAAAAAAAAAAAAACCAAATTGAGATGGCAATATTTTATAAAGATAGCATAACATCACATTCATGTACACACATGTATAACACACGAGTCACAGAGAATAAATAAATGCCTTTGATGTGCAAACCTTATATGGCTAATTTTTTTTCACTGATTGCCCTGCAGAATAGGCATAACCTGACAAGAGGAAAATAAAGAAAATATTTGTCAAAGGAAATATATTCTGCAGTTTTTTTTAACAACCTGTGGCTACATCTACGCCATAAATATAAATCCATACATGCAGGTCTTCTAAAGTTGACAGCTTATATACAGTGCAAAATAGAAAGACAAAAAAAGTTGTGTTTACCGGTACTTCCCTCAAGCAGACATACAAGGATACAGCCAACAGGGAAGACACTGACAAAGAAACAGACTAAGATAAGAGATGGAAGCATGAAAAAGAGAAAAAATGAAAAATAAAACCTTCTCACAGTATACATGAATACACGTAATATCAATTACCCTGCCACATAGATCCTTGTGGATTTGTTGCTTCTGTTCATAAGAGACCACAAGATGGCAGCATTCTCTTTTATCCGATGCTGCACGTATATCTTATCTTCCTGTAGTATTGATATAAAGTTATGAAAGGAAAAAAGGGAAAAAAGGAAAAGGGAGAGACAGAAAAAAGAGAAAATTAGAGAAAATGCAAAGTTTATCACTATCAGAGAAAGATGATAAAAGTATGTATGGTGTGAAAATTGAAACCTTCAAATATACATGTTAATCAGATAAAGGCATGTTTTGTTTACTCATTATTATTTTTCCAATGATGAAAACAATTTGACCAAGGTATTCTGTTATCAATGATTGTAGGCCAAATCAGGAATTGGTGATAATTTGGGTTATTGAGAAAAGACCCTGCATAAACAAGTCTATATTTGACATAACATACAAAATGATTTGGATGAAAATATTAATGGTGCCAATTTGAAGATTTCATGATTTGCCCTTTGAATACCAAACCCACAATAACTCAGGATGAAATCCATTGGAGATGTGTGCCAAATGAAAAGATTACTGCCTCTGAAAAAAATAATTTTACACTTGGAAAGTCCATGTGCTGGACCCCCTGTTATGTTTAAGGTGTCCTCACCTGATCTCTAGAGAAAGCTGTGACTATCTTCAGCAGGTGCTTCTCTTCAAGGTTCAACCATTCATCCTTGCACAGGTAATCTTGACTTTCATTTCGACAGCCAAAGAACAGCAAGTTACCTGTCAAATAAAGGAAGTGGTCAAAGATTAAAGACATTGGAAATAACCCATTCGTGACAGGAATTATTTAAAGCCTAATTTGATCAGCTTTTATTCTTCAAATTGGCAACACCAACATTTTTATTTTATTGCTACATTTTTCTTATAAAACGTCATGTATCTGAAATGAATATAAATTGGCAGAAATTATGATAAGTCAAAAAGTTGCCAATTTGCAGGGGAAAAGAGTGACTTTAAACTTTCTTAGCATTGCCAATTTAAGGATTTTAATTCTCATTTTCCTGTAAAAAATTTTCAGCATCAAACAATGAATAGTGATGCAACCAAAATGGGCACAGTTTGTGTAGGATTTTTTGCTCTTTCTGCTCATGTATTTGGTATGATTTTTAGGGCTTTGCATCAAAAGTTATTTAGGCCAAACCACAAAATGTGGACCTCTGTCACGAATGGGTTAACATTGTTATGATTTTTAAAAATCTTGTTTTGTTACTTGAAAATGGGATAAACATGAGGGTTATAGTGTAAAAATACCAGTCTGAAAGTTTCAAAGTATAATATCCACAGGAAGTATGTTTAAATATAAAAAATGTGAACCAATGTTTGAAAAATATACGAGGGTCGGTTGCACAGAATAGACATAAGGAGTGCGCATGCGCGTGTGACTCACCTTACCGTACTGTGTGTACTGGCGAATCACGCGGCGGGAGGCACATAACGGCATTTTCAAATTCAAGCAAAGTGTTCCTCTTAGTGATTGTCTCGTGAGATGAAGGATAATGAAATCACCGTTTGCGTCGAACTTACACTTTTTCGTTCCAAATTATGGTTGGTTTCAGGGTTTTTGAGTACAAATATAAGTACTCATACACATGTTTCATCTTAGTTTGAGAATTTTTTAAATCAGCTACTCACAAAGTTAGCCAATACCTTTAAGTTTGTAAATGTCCATTTTTCTCTGAAATTTCTAAGGAAATGTTTCCTCAAAGTCTGCCCTCAACATGGCAACATGTTATAACATTTCCAAAGGGGGACAGATATATTGCTGACATATTTTACTAGCTCAGTGAATCCAAGTTCTCTATTGTTTATGCAACTCACTCCTAGATCCTAATCAGATAACTGTTTAAGTGCAATCACATGTGACTCTTTTTTACTATTTAAAAAATCACATGCACCTGTCATCGACTATGTAAAAAACAAAAAAAAAACAGCCTCAACTTGAGTGCAGATAGATTGTACATAATATTTATAAACTAGTTCTCAGGCATATTCTTTTTACAACTTAATTATCACGACTACCTGAAACTACCATGTTTGATCATTTGAACGTAAAATATATTTTTCCTTTAAAATACTGTGTTTCAACTCAACTAGATATAACCATTATTTGAATACAAAATATACACAATGATTAACAACTTCAGGCAGTTCAAATCAATATACTGGAATTCCTTTTGAAAACAATATGTGTATAATGATGCAACATGTTATGCTCATTAAAAAACATCTACAATGATGTAACATGTTATGTAACAGAGCAATGTAAAAACTGTGATTCCATCCAATACACTTTGCTTGGTAAATCATTTTTACCTCCAATGTCATGTGCTGCTCTCTCATGGCAAAAGCTCCTGAACGGTGCCACACCTGTTCCAGGTCCTATCATGATAACAGGAGTATTACTTGATGGGAAGGTGATGGTACCCTTCTTGGTCCAAACGGGAATTCTTACTCCATCTGTACGAGCAATGGTCAACGCAATAATAATAAATCTTTATTCTTTTTGGACTCAAAGTGAATATCATATCTCTAAGCTCTTACACACTGTACAGATAACCGTATTCCTGTCTTTAGACTCATTCTTGCACACGATGTACCATCCCCGGTTCCTAGAAAAGTATTGCTACCACTATGTGGGTATCGGGGGCCCGTAACAAAAAGGTTTGCAATCGATCGCAAATTTAAAAGAACCATTCTGATTGGTCTAGGGTCACATTTTTTAACAAGATGCGTTTGAAACAATGTTCTTGACTGGCCGTTACAACTTTGTTACGGGGCCCTGGTATTTACAAATACCATGGCATCCTTTCATCATCTCATCAGGTCACCATTTTTCTCCTGGGTATGAAATAACAAGAGAAAACAAATATCTGACAACTTATTGGTGGTAATACCAGGTAGTGAGGTAGATATTTTCACACACTGGAAATCGACTTTCAAAAGTGGTCCATACCGGGAAGATCAAAGACAAATCATGGTAAATACCTCTATCCCTAATATGTAATACTCAATTATTGTACACAGCCTTCAATAGTTCTTCATTTAATTCACAATTTTCTCAGTAAAGATACATACAGACCGATCCGGCCTATCGTTGAGAGCAGCAGATGATTAGCCATTACTGCGGTGTCCCGCCATAGCGTTATACAACAATGCAGCACAATGACAATGACAACTGAACGCAAAGATTACATACGCATTATTGGGGACACCGCAGTAATGGCGCTGCTCGCAAATCGATTTTCATATCGGTCTATTGGGAGAGTACAGTTTGTCAAAAAAAAAATTATGATGGGCCTATAAGTATCGATAATCAAAGAAATAATTTTGCAATATGAAAAGTCATTTTAGATTATGAAACTATAACTATTGCCCTACTAGTCAGTGAAGACCCCATCTGACTCAGTCCAGTAGTCACGAAGAAATACAGATTTTTGAAACGGACGTCATAGGTCCTTCCTGTCCAAGTTTGGACAGATGGAGAACTCAAAGCACATTGGACAATCCCACTATCCTTTTGAATTGTTTACAAAGGAAATCTCCGTTTTGTTTTGATTTGCTATGATAGTTATTGCAGTGGTGTATCATCATTGGTAATTATTCTTTTTGTAGTCCAATAGTCAAAGGATCAGGAAGTTTAGTAAAGCATGTCACTAGTCACTTTACTCCATCTTTTATCAATAATGTCCTTGGCATCCACAAAATGAAAATATCCTGTTGACAGGAGACTAGTTTACAAATTTGTTCAAATTTATGAATACTATTTCAACAAAGATTATTCCAGATTATGTAAAAAAAACTTGCTTCAAAGATCAAGACAAGGCACTTATAACATAGTCTCATAATTTTGTTTTATAATCACTGAATTTTATTACTTGCAAATGACCAACATCTTAAAAACTGAAAAACTGCTCATCTTTTCTTATTCATGATTTATTTTGTTATGGAAAAACATATCCACATTCCCTTCATATGCAACAACGACAGCAACAACAACAACAACAACATCAAGAATGATGATAACTATGACAAAAAATAAATTGTTTTCATCGTAGCCAAGGCACAAATAAAGAAAATAATGATTTCCTACGCAAAGAATTCAAAAAGGAGTGTGATTTGTCCATAGTGATTTGAGGGTCACTTTTGTTCAAACTTGGACAGTAGGGACTTACGACATTGTTTACAAAAATCCATATTTCTTTGTGAATACTGGACCGAATCAGACAGGATCTTCACTGACTGGTAGAGAAATAGTTATGGTTTCATAATCTACAATGGCTTATCATATTGCAAACTGATTTCTTTCTTAACTGATAGTGAAAGGCTTATCGTAATTTTTTTTTTGAAAAAACTGTATTGACAGCTGACATGCAATTTTCAACAAGAAATTAAGGAAATATATACCTTCAGGTCTGAGGGATGCTATCCAGTTTGAACAGAGGCCCTCTCTTGGCTTGACTAATTTAGTTTTGTATTTGATGACAGCCATCATGATGTGTATCTCACAAGGGTGTGCCTGCACAGAGAAAGGAACAAGGGGTCATAATATGCTTGCAGGACCCTCTGAAAGAACAGTACACCATACTGAAGAGGGTACCCTGGGTAAACAAAGAGATTATCTATCATCAGTCATCATCAGCAGCAGCAGCAGGAGGAGGTGAGGTAGGATGGAAGGAGGAGCAGGAGGAGGAGGAGGAGCAGGAGCAGGAGAAGCATGATGAGCAGGAGCAGGAGCAGAGCAGGAGGATGGGATTGAGGAGGATCAGGAGCAGTAGTGATCAGAGGAGCAGGATCAGGAGGAGTAGGAGGCGGCAGAGCATTATTATTATTAGTATCAATATTATTACTATTATTATCATTATCATTATTATTATCATTATTATTATTATCATTATCATTATCATTATCATTATCATTATTATTATTATTATTATTATTATTATTATTATTATCATTGTTATTATCATTATCAATATTATTATTATCACTATCATTATTATTACAACCATAAGATTTTGAGGTTATCAACGTGACAAACTAGAAATGTGGCAAATTCACTAGTATCGGAAGGTACAGTAAAATTAATACTCATTGACATACTCTCTAATTGCACTTTTGGCTATTTCAGGTTATTGGTTTGTCTTACCTGACTGTTCAGAAAGCATGCATGCTTATAAGTAACCAACCAGAGAACTGATGACTTTAAGTCCTCTCTGAGGGACCTGGTAATGAGGATTAATGCCTTACCAGAGGGCACTAGTACAATGACTTGGTTTTGAACCCAGGTCACCAGATTACAAGACCATTGCCCTACTAACTGAACTCCCCACCTCCTCAAGTACCAAAGTACCACAGGTTTCTATTAAATCCTTTGAGCTTATAATACAGGCATATAATATGTTTATTAGCATAAAACATGAAATAATTCCAAAGTTTTACATCAGGTTAATGCATTTTCAGAAAGGGCCAGTCCCTAATGCAGCACCAGAAACATTACAGAGTTAGAGAATTGATTACTGGAAAGCAGTAGATCTTCTTCAAACAATGATAAAAAAAAGGCAAAATTGGTACATTTCCAGTGCAAAATCAGATGACTGTTGTCAGGAACATTAAAATCTAGCAATAAAAAGCGAACTGAAGTGTTGCAGCATTGACGAATACATAAGCAGGTTGACAGGCAGAAATATGAATATAAATAAACAAGGCAAACGCCAAGCGTTGTCTCGCCTGCATATTGCAGTCATGAAGAGACTGCATGTCAAAACTATGCTATATGACTTCTGAGGCTGTCAGCAGTTTAGGGGGTGAATTGTGGTTCTGACAGTTTACATATGCAATAATGGTATAGGCCTACTTTATCCCTAGGAAATCAGATAACACTTAGAATGCTGTTAATACTATGAAGCTATAATTATTTCCATGCAAGTAAGGAAATGAATGTTAGTGAAAACGAATGTAACTGATAATAATGTGAGTAAAATTGTAAAATTAAATTAATTATTAAGGTGTTATGGCAAACTTATTGTTTGAAAAATGGTATGAATTTGGTGATTCCACGTCAAAGCTATAGAAAGTTATTAGGTGTACAACATAGCACAGTGCCAGTTATGAAAAGTTCATTGACCTTTGACCTTTGACCTTAATCAAATTCAACTCACATTCGAACTTGACCTGCACCTTCAAGAGATGGACCTCTCATATGAATTTGGCAATCCTACCTCGAAGGTATAGAAAGTTATTGTGTGTACAACATAGCACAGTGCCAGTCATGGAAAGTTCATTGACCTTTGACCTCTGACCTTATTCAAATTCAACTCATACTCAAACTTGACCTGTGCCTTCAAGAGATGTACCTCTGGTATAAATTTGGTGATCCCACCTCGAAGCTATAGAAAGTTATTGTGTGTACAACACAGCACAGTGCCAGTCATGGAAAGTTCATTGACCTTTGACCTTTGACCTTAATCAAATTCAACTCACATTCGAACTTGACCTGCACCTTCAAGAGATGGACCTCTTGTATGAATTTGGCAATCCTACCTCGAAGGTATAAAAAGTTATTGTGTGTACAATATAGCACAGTGCCAGTCATGGAAAGTTCATTGACCTTTGACCTTTGACCTTATTCAAATTCGACTCATATTCGAACTTGACCTGCGCCTTCAAGAGATGGACCTCTGGTATGAATTTGGTGATTCCACGTCAAAGCTATAGAAAGTTATTAGGTGTACAACATAGCACAGTGCCAGTTATGAAAAGTTCATTGACCTTTGACCTTTGACCTTAATCAAATTTAACTCACATTCGAACTTGACCTGCACCTTCAAGAGATGGACCTCTCATATGAATTTGGCAATCCTACCTCGAAGGTATAGAAAGTTATTGTGTGTACAACATAGCACAGTGCCAGTCATGGAAAGTTCATTGACCTTTGACCTCTGATCTTATTCAAATTCAACTCATACTCAAACTTGACCTGTGCCTTCAAGAGATGTACCTCTGGTATAAATTTGGTGATCCCACCTTGAAGCTATAGAAAGTTATTGTGTGTACAACACAGCACAGTGCCAGTCATGGAAAGTTCATTGACCTTTGACCTTTGACCTTAATCAAATTCAACTCACATTCGAACTTGACCTGCACCTTCAAGAGATGGACCTCTTGTATGAATTTGGCAATCCTACCTCGAAGGTATAAAAAGTTATTGTGTGTACAATATAGCACAGTGCCAGTCATGGAAAGTTCATTGACCTTTGACCTTTGACCTTATTCAAATTCGACTCATATTCGAACTTGACCTGCGCCTTCAAGAGATGGACCTCTGGTATGAATTTGGTGATCCCACCTTAAAGCTATAGAAAGTTATTGGGTGTACAACACAATTGTTGACGACGCCGCCGCCGACGACGACGACGCCGACACCGGAAATAGTGATACCTATGTCTCGCTCCGCTACGCAGGCGAGACAAAAACAGAAAGGCAAAATGAGAGAGACTGAGAGAGAGAGAGAGAGAGAGAGAGAGAGAGAGAGAGAGGGGGGGAGAGAGAGAGAGAGGGGGGAGAGAGAGAGTGGGGAGAGAGAGAGAGAGGGGGAGAGAGAGAGAGAGAGAGAGCTCGCAACCAATCTTACCATTGGTGATGATGCTATAGAGAAAGCCCTTGGTTGTATTGCTGGTATAAGGTCCAGGAGGTATTCAAATGGAATGGTACTGCTCACGTGAGGGAAGTCTTGTAGAGTCTCCAGGATAGTCCGACGAGGACGGTTGCAGTAGGAGTACAGCTCTTGCTAAAGATAATAAAAAGAAGGAAAATCCAACACATTTTATCCACAGTTGTCTCCCTTAACCTTGGGCGCCATTTCATAAAACTTGTTATCAGTAACAACTGCCGCATTTCTATCACAAGTTCGCACTCAGCCAATCAGATGCAAGGATTTCAGTAGCTTATTTACTTGAAACGATTACTACTGTATTAGCATATTGCATTAGCATATGACTAGCATCATCCGTTTAACTGGAATAACGCCATCTACGACGAAGCTTACTTAAAATTACTGTAAGACGAATGATTTTCCTGATTCCAGACATAATGCCATACGAAATTCGTTACAATAGCTAGAGCAAATAATAGCTAGGTGCCATGACCCACTCAGTGTCAGCTTTGATACCTTACAAATTGTATGAATGTACATCATTCAAGGAATTCTTAAGAATTATCCATACAGGTTGAATGGAGTGTTTCGATAGTGTCAACAGTGGATAGAAAAGCTAACGCCTGAACTTATCAAGCATTTATAACATGCTGACAAGAGTCGACTGATAAGATAAGATGCAAAGCTAGAAATTAACTGTCTGATCAGTAAAATGTATTGACTCTCTTACTGGCAATGGATCAAAAACCAGGACTAATACAATGTTTGGAGTGTATGGTGTATTATGCACTGTATATGTGCTAAGAGCCGAAAGTGGCAGCCCATTGATTGTGTCACAAGACGACCAAAGCTGCCGATGGGTTAATGACCACCAATTAGCACTTCATAATGACAGCTTACGCAGTCACTGGAAAACAAATCAATAATCACATGTTTGCTGTCCATCATGATTAGGATGCACATTATCATTTGAATAATAAAGTGGAGTTCTGGTCACGTGATCATAATGTGAAAGGAACTGTTCCAAAGCAACTGGGAGAGTTTAACAGATTAGTTGTATACAAACACAGGTGTCTAGTGTGAGATCTGGAAATTCACTTACTTTCCCCAGAAAGGTACTTGCACTGCACAAAGAAATGAGTATATGGGATCACACGTAAATCTGGAATTAATGTTTTCTTGTCATATTTCCAGTATGGGGGCATTTTAAGAGAGCATTCCTTTCTAGAGGACATTTCTACTATGATATTCTTCCTAACTGACAAGGACAGAATGAGAAAGCTCACAAATTATTTTTTCACCTTTCCCAGAACTCAAGCTTCTCCTTAAAAAGGAATCTAACATATTACCATTAATCCACATACCTGGCCTTCTGCAGAATCAAACTCCTGGAACTTTTCTCTCTCCAGGTCATTCCTTGCATGGTGGGCCAGCATCTCAAAGAACGACCTCCTTGGGATGCTGTTGATATCCAAGTAATGAGTTGCTAGATAACGGATGGAACACATCGGTGGTAGCAGCCATGATGGAGGCAGAGAGACATCTATTAGTCAAGAGGTTAACAGAAAAATGGTGACTTATGATATGGCAAGAGTTAGTATTTATTAGTAAATTCATTGTGTGTTGTCACTATCACTGTTTTAAAAGCATAAAATCAACCTCATAGTATAAAAACCCATCTCAAAATTTAATTCATAAAAAGCACCATTCACCTGAAAAACTTTTTGCATACAAACCCTATTTAATTCAATTACTGCACGTCTGGTAATGCCCAGAGGTGCAATGACACATGCTTCGGTGACAAGTGATATGTGGTTAAATTCAACAAAATTTCACAATCAAACCCCGGACTGAACACCATAATCCTAAACCTTAACCTTATGCCTATGACAAAATAACAAGGTTATAGCCATAATGTGTCTCACAATGTTTGTGTGTAATCATTCTTGCAGGTAAATTGTAACATTTGACCTCATTTGAACTCTGACTTACAAATGTGACCTTTGACTCCCAAATAACACTTAGGTCCCTTTAGAGCATCTACCATCCAAGTTTGGTTATTAACAGGCAAATGGTCACAAAGTTATTCAAGTTTCATAAGTGTCACGGACGGACAATGAACGGACACCACCTTGGTGGCTCAAAGAAACCATTAGCTTCCAGGAATGAACACTGTTTTTTAAAACATTATTATTGCTCATGGAAGGTCACCTGTACATGGTACAGGAAAGAAAATCATTGTAACCCTTAGATAACTAATGAGGATGAGCAAGTGTACTACTACCATACAGTTTCCCCCTTCCCTCCATCCCCTCCACTTTCACTAACAGTGCAGTTGGTTCTACCTGCAAAGGTGATGACTCTCCTACATATGGGACATCCATTTGAAGTTCTTCTGGGTCCTGTTTCATAAAACTTGCTATCAGTAACAACTGCCACATTTCTGTGACTCCATCTTGTTATTGATAACAAGTTTTATGAAACAGGGCCCTAATGGAAAGATTTTGCTTCCACCGACCTGGGTCATTCTGTGAGATACAGATGATTTGATCTGGATCTAGGTCCATGTGTTGAAGGAAAGCTTCTACGCTGGAGGAAGAATTTCTGGGTTGAACCATCACCACATCTCCAGGAGAGTACCTGAATAATGAGAATTTCATCAGTAACCCTCTAGGCTTGTTCAGACATGGCACGACAAACACCCGCAACAAATCCCTGCAACAGTATTGGTGTATAAGTCTATGGGATATGAGGCCGCGAAAAAAAATGTTGCCGAGGCAGGAGACATTCTTTTCTGTCGCTGGCTGCAAAAAACTGTGGACCAATCAAATTCTTAAAAAGTTAGCACAAAATATATTGTCATGAGTTTGCATAACTTTTGATAAAAGTCTCTTTTATTCGAGAGTTGACACGTTAATGCGCATTGATTAACATAAGTGGGGTGGTTTGTCACTCCATATCTAAACAATGAAAATGTTGTGGGGATTGTCACGCCATATCTGAACAGGCCTTTACTGTGCCTAAGGGGTTTGATTATTTCAAAGTCTTTTCCACTATTGGCTTAATGCATACCTTTCTATTGCTTGCATCTTTTTAATCATATCTTGTATAAGAGAATGTTGTGTACAAGAGAAGGAACGAATTTTAATTCCTTTTAAAGATACCAAACATTATTATTCTCCTAAAATTCATGCACAGGCACTTTAGTAATAAGAATTGCACTGGTCCAGCATAAAAAGCACACATACACATGCAAGCACACGTCCACCCACGCACACACCCTTTTGCCTATAATGGTCTCCAGGATTGAAGGACCAACCCGAAGAAAAAGAAGGAATAAGTGTAATTTTGATCGAATAATATAATCTCCCCAAATGTCTTTACTATTGTTTGAAGTCAAGGTGGGGAAATATTCTGAACAATATCTACTATTTAAGCCATTCGTGACAGAGGTCCACATTTTGTGGTTTGGCCTAATATCTTTTGATGCAAAGCCCTAAAAATCATACCAAATACATGAGCAGAAAGAGCAAAAAATTCTACACAAACTGCGCCCATTTTGGTTGCGTCAATATTCGTTGTTTGATGCTGAAATTTTTTCAAAGGAAAATAAGCATTAAAATCCTTAAATTGGCAATGTGATAGTAAGTTTAAAATCACCGTTTTCCCCTGCAAATTGGCAACTTTTTGACTTCTCATCATAATTTCTGTCAATTTATATTCATTTCAGATACATGACGTTTTATAAGAAAAATGTAGCATTAAAATAAAAATGTTGGTGTTGCCAATTTGAAGAATAAAAGCTGATCAAATTAGGCTTTAAATAATTCCTGTCACGAATGGGTTAAAATGTTCATGGTAGTATCGTATAAATTTCTCAGGTATTCAGAATGCTTACTCGATGTTAGACTCCTTAACATTCAGCTTGACCAATCGAACGTCCTGGAAATGGTCCGGAGCAGTCAGCCTCTCATTGGCAACCATCTTGGCATGGAATGGGCACAGGTTGCTAGGGGCAACAGAACTACCTGGCTCCATGGCTGGTGTATCGGTGACCTCTTTACCAAATCCATTTTCCAGGCCTTCTAGGAATTGCACTTTGTATCTGGGAGGGGGACTACAAGCAAGGTGCAAAATTTGAGAGGGGAGGAGAGATGACAAAATATATGTCTCTGAAGTCGGGTAATGCAAAACAGAAAAATTATATTTACTACAAACTGCATTAAAAGGCAAAATTGGTGGAGCGAAATAAACTATCAGCATAGTACACTTAACATTTTTGTATCTTATGAAACACAAATAGGAGTGCACCTTTCGCAGAGTGTATCTACTTTCTTTATCCCTACTAGCCTATCATCAACATGTACAAGGTTTAGATCTTACACTAGTAGTCATAATAATACAATATTCTGAATTTTTCAAATTCATAATAATAATAATAATACAGCACATTTGTAACACACCTAATACTATGTTTCTAGGCGCTGTGGTGCTGTTGTCCCCGCAGCCATTAAGTAAAGTTCTATCCTTACACCAAATGGAAAGCTGGGACAGCAGCAGCACGATTAAATTTATATTACAAAGAGGCAAATCAATTCGACCTATACAGATTTACCGATGTCTCTAAGCACTTACAGAAATATTACTTTTTGCAGATGCTCACAATGCTTAACAAACCACACTGACTTTCGTACCCAAACAAGTATCAACTTAAGGCATTGGCTAACTTTGTGAGTAGCTAATTTAAAAAATTCTCAAACTAAGATGAAACATGTGTATGAGTACTTCTGTATTTGTACTCAAAAACCCTGAAATCAACCATAATTTGGAATGAAAAGGTGTAAGTCAGATGCAAATGGCGATTTTATTATCCTTCGTCTCACGAGACAATCACTAAGAGGACCACTTTGCTTGAATTTGAAAATGCCTTTATGTGCCTCCCGCCGAGTGATACGCCAATACACACAGTACGGTATTGGTGAGTCATACGCGCATGCGCACTCCTTATGTCTATTCTGTGCAACCGACCCTTGTATATTTTTCAAACATTGGTTCACATTTTTTATATTTAAAAATACTTCCTGTGGATATTATACACTGAAAGTTTCAGACTGATATTTTTACACTATAACTCTTATGTTTATCCCATTTTCAAGTAACGAAGCAAGATTTTTTAAAATCATAACAATGTTAACCGATGTCTTTAACACCTGGGTGGAGAGTGGCATATGTAGATGAGTGAACAAGGCTTGAATGGGGTTTTAACTCCGCGCATGCTTTTATTTACTAAAGAATGCAATATTCAATCCATCATTTTTATAAAATTTTACCAAAAATTATTCAGACTGACAGATACCAAAGGGAAAGAAAACTTTTAGACTGCAAACAGGTGTAAGAAGAAAAATTACTGACAAAGAATTTTAGACAGAGTATAATCTCAAAATTTGACGCCATATCGGACTGCTCTACAACTGGAAAAAAATTCACAAAAACATTGAGTCCAAACTTTCTGCATGCTAGTTTACAAATAATTTACCCAAAATAGAGATCTATCAAAGGTAAGATAATTGGATCACTGGAAAGGCAAAATACCATATAATCATTTGGTATTTCTTTATACTTGTGAGTTTGATGACATCATCTCTCAAACTGCACTCCCTATACTTACCAGACGTCAGCTGGGATGATCTCCTGGCCAGGGGGTAGAGGGTAGAAGGACAGGACTTCCTTCCATAGGGACTTCAACCATGGATCTATAACTGCATCTGGTCTGAAATTGAGCAATGACAAAGTAAAATACCTAAAGAATATAGCAAATCAAAGAAAATCAAATCAAATATTTAATGAAATATAATTCTGACATAACAGGATCTCTATCAAATACAAAACAAGCAGATCATAATAATGAAAAATAAATCATATCAAAGCCATTTAGTACATAAATGACTTGACAAATATGACAAATTAGAAGGTGTTGTGGCTCAGTGGATAAATCTCTGGACTTTGAACCACAAGGTCCTGGGTTCGAATCCCTGCCGCGGCACTAATGTCCTTTGGCAAGATATGAATCTACATTTGCCACGTCTTTCGGATGGTGACGTTAAAGGTCCGTCCCAGACGTAAACAATCATATTTGATTGATACACGTCTGTAAAAACCCAATTTAACAACAACACCAAGTAAGAAGTTAGAACACAAGTTTAATTTTGTATTCTTCCTCAGCTTCAATTGTCAAGGATGTAAGCATATAACATTTGTCCCAACTGAAGATATTGTAAAACCACAAACTTCTGCAAACAGTAAGGAACAGCTGCACTTTTGTGAAACTCCATCGCCCAAAATTTCACAAAGATTTCTTGCATGCAAAAGTTTACAATATCTGCAGATAAATTCAGTAGTTCTTCAAAACCCTTACTTTGACTCAATATTCCATTTATGACAATTCTTATACCTAGTGGCACAGAACGGATTAAAATAACACTGTATGAAAGCAGGGGGTGTTTCACAAAGAGTTAAGTTGGACTTAAAGTCACACTTAAATTCCTAGTTGCATGCTGTATATTACATCACCGCACTGGTCAGATCATGCTCGAGAGACACGCGCTATTGGGAAGTATATCAATGAGATTACACATTAAATACCAGATGTGCACTGGTGCTTACGCATGACTCCAAGTCCAAATTAACTCTTTGTGAAACATCTCCCAGATTACATACTATATGTATTATGATTACAGTAGTGCATGTGACTTCCAAACAAGTCAATGATTACTGTCTTATGTGAAGATTGTTCCTTACCCAAGATCATGTTGGTCATCCCCTAGGCCTAGCGGGGTCAAACTTGCAGCTCCAAGCTGAATCAAACGACGATATAACTTCTTGGCAACATAGTTGAATCTGTCATTAAAGGGAAGATACAGCACCCCAAAATATTTTTTTTTAAATATGCTATTTCTACAACAAGAATTAAGCTCAAACTGTACTCATAACATAAGTATTACTTTGGCAAAAGAAAAACAGGGATATATTTCTTCAGCTCCAAGCTGAATCAAATGACGATACAACTTCTTGGCAGCATAGTTGAATCTGTCATCAAAAGGGAAGAATTTTGTCTTGATAGATAAACTGTACTCTTCACAAAATCTGTGCAGCACAAAAAATATATTTTTGATTTTTTTTTTTATTACAACAAGAATTAAGCTCAAATTGTACTCATAATATATAAATATCATTTTGGCGAGAGAAAAACAGAGAGTTAATAGTAAGTTGCTTATCAAAAGTTTCATCCCGCTTCTGTGATCGTCTTCTCGCTAACCGTTCTTTCACACCGGCTTTCCCGATCCCCCGTTGTTTTGTTTATGGAGAAACAGGAGGATCAGAGGGGGAAGACGCTGAGCGGGAGAGACGCTAAAAGCTGCATTCCAAATTGGCTCTGACTTTTGATAAGGTGCCTTAGTCCACTGATTAAGTTATCTAGGAAGTAAATTTTTCATTGCATATTTGTTGCAGTTACCTATACCAATACCATAATTACAGGGGACATAATGGAAACTAATCACAAGGCATCTAGGTAACTTGATTGATGAATAGTGTGTACCAAGTACTTACTTTGGATAAGACGAATCTCCAAGACCAAGTACAGAGAATTTCAGCTGGGTTAGTGAGTCATTTGGTAAGTCCTTCCTCATAATGAAGCGCCAAAATTTCTAAGAATGAAAATGAGATAGATTATTAGCAACAAAAAAAAATTAAAACAGAATAACTCTCTTTTAAAATTTGCAATGTGTACAGTAAAACTTAAGAGGTTTAAAATGCTCTCTTTGAGTATAACTGATTTGTGTGCATGCAGACCATTTCACTGTTATTTTCCATAAATTTTTCATTAAAACCCCTGAACTCATTATTTGTTACCAATCACCACTTCCACGTTGTTAGGAGTATCATTCAATTCAATTCAATTCAATTTCAATTTATTGTCCTTGGAAATTCGTTTTGCTCACATTTACGAACATCAGGTCGAAATAACTTTACATACACAACATAATATGACATAGAAATTCTTCAGAATATTGTTATTATAAACATGGTATGTCGGTTGTTACATTAAAGGAGAATGCAACCCAGGCATCAGTGTGATCTTAGTGAATAAAAATGATTAAGAAAAGTAAACAGTGAAAGTTTGAGCAAAATCAGACAATCTGTTCAAGAGTTATGAATTTTGAAAGTTTCAGTAAATCCCTATTATAGGGATCCTTGAATAGGCAACTTTGCCAGCATCTGTGATTTCATCGTGGACAACTCTCAATTCATTTTGTACATAATTCTTCCAAAAAAAATGATTTATATGAAATTTTAAGTCAGGAATCAACATAATTCTTCTCAAAATGCTTGCAGAATTGATATAGACATGTCATACTCAAACCATAAATCAAAAGAATTGTTAGTTTTCTTGAAAATAAAGAAAATGTTAATTCTGTGTACAAAATGAATGAAGAGTAGTCCACGATGACAGTCACTGGAAGCACACTGATGCCTGGGTTGCCTTCTCCTTTAAGTTTTCGAGTGAACATATCATGTTGATATGTTACATGTACACTGTGACAAAAGTTGATTATGGCAGTCCAGCATCTATTCCATTAGTCCACTTAGGCTGAGCAAGACTTATCTTGCATACATGGTGAATCCCCTACACATGGGACCTACATTCAACCTCCTATATGAGGGACACATAGCTATACCTTCATATTATCAGGTTCATCCCCTTGTCCTGTAGTGGCACAAACAAAGATTACCAATTCTTCCTGAATCAAACTTGCCTGCAAAGATAAATAAAACAGAACATTTTTTTTAAAGTATCATGTCATTTTCTGGTAATTATGAATTGCTGCTACATACATAATAACAGTAATAATGGAAGGAATAAATGCATGACTTGAAACTACTTTTGCATATAGCTTTATGCCACTGAAAAGAACATCACAAGCAGTACATTACATTGTATTCCCGGGAGAGTTACCAGCACAGCTCTCTCTCTCTCTCTCTCTCTCTTTCTCTCTCTGACTCTCTGTCTCTTTGACTTGGCCCATGCCCATGTCCCCTGGCAACTCGATCAACACACCTAAAGTATGGTTCTAGGACAACTCTCCTGATACGATTCCCACCTGACAACTCCCCCTGGAGCACAGCTCCCCTGGAGGACAGCTCCCCCAAGCGCAACTCTCCCTGGAGGACACCTTTCCCGCATGACAACTCCCCAAGGACAACTCCTCCAGTCCCCGGAGGGAGTTGTCCTGATATGCTCAAGTACACATCTACAAAACAAAAGCTGCATCCTGAACTGTGAAATTTTTCTATTTCAGTATTATGCCACTCCTCCTACCCGCCCCCCCCCCCAACAAAATCCTGGATCTGTTCCAGGCTATACGTACAATAGGGTATGAGTCCATAGGCAACACTCTGGCAGCCAGGTGTTTTCTCTTGGCTTCCCGACCCATCCTCTCTGCTACGTCCTGGGCTGTTCCTGTCTGAGTGCCATAGAGAATCACAGCTCTACGTTCTGCCATGTCAGCAGTAGTCTCTCAATCGATACGTGGCTTCCTGAAGAATGTTGGTTAGGTCTATAAAATGAGGTTATTGAAAAAGAGAAAATGAAAAGGTAAGATGCAACATAATACAAAGGTAAGATGCAACATTCCTGCACATAGGCAGAAGGCTATGGCATTACAGAAAATTTAAGGCAAACAGAATTCATGATAAGTAGCAGCTAGTCCTCCCAATAATCATCCTCTGTACTCAACTTCAAATTTCCTTCCCTTTATATGTGACATTGTTTGTAAGGTGTATCCCACAAGAACCCATTCTCACACTCTCTGAATTGTCTCTGAACTGTCTCTGCAACATCCATTTCTCATTCTCTTTCGGTTTTCTTCAGACTCTATTAAGCCCACCCCCTAGCCTGGAGAGGATCTGTGTAAGAGTAGATTGCTTAGGCTATCCTCCATAAAGCCTGGCATTTTTACTTTCTTGCTAACATAGTACCGGTAGTAGGCCTGAGTCGGTTAGGTTGGTCCACCAGTGCCCGACTGCTGCTGCTGGGCACCAGTGCAATTTTGTACAAACCGGTCAATTGATGAAATAAAGAAAAGTATATCAGAAAATCAAAGTGTCAAAAGACTTTGAATATTAACCGGTTTAAAAACTAAATTTCTTTATTTCTATTAAAACTTTCACACAATATCAAATTTCAAACCTTAATTCAATGAAATGGAACTATGGAAGTAAGATTAGCCTGCAGGATTTCTTCATTTTCTTGCTTGAATATATCAGCGTCTACGATATCGTCCAGTTGTGGAGGCTGCCATATTTGTTTACAGTACACAAGATATATATGGTTTGTCCCAAGATGGCACTTTATCTCAATTGATTCAGGAGATTTGCGGTATCTTGTTTCCTGTTTCCTGGAGAAGAATATCTTAATTTTTAATGCTTTCCCATAATCTCAAATTAATAATTATTGAAATGATTAGCCGAAAAAAATATAAATATCTTAGATACTCATGGAGAAAGCTATGGAAATTCACCCCATGAATCTCTGCTGTGACTGAAGAGTCAGATTTTTTGTATACTTTTTGAACAATTAGAGCAAAGTTGAGTCTATAATGGTGTTCAAATAATCGACGATAAATCCAGTGGATTATGATCAAGACCAAGTTATAATTTGTACTTTTTGTAGCCAGTACCGGGCATTGTCGTGAAATAGGACACCACCGTTCACTTTTTACAGCAGCGCTTTATTCAGTCACACGCATTGGTTTCCTATTTCCACCTCCATTCTCTTTGTACATAAGTGCGTGCGTCAAATGAACGAGTGGTTTCCTAAACCACAATATGGCCCAGTACCGTAGTATTGATATCATGAATTTGTGAGATGTCAGCACCATGACATCTCCGTAGATCATGGACAAGAGATATGACTGTCATGTAGTTGGCTTCATGATCTGAAACGGCCCGCAGACTGATTCATCGAAGAGCGCCATCCAAGTTCACCAATCAACCAACAACCACTGACCAACCAACCAACACAAAAGTTAACGGATGGGACTTGACAAACTATTATTCAAGTTATTGGGACAGTAGAACCCCGTATATTCTGGTCTTCAAGAGCACGATAGTGCTTGAAGACATGATGATGATTAGGATAAAAGTTGTTTTACAAATTCCATTTACAGATATATTTGCTTACCTAAGCAGTGGACTCTGAAACAATGAAGTCAAAGGTAAGCTGCACGTACACTCCTCCATCAACTCATTAATATGTATAACGTATCTATATACTCATGAATATTCAGCACGCGCGCCGCTGCACATGCTCATACCGCTCATACCTCATACTCGTTACAAGTGTTATACGGTACATTCCAATACAGCATTAATGGAACCCCAATTGCATATATATCTTGTCTGTGAGTCTTTGCTATTATCAGTTTTAAAATAAATTTTGGGCAGCACACACTTTTAATCATACCTGCGTGCACTACCTCTCACACAACTTAGTAATCGTGAATATAAAATAGAAAAGAAAAGAGAAACACACACATCAAACCGGCGCGGCCCAAACAAACCTACGAAACAAGTCCGAAGAAATGAAGTCACAGCCGTCTTGGATGTGCCCATTGCGTATAAAATGGACAGTACATACCATGAGAAAAAGCAGTACTAGGGCGGGGGGAGGGAGGAGCGGATTTGTGATGATACATGTCCGATACAAATCCAAGGAAAAAAAAAAATTGTGAGTCAGAATTTTTGTGCACACTTGGAGGAGAGGTAGCAGCACCGGCTATCTTCTCCCAGGATGAACTTTCATGCCGTCATCCTGATGATATTTCACTGTTACTGTCTAATTATGGCAGGATTAGGGCCTTTTTAATCATTAGCACGGGGTGACGGGGAGGTTGCCCCAAACATGCCAAATGCCCCCTTCCAAGTGATATTGCCCCATTATCATTATCTGAGGCCGTAATCATAACTTAATTTTCACGATCATCACCACCATAGTCATTGGTCATTACCACCCATTATAACACCACCATCACCATAATCATCTTTACACAAATATACATCACCATCAATACAATCATTATGATCACTTGTATTATTATCATTATCATAATCAGCACAGTAGACCTATAATAATGATAATCACCATCATATTCATACTCATCAATATACCTCATCATCATCACATAATATTTCACTTCAATTCATCACCATCATAGGCTTAATGATGATGATGATGATGATGATGATGATGATGACCATGATCATTATCATCGTTATCAACCTCATCATTAGCATCAGCGTAAGTGCTGTAAGCACAATCACCACACTGTAAAAAATACTGGGTAAAATTTTAACTAACACGAGGGTAATTATATCTCCAACCAACTTTGGGCAATATTTTTACCCAGTGCGGGAAGCATATTGTCCAATTAGAGTAAAAGTAAGCAGTAATTACTTAAGGATGGGCAAAATTTCCATCAAATTGGAAAGAAAGAAATGCCCATAGAAATGCCCAAGAAATGCTCAAAGAAATGCCCAAAGTTGGTTGGACACATACGTAATTACCGTCATGGCACATTTTTACCCAATATTTTTTAGAGTGCATAATTGACATTCTTATATATCACCCCTTTCTATCAACATCATGACCATAAAAATGGAATGTGACAGTGCAGAATGGAGTAGGGATAAGAGAGAAATTAAAGAGTCCAGACTCAGATGGTATAGACATGTAAAGAGAAGCCAAGAGAATGATCTCGTTCGTTGGAAAGAGATTGAAAGGAAGACCGAGGAAGAGTCTGGAACAACTTCCGTCACGGCCCGGAGAATGTTTATCTCTGCAATCTACTCAAGAGAAAAAAAATCTCTATTTTATCAGTCAAGTACATTCATTAGTATCATCTTATGAACCTCACTGTTTTTAAATTTTCCGAGCGAGCGAAGCGAGAGAGGCAAATATAACAAATTTCTTCTTATGAGAGAAGTGTTATTTTGTCATCGAAATACACTACATGCCAATGAAGTATCGAAATAACTAGCCGCAATGACTCTACTTTGACACAAAGCTGGTCCTTTCGTTTGCTGTCCGAAACCAACCAGGGAGCGAGGAAACATACTCTTTTTTTTTTCTATTGTAGATTTAATAACCTGTCACCAAATTACACTGTGGGCTTATCAAATATCTATATCATGGGACCCACCACAGTGTGGACACACCGTGGTTCACAGTGTGGACACACCGTGGTTCACTGTGTGGACACACCGTGGTTCACTGTGTGGACACACCGTGGTTCACTGTATCAAAAAGTGTTCCAATTTGTCGCAGTGAAAATAACTATGTGATACACAGTGTGGCCACACTGTGTTTCACACTGTGGTGATTGTGTGTTCTTTCCGGCAGGGTTATTGCTTCAAATGGGTAAGTTCTTTTACTCTCCCTTTCATATTTCCTCTTTATATGTCCACTCTTTCTTTGCCTAATATTCCCCATCACACGTTGTAAAAACTACCCCGTCCCTCACTCTCCACCCCTCATTTCACAGCCACCTTTGCAGATCTTCTCTGAACAACCATGAAACGACCACGTCCAGTTATCTCCCATTCATACATAATATACGCACACACATACCCCCATACCCATACACACCCATACGCACACTTTTTTGCTTTTCAATATCTTTTATTAGATTTCATTCAAAATACGTCATTACATACAAATCAATATAAATAATAAAGATCTTCACCTCGTTTTTTTTAAAACAACTTGATAAATTGAATAAATTCACAAATCAGTGAGCAAGGAAGACGAATCATAGAATGAAATCACTCAAATAAAAAAAAATGAAATACATACCCCCCCAGCCCCAGCCCCCTCCCCCCTGCCCCATATAGTGTGAAATTACATGAACGATCTTTCAAAATATGGCAGTCTTCCTTCTTTTTCTTTTCATATATTCCCTCAGCTAAAAACTTTATTCAAAGGACCCCAATAGTTATAAGTAAGTTAACTAAGTACAAATACAACTCCTCTTGACGCATTCATATCTCAATTGATGAATAACTCCAAGTACAGTATCGGTGTTCATATGCAAAACATTAGAGCCGCGGATCTTGCAGGCAGCTTCATAACCAGGTCCTGCTGGTTTTACCTGGGGGTTTGACGAACGAAAGAAGCATCTGGACTGGAATTCATATAGTATCACGGTCGGCACTGTGAACACGACGGACAAAGAAAGCGGACAAAATAAACAACCCCTCATTCTACCCTTCACAATGATTCTGGTAGTCAAAAGAACATCCCTTCACAGCTATTATGTTTAATCATGTAGTTCCCGGTGAATATGCATGTGACACCTGTTCCACATATTTTAGACAATATAGTAGTGAAGGGATGTTCTTTTGACTACCAGAACCATTGTGAAGGGTAGAATGAGGGGTTGTTTATTTTGTCCAATTTCTTTGTCCGCCATGTTCATAGTGCGGATTTGTATAGAACACTTTCTGAATGGGATCGAAAAGCACGCTCCTGTCACTTGTAATAATATGACAGATTATTTCATTCAGCTGTTACACAACGTGATGGCCGGTTCAATCGAGGCAGGTCCGAATGGGGCCAGTTTCTCGAAAAAGTCATAAGTCTAAGTTCATGGACATCCCATTGAAACGCGTTTTAATTCTACAACACACGTTCCAATGAGATTTCCAAGTAGTTGGACTTATGACAGTTTCGAGAAACTGGCCCCTACGGTGGTTTTTGAATAGCTTTTGCTTCGCGCCTTTTTACAGATCCACGCGCGCACACGTGATGTAACATAATGGAATGATTAGATTACACCCTTGATTGATCACGGACATGGGCGTCAATCGGGAGAAGGACAAGGGAGCACTCCACCCCCCCCCCCCCCAAAAAAAATAAAATTTGTACGATAATTCTTCCGGTTTTCAGGTCAACTTAATTTGTTAATTAATAAAATGCTTGCTGCTCGAAAACATCATGTTTCTAGATTTTATGAACTAGCGTAGTAGAGAGCGAGCGAGAAAAAAAATGGATTTTAAAAGTACAGTTTCTAGTGTATTGTTACTCCATTCTCATGATTTCAGTAACATACATTTTATCGCCATCTTCCTTTTTCATATTTGGTATGATACGAAAAGGCTATATTGGTCACAGGCCAATATCTCCTACAATTCTTCTATATTACGTCTTCTTGCCGTTCGACTTCTAACAGTTATATTATTAACATTTGATGAGTAGAAGAATAGTGTAATATTAGATAGAAAGACAAGATGCAAACCAATTTCCGCGGCCCATGTATTAGGGAAGCAAGCGGGGGGTACATCCCCTCCCCCCGGATCTATGCCAAGGATTTGATTTCTTCACAATGTCCATTCATTGCTCTCCTTGTATTTGTCGTTTGGACTTTGATGACCATTCGTCCAGTATTGTCAGTTCTGTGCTTTCAGTGAGACCCCTCTAGCAGTTATGATTTTTTTCCCTCAAATTTCAAGTAGTGGCTGAACGTAATCTTGCCTTCCGCTACGGTGATAGCGGCCGTCATCAATAACTGGCGAGCTCTCGTTTCTCTTTTCTTCTTGCTGCTGTCCCTACACACTAAGAATAAAAGGTTCAATGTTGCACCCTTTAAATGCAACACTGGGAGCTCCTTTATGGGTGCAAATTTGCACCCAAAGAAGCATTATGAACCCTTTGGGAAGGTTCAAATTTGCACCATTTTGAATGCAAAAAATTTCTGCACCCTTAACCCATTCGTGACAGAGGTCCACATTTTGTGGTTTGGCCTAATATCTTTTGATGCAAAGCCCTAAAAATCATACCAAATAAATGAGCAGAAAGAGCAAAAAATTCTACACAAACTGTGCCCATTTTGGTTGCGTCAATATTCGTTGAATGATGCTGAAAATTTTTTAAAGGAAAATAAGCATTAAAATCCTTAAATTGGCAATGTGATAGAAAGTTTAAAATCACCGTTTTCCCCTGCAAATTGGCAACTTTTTGACTTCTCATCATAATTTCTGTCAATTTATATTCATTTCAGATACATGACTTTTTATAAGAAAAATGTAGCAATAAAATAAAAATGTTGGTGGTGCCAATTTGAAGAATAAAAGCTGATCAAATTAGGCTTTAAATAATTCCTGTCACGAATGGGTTAAAGGTGCAACTATGCCCCTTTAAGGGTGCAGAAATTTTTTGCAGACCGGCAAACAAGTACAAAAGGGTGCATCTTTGCACCTTTTTTCATGTAGGTGCAAGATTGCACCCTAAAGGGTGCTGCCAGTGTTTCATTTAAGATTCAAAATTGAACCTTTCATTCTAGGTGTGTATATCTTCCCTTCTTTTCTTCTCATCTCCTTTCTTTCTCTTTCATTCTTTTCTATTCTTCTTTCCTCTCCTTTCTCTCTTCATATTTCATTTCTCTTCCCTCTTTCTTCCCCCCTCTCCTTCCCTTTTTTTCCGACGGAATTTTTCATGAGGGGTTTCAGCCTTACGCCCACTTTAACGACGCCGTGGATGCTGATAATAGGCCGATTACTGATTATTGAGTCCAAAGATTGATGTGGACATATAAATCAAATATAGTAAGAAGTAAAAATTCAACACCAAGTTATCATTTTGTAAAATATTCATTTTGAGAGAAATGTATTTCCCCCCCCCCCCAAAAAATAATAATAATGGCTAATACAAGAGTAATGGAACTCGAAAGCAAAAAAGCGGAAACGTTTGACAAATTAATGACAACTCTGGATTTAAGAGAACCCCCGGATTTTGTATAGTGATCTCTTTAAACAGAACCGTGTTAAGTCCATTATTATTAATATTTGTATCTTATATTGCTTTATAATGCATAAGGTTATCATGCTGATATTATTCATGATGACAGGCTGATATTCCCTCTAGTCTGTAGTCCGGATGTATAATGGCTTTACGAGTGAAATGGTGTGCGAGAAGTTGCAAGCCTTTGATAACTTTTTGATTTCTTCGATTAGACTTTCTTTATGTTCTTTTTGAATGAAAGAGTGCTAAGTTAGTGATTACAAACTGCTGCTGGATGCATGAACTGATAAAATCGTACATTATTCATCATAAAAGGCTTTCATTCCTGTGGATTTACAACTTTCATTTTGAAGCATATTATCTTCATAAAAGTAGTAAGATGTAGGGTGGAAATGACGAGCGAAAAGGTGAAAGAATTTGAGAACTGTAGGGTTGTCATCCTTTTCTTTTTTTTTTTTGAAAAATTGATTTTGCTCTTTTTCTTATGAAATGAAGCCTTGCAAATTTCATATTTGACAAGTTCATTTCTAAAAGGTGCTTAATCCACTTTGAGTGATTTCAAAAGTAAAGCAAGGATTTTTATTTCATCCATTTTCCTTCTTCGAAACATCGAAACTTTTTTCACATTGGAAGTATACGAACACTAGACTTCTAGAAAGAATGAAAAATATCCTGCATGAGTAGTAATCTTTTTATAATTCTTTTATTTGTCATACATGAACTCTAATTTTGAGAAAAAATATTTCCAAAAGGCGCTAAATCCCAGTTTGTTTCCAAAAGGCTCTAAATCCGTGCAAATGAAAAATAGTTTTAAAATTCTTTGCTAGTGTATGATTTCTTTCATTCCCATTTGTTAGATGACTAATGTTGTTACTTGCAACTGTGAAAAGTTTTGATGTTTCGGGGCTTTTGTAAAGTGGATTTGGCGTCTTTTTGGAAATAAACATTTTTTTTTTACCCATTTTGTCTACTATCCTAAAACATTTTTGATATTTAAATTAGTTGATTCCAGAATATACTCAAGATGCACTGCTCTTACTCAGATATACTCAAGATATACTGCCCTCACTCAAAATATACTCAAGATACACTGCCCTCACTCAGAATATACTCAAGATACACTGCCCTCACTCAAAATATACTCAGGATACACTGCCCTCGCTCAGAATATACTCAAGATACACTGCCCTCACTCAAAATATACTCAGGATACACTGCCCTCACTCAGAATATACTCAACATGCTCAAGATACACTGCCCTCACTCAGAATATACTCAAGATACACTGCCCTCACTCAAAATATACTCAAAATACACTGTCCTCACTCAAGAGGGGCACCAGTCGTAAACTAAATGGATGAATAAGGGAACAGGGCAAGCGAGTGAGGGTATAAAATCATTTAGTACATGATAAAACCTACTTTCGAAAAATCAAGTCAAGGCCATTATCTGCGATAGCCCTGTCCATCACCTTTAGAAATGTGCGGACTTTACAAAGGCTTATTACGTCATCCAAACATGATTTGTATGGGCAGTATAATAGACTTTCGAAAGTGCACTTGAGTTGATTTTTCGAAAGTATTTTTTAGAAGCATTATAGTTTCTCTTGCCGGGCGTTTAGAATGTGTTCTTTCTTTGTAGCTTTCTTTGCTTTGTCTCACTTTTTATACTGAAAATTACTTGATGTTGTCTAAATGAATTCTCCATTTGCAGTGGTTTTGATGCTTGAAGATTTTTTATTTGATTTGATCTATTCAACAAACATATAAAGAATACATATAAAGAATACATAAATGATAACATAAGAAAATAATATTGGAAGGATTGCCCTGCTCAGCTGTGCTATTGCAGCATAGCTGTTCTTCCGCGGGGTCCAGTTGACAAGATAAAACAAATGAGAGAAAAAGATATATCATAAATTAAACATAATGGTATAACATAAAAACACAATCGTTAACACGGTAAACTTGCCCCCCCCCCCCCTGCCACTCATAAAAAAACCCAAGGACCCCCACCCACCCTATTATAGTTGCAATGTTAATTGTTCAAGTTTTAAAGGGAGACACTTTTCAACTTGAGTTCATTTGATGCCCTCCTGAATTGGTTATAATTTGTAGAAGATTTTAGTGTAGAAGGTAAGACGTTAAAATGCGATGCCCCACGATATAAAAACATTCTACGACATGATTCGGTATGTGGTTTTAGCAAAGACAAAGATAAAAAAATTAAAAAAAAATCAGGGCTATTAGATTTACATTCCATTGTCTACATTGTCATCATATTTGTTTTTTTAATTTTCCGAGAAAATAAAGAGGAAACAGAAGGTGGGCTAATGGTGTGAATAAGGAAGTGGTTTGTGCCCAGACAACAACACTTCATGGGGCAAATACAGACACAATGATAATTTCATACAATACAATGTTCAGTGACATAATGAATGTTGAAAAGGGCTGTAAATAATTGATAAGTTTGGTGTAATTATGGCATGTGTCCCCCAATTATCCCGAAGCCTGATTCCGTTTAACCCCCATAATGGGTGTCACACCCACAGAGCTATTATCGAGATCAAATCTTTGATGGATACGATGGAAAATCGGTGAAAAGATGAATTGACGTAACCCAGAAGTGCGCAGGATGATGGATAGTAAAGTTCACATTGCCCGAAGACAATCTCTGCATCTCACACCTCGAGGTGGCGTCCCCACTGGCGCGTTGGCTCCAAGTGCTTTGGGCGCAGAACGGTGCGCAACCCCTTTCTTTCTAGCGCAGCACCACGAAATATACATCACATTTACTTGTCTGGCTACATAGTAAAAGATGAGTTCATTCACCATTCAAACGTAGGTGGAAATGTCACTTTGTGAGAATACGTGAGAGCAATTTACAGGATAGAGGAATGGTGACGCCAGGAAATTGCTGGCTGAATATTTCGCTTGAAAACAACTCCGCATTCTGAATACGAGATCAGTCATAAACAAATGTTCAGAAACCTCCACGTCGGAAGAAAACAGCAACCTTTTTCGAATTCAAATATCAAACGGGCATATTCGCTTACTCATATCTAAAGTACACTTGAACCTTCAAATGTCAACACTAAAATCATGTCATCTTGACTGACCCATAATGCTGTTTCAAATAAAATTGATAAAGTTCTATCATGCTCTTTTATCTTTAAACTGTATGACTTTATGATAACTATGTTACCAATCCCACGATGGTCAGAACAATCTACGGATCTTAACCATGCTCAAATACAGTTTACTGGATTTATACCACTTCCCTGCTCAATGATAAATGAAAATGGGAAAATGAGAGTCAAAGGAAGACCCCCCCCCCCCCCTCCCGATGGACTTGTTCTCTGGATTTTCGTCTGCTATAGCCCCAACCCCTTCCCATGATTTCAATGCCTCTATATTAATGGCTGGGCCCACAATATGCTATTGTTGAAGGGTTAAAGAAAAGTGGGAAAACATTTGTTTACAGTTCCTTTGAACTGAATTATCCAGTGAATCTGCTTAAATCCACGACAATGTACTCGCCTTTAAAATACCGCCCAACAATCTCACGTTCTGAATAGAGGAGAGTTCAAATTGACCTCTACGGTCGGGTACCGTGTATCGGTGGGGTTCAAGTTTTTTTGACGGACGAAATAGGTAATTGTCGAGGTGATGTCAAGAATAAATCGCAATATCATGCAAAATTGCCCCATAAAACTATTTTTGAAAGTGCTTCCATATCAGATACTGATTAGTATGGGTTTCTTCACCAGTGTGCCATATTTGTTGCTTTTAGACAAAAGTGCACAAGTTTTGAACTATGCCGCTCTACTATTTGGGAGAATAGTCATGTTTAACCATACGGTCAATTCAATTCGAAAACGTAACGATCATATTGTTAAAAGTAATCACTTTTAAAAATGCACTGGTGGGTGACTGAATCACAGTGATTGAATCCTCGATCAACATAAAAAGAATTGAACATGAAATAAAATTTAAAATATCTCGAAAATGTCAAATTGTTACAAACAACATTTTAACATATTTACATATTTTGTAGATTATCGATATGGTTTGAACCTGGGATCCTGGTAACGATTGCAATTGCTTCAGCACTGAATCATGTTCGTACGCAGCTGGAAGTGGGGTAGGGGGCAGCCCTCAGAAATTATTTTCATGAAAAACAAAGAAAATGTAATACAATTGTCAAAAGTGCATTGATCGCCCCCGCCCCAACTGAAAAATCCCGGCCATGCATGGTTTGAACCTCAGTACCTCTGTACACCTGAGGAAAGATCTCCTGGAAAGATCTAAGCTTCATTAATCATGAAGAAAATCATATTTTCACAATCACTTTGTGAGTGGAACATTCTCAGGTAAGCAACAACAAAATTATTCCAACTCTATGAGCAACAGTGTATACGTAGCGATGGAAATACCCACATGAGAGTCTACCCGGGGTAGTTCCCCCCCCCCCCCGGGTAGACCAACCTGGGTCGACTATGGAACTTGTACATTTTACGGACACACCGAAAAAAGAGGTGAAATCTTGCACCCTTCAAATGCAACACAGGGAGCACCTTTTACAAGCTTTTTGCACCTTTAAAGGTGCAATTAGCGGCATTTTGCACCCTAAAGGGTGCGGAGTTGCACCCGTTTAGAGAACGTGTAAATTTGCACCTTTCTGTACGCAAAAATCTCTGCACCCTAAAAGGTGCAACTACTTTGCACCTTTTAGGGTGCAGAGATTTTTGCGTACAGAAAGGTGCAAATTTACACGTTCTCTCTCACGTTCTTTGCGTGCAAACAAGAACAAAAAGGTGCATTTTTGCACCTTTTTTGTTCGGGGTGCAAGATTGCACCTAAAAAGGTGCAGCCAGAGTTGCATTTTGGGGGCAAGTTTTTCTTAGTGTGTATATATATTAGTAGCATTATTGTACACACGTCCAGAAACATTTGGTAATAAACACTGAATTAGACGTTTGAAGCAGCTCATTTATTATGTTTTAAAAACCGTTTTATATGAATCAAAGCCAAAGCAAAGAATGTATGGATGCAAAGAATGCAATGAGGCTGTAGCTTAATGCAGTGTTATTTGTGAGCCATTATTCAAGGCCAGTGGATAGTGTACGAAATCTACGTATTATTTGTGATAAAAATTTATTAATGACTGAGCAAGTAAGTAAGATTTGCCATGCAGCCTTATTTGCCTTGTATAAAATAGGAGAAATTTGACACTACTTAAATGAGAAACTAACAGAAAGACTTGTTCATAGTCTTGCCATGTGTCATATTGATAACTGTAATGCACTCCTCTACAACACAACCTGCCTGAAACTCAACTAAATCGCATTTTTAAAAAAAAAATCCAAATTTCTGCTGTTACCATGGTTACTAGATCCCGCTCAAATGAATCCATCACTGAAAAAAATTACATTGGCAACCCATTCGTGCTAGAATTGAGTTCAATATCCTTGTTTTAACCTTTAGTGTCTTAAAGGATTGGCTCCTTCTTATTTATCTGAATTGCCTACTCAGTATGTACCAAGCACACTCTCAGATCTTCTTAGAGACATATTTGTGATATGCTCTTCACATGTATGATTATGTTTAGTATCAAATGTTTCTGGACGTGTGTACAATAATGCGTAAAATGTACAAGTTCACTAGTCGACCCGGGGGGGGGGGGGGGGGCCCTACCCCGGGTAGACTCTCATGTGGGCATTTCCATTGCAGAGGTTATGCCAAGTTCAACGACCGTAGCCGTTCCGTGCATCCATCGCCCCACACGAAGGGAACCCAGTAGCCAGTCCGCCTGAAGATCGCCAAGCGTGAAACCGTCGGTAGCGGGCAACCCAATCTTTGAGGTATGTCTATATATATATATATATATATATATATATATATATATATATATATATATATATATGTGTGTGTGTGTGTGTGTGTGTGTGTGTGTATGTGTGAGACAATTGAGAGAATAATAGCGTAGCATGAATCAAAGTTCCCCAGAGCTGTCCTACCATTTTGGAAATTTTGCAAAGATTGAAAAAATGTCTCCGCCGGGAATCGAACCCGGGCCTTTGGCTATGAAGGCCAATGCCTTAACCACTAGACCACGGAGACGGGCCAGTGGTTTCGGCGACTCCAAATTCGCTTAACCGACAGATTGACAAATCTTCAACCCTCACTAATTAATTCCTTTGTTGGTGGCAGATGAGTTTCGAACAATGACCTGCCGCACACCTCAGCTGGATCCGAGCGAATGCGTTTGGGATACATGTATTTATTTCCATGAGAGTTGCCAAAGCTGTTGTTTCAATTACCTGATCACAATATATATACATATATATCACTCAATCCATGTCCACTGTATACATTTAATACGTCCTCTGTCTAATGTTCCTGTGAATGTGTACTGCCCCCTCCCCTTTTCCTTATATTCTGCGTAATATCCTGCAACATCTCCATAACCTTTAGCCTGGTATGTTTTATATTCTGTTATTTCTGTTATTGATCACAGCGCCGGATCCTGAATTTTTCAAGGGGGGGGGGGGGAGGCGGGAGCGATCGGCTTTTTCATGTGTCTGTTTTACGCGGAAAATTTGCTGACAAGAAAAAAAAAACACACACCCAAAAAAAGAGGTCCTCGGCATTTTCAGGGGTCTGTTTTTAACCTCAAAATTCGCTGATGAGCAAAAGAAAGGAGGTCCCCAGCTTCAAGGGGGGGGGGGATTCGGCCCCCTGGATTCGCCCCTAGATCAAATCGGGTGGGTTTTTTTTCTGCAAGCAAGGAAAAATGATAACGTGAGTGATATGATCAGATATGATTGTGACGTCTGGGACCTACCTTTAAAAGAGAATGCAGCCTTAACATCAATGTGCTTCCAATGAATGAAGAACAAGAAGAATAAACAGTGAATGTTCGAGCAAAATCAAACAATCTCTTCAAGAATTATGAACTTTGAAAGGTTTTTTTTCATATTTTTCATAACCATTATGCCTATGTAAAACAAAATATTCATGTACCATGTCTATGACGTTTTCAAATAAAATACAGACACAATTGCAATCAATCAATTCTATTCAATTCAGTTCTTTATTTTCATTCTCGATAAAAACAAATATGAATACATCAGAGCATTGGTACAAGTACAAAAAAATTGTATTATATGAAAATAATGTAAAAATGTATTAATGTAAAAAATGCAAATGTAGTAGTCCAAGGACTATAGTTCAATGTTAACATAGATTTGGAATCAAAACAGAAAATTGACAATCACGTGAAATTACTGTAATAGTACTTCAAAATGTATTCATACTTAATGAAATAATTAAAACAAAGATAGCAGTAAAGCCTCAGTCATGATGCAAAAGGAAAATGAATAAGACATCGAATATGTGTGTAATAATCAATTAAAATAATAAGTTATATCTATTATTGCAAGAAGAGGTATGAGCTTGTGCGGTATTCAGTTAACTCCATAATGAGTTAGAAGAAATGCATTCGTATCATATAATTATGAAAGTATTTTGAAAATTTCACCGATTGCCAGTGAAATAAAAATAAAAATGTTTGTGCATTGTGTTTCCATACTTTGGTATTGCTAAGATTTACTGTATTATTGCACAACTAAGCAGAGTCAGTTTGCAGGCGGAGACAAAGAGCTGACCGCAGACCAACTTCTGCTCCTAAAATGATGGACGATGAAATTAACTCAACGAGAAAGTGCATAGACAAAGGAGTAAACAATAAAGCATGTAAAAGTAGAAGCAGTCAGTCCATAAAGGTAGACCTTTAAGGTCTAATGCGTGCATTGTATCAAAATAGAGATACATATTTTGAATTATCATGGCAATGTGATCAGTTTATCTAATTTTTTTTTTCAATTTATCTTCTCTCGAGGGACTTTATTGTTCATATCCATAAATATTTACATTAGCATAAAATCATGACGTCATAATATAATATACATAACGTGAAAAATAGACTGACATAAATAACGAACTATATAACTGATAACAATTTTTCATCTTCATTTGTTTTGAATTTCTTTTTATTACATGTTAGACTAAAATTGGAACGAATTTCTATCTTTAATTCTTTAAATAAATATAAAGCATGCATATCGTATTTTTTGCTACCAAAACAATCTTTAATAGTTTCTATAAATAATGAATTGAGCAAAATTTAACATAAGATTAACGAGATTCATTTCTTTTTCTTGTATTTTATAACCTATCAATAACATTCGTTCACCCATAAAAATTCTGACATTAAGTAAATTATCAATTAATCTACTCAAAATTTTCCAATATAACGGAACTCTTTTACAAGTAAACAGAAGGTGATTGCTTTTTTCTGGAATCTTACAAATATTACATAAATTGTCATTCTTAATCTTCCATTTACATAAATTGTCTTTACAAGGTAATATCCTATGAAGAAATTTGAAATTAAACTGCTTGATTCTGTTGTAAAATTTATAATAAAGTACTGGCTTCCAGTTTAAATCATCTGGTAAATCAAAATAAACATTCGAAAAATAAATATACTGCAATTCTTCTTTATTTTTTTCTATTATCATATTATAATAGAGTTTTGCTCTCATTCCCGCGACCCTAATAGAGTCACCTGTTGTCATTTCAATGGTATTAGATTCTGCTTCAGACGGTGAACTATTTACATTTTGTGTCCTGTTACGTAACTTCTGTAACCAAAAATTGGGAAATGCACTTTTTAACTTTGACAATCTAAAAGATGAAAGTAATTCATTTTCTTGAAAGTTAATACAAACTGAAGCAAATTTTTTCCGAATACCAATTACTAAGACTTGTTCACTTTGAAAATATTATTTTGTATCCAGTTTTGAAAATGCAATAACTCATGCCTATACTTTATGTTACTATTATACCAGATTACTTCATTTTTCAATATCTGTTACTTTAAACATCGACGTATTTAGTTCAGCCCAGGAACAAAACATGTCGTTATGCAACTTTCTTTTCTTACAAATATTATACATTCACTCCTTTTACAATTAAAATTCAAACAAAAAGGAAACTCCCCAATTTTCTGGGTCCAATATTCGAACAAAACTTTCCAAGAACTTTGTTCAATTGTCAAATATTTATAAATCCATGATAGACGGAGTGATCGACATTTTGACTCTAAATCTGTCATACCCAATCCTCTTTCTAATTCAGGCTTGTGACAAATGTTCCGTTTCACCTTTTCTCTTTTAGAATTCCATAAAAATGCGTAAACTAGTTTATTTACACATTTTATTATTTTTGGAGGTATTGGAACTGCCGTGGCTATATGTACTATTTGGGAAAGAAAATTGACAATCACATGAAATCACTGTAATAATACTTCAAAATATATCCATACTTAATGAAATAATAAAAAAAATGACAGTAGTAAGCCTCAGTCATGATGCAAAAGGAAAATGTTTGCAAGAAGAGGTATGAGTTTGTGCGGTATTCAGTTAACTCCATAATGAGTTAGAAGAAATGCATTCGTATCATAAAATTATGAAAGTATTTTGAAAATTTCACCGATTGCCAGTGAAATAAAAATAAAAATGTTTGTGCATTGTGTTTCCATACTTTGGTATTGCTCAGATTTACCGTATTATTGCACAACTAAGCAGAGTTAGTTTGCAGGCGGAGACAAAGAGCTGACCGCAGACCAACTTCTGCTCCTAAAATGATGGACGATGAAATTAACTCAATGAGAAAGTGCATAAACAAAGGAGTAACCAATAAAGCATGTAGAAGTAGAAGCAGTCAACCCATAAAGTAATGGGGTGTTGCAAGAAAGTTGCAATTGTTTGCAAGTAACAACTGATTGTCACTGGCCAATCAAAATCATTTTTGCATGCATGTCTTCTTAAAAGGGCAGACCCTGAGCCAATCAGAATGGTTGTTTCAAAATTAGCAATTATTTGCAATTGATTGCAACCTTCTTGCAACATCCCATTAGACATTTAAGGGCCAATGCATGCATTTTATCAAGATAGAGATACATATTTTGAATTATCATGGCACTGTAATCATTTTATTTTATTTTTTGAAGATATATAAATATGTGATTTGTTTCAATTAATCAAGAACACTCAAATTAAAAAAATTAACGTGGGCGGCGTAAATATTCATATTTGAATGAAAAGCGCCTACAAACCTAAGCAATACGTATATTGTACGCAGAGAATCGACTCTGACTTTCGTAGGAGTCAGAAAATGAACTGAGAGGGCTCAGCCAGTGGCCAATTTCCTCCGCAAACGTCATTGGTCAGGTGTTTCTCAACAATTGCCCAATGAATATCGAGAACTGGCTGGCTCCGCACCGCTGACTCAGGTGAGTGTTGAGGTGAGTGGGCATTACAGGAACCTTCAGATATCGGAGTAGATATTGCGATGCGACTTTGTGACGAAGATGGGCAGTCACGTGCAACGGAGCATATAAAATTTGACACAGAAACTAGAACAATAACAAAAGTAGGAATTAGGAGAGAAAATAACACTTTTGTATTCGTTTGCTCAGCTATGCAGTCAAAGCATGAAATGAACACCAGGAGTGGCTGTCATGAAGTCACAAAAAAGGATTATTTAGAGTCGTCCGGTGAGGATGTCTCACTGTTGAACAAGCCAAGCGAAAGGGGAGAAGCTCGAGAGAAGAAAACTCGGAGTTGGTGTGATTTCGTATTGAGGAAGAATTATCTCTCACTCGACAACGGGATAGCAGAGATGGGGAAGGAAAAGAAGATGCGCTCTCTAGCGAGTCGCTTTGGAATAAACCAAACCATGCTTCCTTATAAAATGTTTTATTTCCTATCGGACGGGGCATCTTCATGTATCGCCCCGTATCGCTCTCTCTACCTCAAACAGCTCGGGTTAAGCCCAAGTCGCATCGGTGTCGTGGCAGCCATGAAGCCTCTAGCGACCTTCATCTCGAATGCGATGATCGGATTCCTTGCGGATCGTTTCGGATGGCGCAAAGCTATCATGCTGACAAGCTTGCTGATCTGGATTGGGAGTTTGTTAGCTTTTGGATTTATCCCACCAGCATCTGAAGTACCCAGATCAGTAGCCACGGAGCAGTGGAAGAGCATGATCTCCAGTTTCAACCATTCCGATTTTACCGATCAGGAATCGTTAGAGAGGCAATTACGATCAGCTGAGGATAGAATGCAAACTCACACAGAACTCCAACGTCGGTTTAACCAACGAATGCACAGACTTCGATGTGTGGTTCTTGCTTGCTCCACGAACAAGACGTCGGAACCAGTGATGAATCACGGAAAAGATGTTCGTCTGGCGAAGAAATTCTTTGATCCGACAAGAAGTAGACATCTTGGCCATCACAGAAAGGATGGTGTGTCGTCAACAAGTTTGCCTTCGACAAGAACAACGACGTCAGATATGATAGCGATTGCAAATCCTACGAAATTGTCATCACGTATGAACGGGTCATCAAACGGGGGAAAGTCGAGCAATGCTACTGAAGGTTCTATTACTCCAGGCGATGACCTTGTCGATTTGGATGAGGGCATCCCCGTTACGGATTATTCCTTGAGCGCGGATATGATCGCCGAGCTCTCGTCCGACCGCAGCTGGTTGTTCGATCAGCGGGAGCTCTTCCATCTCTTCCTCATCATCCTCGTCATCACCAACGTGATCTATGTCTCGTTAGGTTCTTTCATGAGGCTCGCTGACACCGCCACCCTCAATGCACTGGCCGACGATCCAGCAAGCGAGGCATCCGACTACGGCTGGCATCGCTCCTTTGGTGGCTTGGGGTGGGCCATGTGGTGAGTTTCTTCATGTCTTTTCTTTAAAAAAAAATCCGATTCGAAATTTCTGTTCACAAAGTTGTCCCATCTATCCATTTATCAATCAAATACCTACAGCTTTACCTTCATATTTGAATCCTACGTTCTGCCATAAGGCGGTGCCATAATCAATACCTTATTGCTAATTCGTATAAATCCTTTCTAAATCAAGAGGGGGAAAAAGAAAGAGAGAGAAGGGGGTGGGGTGAGGAAGGGGGAGGGATGGGGAGGGGAGGGGAAATGGTAGAGGTTTCCACTTATTTGTGTATACATTAGAAATAGGTTATTGGACAATAATTTAGTTAAAATCAGCAAACTAAAAACGAATTTCCTGATTAGATTCCTGACTATATACTCATATTAATATATCATTGTTTGTGTTCAATCAATCAAAAGGATAGTAGGTATAGTAATACATTGCTCTTGGCGACAGCGAATGTACAGTCTAATTTTCTGCTGACAGTTAAATCAAGAAGGAAAAATTAGCTCGATATTATTAGAATCCTGGAAGGAGTCCCCAGGGGTTGCTTCGGTGGACATTTGAGAAGTTGATGCACTATCAGTGACGTCCAGCCACTTGAAGGATGGAGAATGCGGGTAAGGGGCGGGGGAGGGGTGGTACTCTGCAGACACAACCCTTCCTTCGACCATGTCGACACTTCCATACAATTTTGTGTAGCCTAGAGCAGAGCATACCTTTGCCATTCTCTGTCTTTCTTCAATAACCGGGGGGGGGGGGGGGTCATAAAGCTGTTCGTAAAGTTACGAATGACTTTACGAACAACTTGAATATGGCAAGCCAAATGGGATTCTCATTCACTATAAATCCCATCAGCTAAAAGTCATATGTGCAGATGTAGATTAACATTACTGTTGTTTACAAACATTTTTATTGCGAAGTATATTTGCAACAATTTAAATGAGATTATGGCAAATGCAGTCGGACTTTGTTAAAACATCAAGAAAACTTTTTGGCATCCCACTTGGCATTTCACAATCAAGTCGTTCATAAAGTCATCAGCGGCGTAACTTTACGAACAGCTTTATGAAACACCCCCAGCTCTAAGGCCTATGGTCATGATGGTAGACTTACTCATTCAGATACCATAATAAGCGTTTCGACTGACAAGGTTTGCGTCTAGAAACTAAGGGAGGGGAGGGGGAGGTATTCATTGCCGCAAGCATATTATTATTACGCTGCATAAGTCCTTTCAAGTGTAGGGTACAAGTCAGTCGCAGTCATTTAAGCCTTAGCTTTCAGAAATCGTTGTCCATGAATATATCAGTACTTTACTTGACAGCCGATCCGCTCTTGAACTCTTTTCGAGAGCATTGGCCGTATGTTTGTATCTCCGTTTTCTGGTTTTTTTTCTGTTTTAATGCTCATACACTACAATGATCCTTTCGATATACATAAAACAGGTATGTCATGAAGGGCAGAAAGAAGTGGCAGACATGGCCTTTGTAACAACAGAGACAAATGTCTTAATATTATAGCTTTCCGAAATCGTTGTCGATGAATATCAACATTGCCGTAAATCCCGGGGGATGGGGAATATATCCCCCCACTTTTTCGAGAGGGGGAATGGCGTGTACAAATATCCCCCCCCCCCCCACTTTTTAAGTAAGAAGTGATATTTTAATTAATCAGGTAGCAAACTTTTTTATAGTCTGTCATAAACAACCATCATATTTTAGAATTTCTATTTGAAAATGCATTTAAAAACCAGAAAAGTGATTATTTTGGGCTCGCTCGGTTCGCTCGCTTGTCATATTTAGAAATTTCTATTTGAAAAGGCGATTAAAAACTAGAAAAATGGTTATTTTTAGCTCGCTCATCATGTTTTAGAATTTCTATTTAAAAATGCGAGTAAAAACCAGAAAAGTGGTTATTTTTGGTTCGCTTGTCTCGCTCGCTTTGCTCTCTCTCGCAAAACAAATATTGATATGTGTGTAAGGTGTCTGTGCGGATGGGTGAGGATGTGTGATTAAACTTAAGTGTGAGTTCGACAGAAAAAACAAATCGGTAAAAAAGTCGATCATCCCCCCCCCCCCCCACCTCAAAGTGGATTTACGCCGGTGAATATCAATACTTCATGATGAACACTGTAAAGAAATGAATTATTCTGCTTTTTATCAGCCGAAAAAAATCAGTCAGGGCTGCTAATAAAAGCTCTGCTCATAGTTAAGGCTGCACAGATTGAAGTCTACAACGGATAACATGATAAATGACATTGATTTATGTTAACGTTCAAACAGTTGATTTTTATGTTCAATGGAATTTTAGCAAGGATTATTCATGGTCACGATAGTTTCGCGCCATTCTGGTAGACAAATAATCTAATGAATCAACATTTTAGGTTAGAAATCTTGTTGATTAATGTAATTTGATACACAAAGGGAAAGAAATGAAAACAGTTTCATTCAAGTTTGGTCGCACAAAGTGGGAGTGAATAACTAATGATACAATTAATCAACACCTGTTGTTTGAAATTTATTAGATAATATCCATGCTAATTCGAAGTTCGAAGGGTCGGCTTGTTGTTTATAGCGTCGGGAAAGTAATAATGGTTTCATTCAGGCTTGGCAGAACGAATTGAAAGTTATATGGTGTAATCAATCAACATTAGATGTTCAAATTCTGTTACATGATATTCAAAGGGTTTTATAACATGGCAAGAGGTCGATTTTATGCAGGCCTGGCAGCACAAATTTGAACTGAATAGTGATTAATAATGATGAATGAATGTTTGATGTTTGAAATCTCCAAGGCAATACGTTCCTAATTATTCAGCAGTTCAAGCGATTGATTAATATGATTAAAATGATACTAGTTTCGCAGGCTTTCCACCACAAATTCGAAGTAAATGGCAAATAATATGATGAATCAACACTGATACGTCCGAAATCTATTTGATGTCCAAAGGCTTAATCAGCTGATAAATATGTCAAAATAATGATACTGCACATTCCTCCCTGAATACAAAGTTAATCAATAGCGACCACTCGGGAATAACAAAGTATAAGCTTTGTCACTTCATAGGGCCCATTATCGCTTTAAAAGGAAGCCAACTTTGGTACAAAATCTGCTCAATTACCGGAGAAGAATTAAGGAATGGCATAATTCGAACAGAGTACACACTCTTCTCAAAGCATTTCTTGATAGTTTTGAAGCTGTGCATGTTTTTTTAAAAACCATATTCACCCCAGGAACATCCCACTGATCATGTTGAACCGTATCACGGAAATGCCTTAAACAGCGCAAAATGGTTCTTTATAGTGGCGTATTTTCAAGAACTCGATATTTGGAGGAAAGGTTTTTCATCCACTGCGTGAAATTAAATGTGTATACTACAAGTATATGAATTTCGGCAGAAATATTTTTGTATCTACGTTCATGACCTTTGGATTAGTTTGTCATTCTCCGATTCGATCCTTGTTTATTATTGCAGAATTAAAACAATCATGAGCGTAAGATTTCTTAATCATGTGTACTGTATATCGCGCATGAATACTGAAAAAGGTCGGTGGTAAATTCCATTTAGAGCCCAAGTGTTCCATTTGAAAACCCTTTTGTAGTTCTGAAAATGGGACAAGGTTAAGAACCCTCAGAGGTTAGGATTTGCATCTTTTGTTTTTTTCTTAGAGTGCGTAAACGTTATGAATTTTTGAAAAGTCAAGATCAATGACGCTCTACCCTTTGGCAATACGGTGATGACGTGTGATGTCATAGTTGGACTACTTCTGCAATTTGTTGTGAACTCAAGTTATTAAAAATTTACATCGTTGTACCTCTTTATGCGGTGCATGGCAAAGCGTTCAGAAGGCCATGATTAAGGGTGTCAGTGCGTTAGAAATTCATCCTGTGAAGTTCGGTATTTCACCCCAGCGGCCTTTCCATTTGGATTTTTTTTTTCAAAAGTAAAGTCCACCTTTTTCAAACTGTGAACTGTAAAATCATGTCCTTGAAAGGCCTGTTAACCATTTACGTAGAAGTGAATACAACTGAACTGTGTCCATATTCCATAGGTGTATCTTTTAAACTGATTGAAAGGAAGTAGGTAAGGTTTGCACTCTAAAAACTAAAATGTTGGATCAATATTTAAAAGGGTGGAGGAGTGATTACATTTTCAAAACGTTAGATTAACACTTTGAATATGCTGGATTCAACACTATACATGCTTAATTCCAGCCTTACAGTGTTGAATCCAACATGTTCAAAGTGTTAATCTAACATTTTGAAAATGTAGTCACTAGCTCCTCAACCCTTTCAAATGGTGATTCAACATTTTAGTTTTAGAGTGTAATGCCAACACTGACACTGAATTTCCGATGGAAGAGAAACATACTCCTTTGGTATTTTCCCTGCCCCATATAGGAATTATTGCTCACTATAGTTCTGGCAGACTTTGAACTTCAGACCGTTACTCACATGTACAAGTCCCTTTGGAATGTGATCCCATCAAGAAGGGGCAACCTTCCCCGACAGGAAAGAAGAACGATCGACAGAAATGGATTTTCATTTTCTATCTAAGATCTCCTGCAGCTGTTCAGGCAAATCTAAATACTTCACTCCGATGCAAAGTCAACAACATCGTAAACCCGTGCCTTTTTAGTTACGTTTGTCTCGCAACTAATGATAATCTGACACTTTCCTCATATATCACAGGAAGATAAACAAGAAAAATCTGCAAATGGAAGCAAATGGTTGACCGCGTGGGATTGTCCCTTCCGCCAGCTCGGACAGTCATGAAGAATAGTTTCCGGCTAAGTGGGTTTAATACTTTAATCTGTTCTAAATCATCATATAATCGCCCACCCCTTTGCCTTTATGCATACGTCCTTTGTTCCTCTGGATAATAGCTGATGCCGTAGGGATACGACCATTAACGCATAGGCCTATTTGAACAATGTGAACGGCAAGTGTGTATACACTCTACAAAAGAAATATAGTCAAAAATTGACACGATTCTAGTAAATATGACAAGAATCTAGTAAAATAATATGACTAGATCACCGGATCATACGTGCACCAACACCAACTTGACTCGATTCTAGTGAAATTGACCAGAATTCTAGTAAAAGTTTCGCTAGAATTCTGGCCATTTTAACTAGAATACTCAGAATAGTGCAAAGTGCCCGTGGGATCTGATGGTACAGTCAAATTATTTTACTAGAATCTGGTCATTTGTACTATAGAATTGCGTCAATTCTGATTAGAATAGTGTTTCTTCTCGTCATGCTTGTGGGGTATAATAACACTTCACTAGAACTATGGTCATCTTTACTGAGATTGTGTCAGTTTTGAGTAGAATCTGGCTTGTGCCCTTCTGATCAGGTGATCTAGTCAAATCTGATTGGATTGTTGTACTCTTTAGAGTGTAGAGTCGTTTGTTTTTTTGGTTGTCAGCATAGCTGAAATTATGACTTTTGTTTGCTGCTGAATAAAGGCCCCAAATTTTGGAATTCCCTTCACAACGACTTAAAAAATTCCCCCTCTCTGTTCACTTTCAAAAGAAAGTTAAAATCTTTCTTACTGAAATCCTATAATCACGTCTGAAAAATACATCATCACAGAGTTTTTTATCTTTATTCACAGTTCCTTTTCAGTCATGCGTTACTTTGCTTCTTGTCTACACTCCTCTCTCTGTAGGCCTAGTTCATATGCAGTTCTCACATTCATTCCTCACCCCCATTCCTCTCTCCCTCTCTCTCTCTTTCATTCATCCGCTTTCTTTCTATATTTTCTCATCCCGGATTTTTTTGCGTAATTTTCATATTTGGTTATTGGATATTTTCTTTTAATGATGTCTGCTGTTGGCTCTCATGGTTTCTGATTTGATTTGTATATGTAAAATTTATTTCTCGTTTATCATATTTTGAGGAGCCCACAATATACAAGCCTAGCTTTTTAGTGGGATCCTCCATTTTCACAAATTATAAATCACAATTTCTTTACACATGATTATTTTATATGTAACTGCTTTATAACATGTCTTTCTCAAGTTGATTTTATGACATTGATATATTTTTTATGATGTTGACTTGTTATGATTGTATTTATTTGATTTATATTTTGTTGAAAATGAAATAAATGAAATGAAAATGAAAATGAAACCGTTAAAATCTTCTCTTTTAAAAATAATCGATAATTGTTACAACTTTTTCCTGCATTGAACATGGGGGCGGGGCGGGGAGGGGGCTGCTAGGAAGGTAAAAGAACCTGACAAACGGTACAAACTTCTAGTTACCAACATCGTTCAGCCCGTATTGTCTCAAATGCTAGGATATAATGTCTCTTCTTTGTTAAGACAACTTCATTGGTTGCCTGTCCCCGAGAAAATAATGCACAAAGATGCGCTATTTGTTTGTAAAAATCCATCCATTTATAACCTGACCCCACACTACATTTCCAATTTTGTTTGTTTGTTTGTTTGTTTTCTGTCCCGTCCAGCAGTCAAGTTATTCATTACGCTCAAGGTCAGACCCTCTTCTTCATGTTCTTGTTTAAATCCCAGCAGTCAAGTTATTCATTACGCTCAAGGTCAGACCCTCTTCTTCATCAGTTCGAAGAAATGTCCACAAAAATATATATATTTCTGGTCCTACTATTTGGAATAGTATCCCCTTGTACATTCGTTCCTGCCATTTCTTTCAAAAGAAATCTTAAGACTCATTTGTTTTCTATGTGATTGGATTTTGAATTTTTATGCACCTGGAGAGATTCCAACATGCACTCTGCCTCTGGTTAATTAAGAAAGTAACTTGGCTTCGCGGAAGCAGGAATCGTGGGAAATCGTGTCATTCGAGTCATCCAAGAGTTATGGAAATAACAACCTCTAAATGATTATCCACAGTAAAGTAGAGTAGGAAACATGAAACACTGGGAGGAAATTGTAAGTGAATGTTGATAGATCGGTCTGCACGCAACTATTTTCAAGGGTCCTGTATACGTGGTTGCAGGAATTATTGTAGATATATTTAAAAAGTTAGCAACCAGAGGACCGACGGCTTTAAGTCCTCTCCGAGGCACCTGGTAATGAGGATTAATGCCTTATCAAAGGGCACTAACGCATCGACTTTGTTTCGAACCCTGGTCATCGGATTACGAGACCACTCCTCTACCAGCTGAGCTATATCGCACCTCCTAGAAGTTAACCCCACCCCAAGCACTAGCGTATTTGAGGATGGGGTAGAATGGGGAGGGGGCCACTGAGGAACGTACATGTCAACAGGGGCGCGGCGCCAGGGTATTTTGATAGGGGGGAGGGCAAGATGACCCATAGGTAAATTCATTTACGTTTTAAATGAAAAAATAGGAGTATTATATAGTTGCATGACCCAGTTCTCTTTTTAGCCCTTTACCCATCTTCTCTTTTTTCCTTCTTCTATTTTTCTTCCTTTTCTCCCCTTTCTTTATCACTTGAAAAAATCATAGGGGCGGTCGCCCCTTGCCCTCCCCCCGTAGCGCCGCCTCTGCATGTCAAATATTACATCCAAATTCCTTTCATTTCCATGCATGACCATTTTTTAAAAAAATCATTCTGTCTGGCTGATTTTTAAAAAGTGTATCGACCTTTATGCAAGACCTGTATTTCATTAGACCCATCTATAAATGAAGGAATATTGGGAATAAAAGTATTTCGCTGTGATTTTCTGGATCCTATACTTCAAAGTAAATTCCAGAGCAAATCACGGACACGACCATTAACACGATTAAGACTTAATGGGGAATGCTACAAGCATCTGATGAGACCTGTATTGTCGCACAAATTTTGATGAATAATACTGAAAGCGACCAGTGGTGTAGTTACATCAAGACATGGGACACCCCCCCCCCCAAAAAAAAAAAAAAAAAAAAAAAAAAACTGCCACAGAGAATTTTTTAATGAAGGAAAATGGAAAGAGGTGAAGGGCAAGGAAGAGGGAAAGGGATGGGAAAATAAGTTGATAGATTCCTCGGCACCCTCCCCCTTTTAACTGATGGCCTCATATTTTCATCTATTGAATAAGACGGATTTCCCCTCCTTTATACCGCAGTGCCCCCTAAATTGCTCTACCCATGCTACACCAGGGAGTGTTTCATAAAGCTGTTCGTAAGTTACGAACGACTTTACGCACGACTGGTGATACCTTCTTGTACTACATGTAAATGAATTAGAATCTGATTAGCACCCAAGAACATGTTCCAGTCGTTCGTAACTTACGAACAGCTTTATGCAACACCCCCAGGGCTCTCTTGCATAAAAAGTTGCTATCAAAAGCAACTCAAGAAATTAAACGCAAGTCCCAAATACTCAATTTTGATTGGTTGAAAATTAAGTTGCGTTTAGTTTTTTTGTAGTTGCGTTTAATAGCAACTTCTTATGCAAGAGGGCCCAGTAAGAGCAATATTAGCGAAATCAACGAGCAAATCCTTTTGGAAGCAGTCTAAAGATTTAAAATCCAAAAAAGAAGGAATTCCGGGATAATTTCTTTTTGATCAATAGTCCCGATATATTGGAAGGGGATACCGTAGCATGCAGAATTAACAGTACAGACAGTTATTTACCAATGATTGTTCATTCCATTCAATCGCACAATAATCCTTACGTAATAGAGGATCACACGAAGGCATTATGACGAAATAAAGAAGTCCCAAGACAGACAAGAATAGAGAAGGGACTTATCAGATGACTCTGGTGTGTGAACCTTCCAGCATTAAAACAGAGAAGAAACAATATGGCAGGCGTCGCTTCGATATTGGATAAGCCTGAGAAAACCATTGCCATGTACACCACTAACCCATTATCTGCGCTATTTTTTGCACTGACTTTAAAACTGAATTTAACAGTTTTTTATGTCTGTTTCCTCTATGTATCTAGGTTGTTTCCTTATTAGATTGGTGTAAACCGTGAACCCTTTTCATTCATACCTACAGTTTAATCCGACGACAACGTGTCTCAAGATTGACCCGTACTTGGTAACTTGTTGAATTTTAGTGCATTTTCTCATTGTCTAGTTTCTCTCTGTGGCGCCGGCTCCGACCGCGTCGATGTGAGAGCGCTAAATTAGGTTTTACGTCGTCATTTATAATCACCAGAAAACATTACTCTGTATGTTATGGGTTTAATGCCACTACACTATCGAAATGTGACTTTCAAATACTGTATCAGTTCTAAAAATGAGGTTGCAAGTTCAAATAAACCTCAATTAATACAAAAGCGGCTTGTGAGTAAACTGTTGATTATAGTCGACGTAGATGTAAGCACCGGCATAATTGAACTGCCATCACGTGCGTTGTGGTCTTACATACGTTATCCTTAATTTGATGAGAGCTACCGATGTAACATTACAGTAACTGGTATTAGCATGATTCACCTCCCTGATTAGGGTAAGAGAGTAATAACATGACAGGAATGTGGCATTAGGGAGGGGGTGTCATAGACGATTTGTTCTGGGCAGGCGATTGGATCCTATGGAACAAATCGCCTGAATGTTCACTCGCCGATTGGATCTGCCTCGGTCCAGTCGATGCGATAGTCATAGTCATTTCAACCTACTCAAAGTACATGCTTACTTTGCACACCTAACAATTATTAACCCGTCTACGCGTCTTGTAGGCCCCTACATTGAATTTAGAGCCAATCAAAATGAGTTTTCCTAAAGTTAAGGGGCCGTTAATCGTATGCATAGTTTATATACTGTAGAGTCAGCTGTGTGTACGATAATCTTCTTTTAAAAAAAAACCCCGATAATTCTGACTCTCTAGTACGATAATACAGCATTTTGAACCTGACAACGCTGTTCCGGGGAATGAATCGACAAGTCGTTTCGTTCTTCTGGAACTCCGAACAAATCGTCTATGACAGGGGCATACAAAGAGGATTACAGGGTAATTTCTGAGAACAGTTTCTTCTAAGTTCTGTCTCTTTCATTCCTAGACAGAGCTCTTATTTCTTATAATTGCATGATTGTAGTAACTTTAATGAGAGAAAATGTAAAGAAAACAATGCAAAATACATCCACGGATAATTACAGATCAATAAAGCAAATATGGATCATTAGTTAGAGCATATCAAGTACCAGAAAATCAGTTTCATGCAAACTTTCCCAAGCATATATATATACGGTTCATCATTTCGATTTAGTTAAATTATGTGCGTTAGTTCATTTTTAAATGCCCCAGACATAACTATATACATTAAGACATACTTAATGACGTTTATTGTAAATGAACTAAAGAAACGACGATTTTGCGTACAAACTGCCCTTGACATTATTGTATGCATGCTTAGCTCCGATTTGGGTGAATTACGGCTTGGTTGGATAGTTGTGCATGTTAGTTTCACTCATCAGGAAAAAAATATTCAACAGTGACAATATATTTTTTATTTACCTCGACCTTTATATTACTTTACGGTGAATGCAACACAACTGATCATGACCACCCCCCATCAATCATCTGCGATTAAAGGGCGGGGAGGACCTTGACACATTTTGAATCTGACCTATTTTTGTGTTTCTTTTTTGTATATTCTGATGGTAAATCCAACAAAAGCGCTTCAGACACCAAAATAACCACTAAGAAATATGCTGGTGTAAGAATTTTCTTCGATATTTTGGTAAATATTAGAGGCAATTGTGACTTAGGCAATTTTTTAATTCAAGAATCCAGATGTTTTTTCATGAAAGACTCGATATTTCTGAAACTTTTACTAGGACTTGAAAAAAGCCACTCGCTTTCAATTTTTATCAAACTGTTTGGAAGGAAGTGCCTATTACATAAAGGCTTATTGCAAAAATGATTTCTTGAATGTTGATGTATTATAGAATAACCTTTTTAACCCGTTGGCTACTGGAACCAGTTGGCCCCTGTACAAAGTCTATGGGAATTAAAGAATTTGGTAGTTAACGGGTTAAAAGATAGGCCTGTACATCTTTTTATATCTTTTTATATCTTGTTATAGATGACAGGTTTCGGGCACTTGTTTGAGAGAGAGAGAGAGAGGGTGATTTGTTTAAGAGAAAACTTGGAATTCGGAAATTTTTTCGAAAACAGCTCTATTATGATTTTTTTTTTAAATTTCGATTGGTATTGGTTTTTTTTTTTACCTGAATGCTATGAAAGGAAACATGCATGCTTGTAAGCAAGCAACCAGAGGACCGGCGGCTGTAAGTCCTCTCCGCAGGACCCGGTGATGAGAATTAATACGTTATCAATGGACAGTGGAGCATCAACTTTGTTTCGAACCTGGGTCACCGGATTACGAGACCACCACTGCTCTACCAACTGAGCTATATCGCGCCTCCTCCTCGATGTTAAGCCCGCCGCACACTATACGATCCGTCTGCGATCCGATTTTCGAAAAATTTGTTATAGCATTTGATATGAACATTTAAACAATCTTAATGATCAAAGTTTAGAATAGTCGTATGAATCAAACTTCCGGGCTATTACGAGCCTCAATGTAGGAATAAAAGCGAACTCAATTCCGAATCGCAGTGACGTCATAGCAATCTTGCGATCGGCTACGATTTGAAGCCGATTTGGCCTTTACTCCGACCACAAGGCTTGCAGTTAACCAAAATTTCGATTTTAGTATTCCTATCATTATTCCAAACTTCATATAAGATAATTTTACTTGTTTAACGGAACGACAGGAATCATGGAAAGAAATGATGTAGCACCATTTATCATACAAGGACATACATAAGGAGCGTAGGTGTGTGCGTGTAGGGTGGGCGTGTGTGGGTGTGGGTGTGAAGCAGATCTGGAGGGTGTAACATAAAGATATACAATCAATCTTTTAATCAATTGTAACTCTTTAGTACATGGTTTGCCACAGACTTACGAATGATTGATTTTTTTTTAATGTTACAGCCCCCTGGTGTGAAATGGAGGGGGGGGGGGGGGAGTGACGAGAGTGTTGATGGAAGGGTGTGTAAGCCTGCATTACCCCTGTCTCTTTTGTATGTGTATATGTATATAGAATTTCTTTGTGTATATTTTTTTAATTAACGGAGCCCTGTTGTAAACCAGCTTTTGTTCATTGTTGATTTGACATGTAGCTGAACTGGTTACTCTGTATAAACAAGTGAAGTAAATAAATAAATAAAACAAATAAATAAGCCATTTGCTTGAGACAGTTTCTTTCATATTGTAATCTCATGACCAGATAATTCAAGTTTATCATCTTTCAAAATGGTACATCGTGGACGGTTGGAATTTCGATTTTATAAGCAAATATTTACTATGAGTCTGGCCGTTGGTGTCATGATTTGAATTATTTACTTATCAAAATACTCACCCCTCTGATTTTGCGACATTCTTCAAAAGATTGAGCTACTGACCTTTGTTCAGCTTCACTGAGCTGCATCATCCTATATTGTCAAAGCTCGGTCGTATTTCCTTTGTGTTCGTGTAGTGAGTGTGTGCTTACCCTGACTCCAGGATAATTCTTCTTTTTTTCAATGAAAATTTGTGTTTTTAAAGGACTATAAGGTAATACCTGTGGTGGAATTCGTTATGCATACGCAGTGACCAGAAGCTATCCTGAAAATTTGATTACGGAGAAAGTCATAATAATCCTGTATCTGTGGTTGTGAAACCACTGAAATTAATGATGAAAAAAGTGAAATGTTAATGAATATTGCATACACTGAAATAAGCATGTACACAGATATAGGATATGGGACTCACAATATAATCGGAAAAGGATTTCCCCAAGTCTTTCCACGTAGACAAGTCAATTGTACTTACAGCGTTATGTATATTCTATTGTTTCAATTAAAAATATGTCCTCTGTTCCTTTCCTACGACGATGTACTGCCACATAACTGACCGAATGATAATTTTGAAATGAAATCACAAGTAATTCTCTTGATTTTGCAGTGCTAAACACTCCCTTTAAGTACTTTGCTTGGAGTATGTGAAACACTTTAAGATTCTTGTCGCCAGCTTTCATAGTGACAAGAAACCACACAAGACAATATTATAAAGGTATGTGTGCGCGAGTGTGGGGTAGGATGTGTGGGTGTAGGTGTGTCTGTGGGTGTGTCTGTGCGTACTGACCGGATGATTTGGGACAAATTATGAACCTTTCATCAATTTGTGTATGTGTGTGTTCGTGAGGTTGTATGAGACAGACTGTAACACTTTACCCTTATTAATTCTTTCTCCCTTTTTTAACCTCCCGCCCTCCTTTCTCTTTCTCCTCTTCTCTCCCTCTTTGTCACGATAATCATGCAGGCATATGTCTAAATTATTTTGTTTCGCTCTTAAGCACATCGCACATATTACGATCTGTCTGCGATCCGATTTTGGTAAAAAAAATGTCATAGCATTTGATATGAAAATTCAAACATGTAAAATCTTAACGATCAAAATTCTGAATATTCGTATAAAATGCTGAAATGGAAATTCCGGGCTATTGCAAGCCTCCTTGTAGCAACAAAAGCGAAGTCAATTCCGAATCGTAGTGACGTCATAGCAATCTCACGATTGGCAACGATCTGAATCTGATTTTGCCTTTACTCCGACCTCAAGGGTTGCAGTTAACCAAAATTTCGATTTTAGTATTCTTTTCATTATTCCAAACATCAAATAAATTAATTTTGCTTGTTTAAACTTTCATAATAAATGCAAAATGCCATTTGTTCCAAAATCGGGTCGCAGTCGGATCGTAGAGTGTGTTCGGTGGGCTTTACACCTTCGTTTTTCTTTATCGTTTCCTCTCCCCTTTCCATACGCATCCCCCGCGGCCCCTTAATGCTTGCCTCAATATGGTCAATGCCATCTCTCTTAACCTATCGCAAATGACGAGGCACAATTATTGACTAATCGGCATAGTGGAATCTTAACACCAAGTATAACATCGAGAAGAGGCCTTTGGATTAAAAATGGATGCCGATGCAAGAAACAGCTGCTCTATCAGTACGTCTGCAGTGGCGGGTCCCGGATGCTCGATCCAGAAGGGAGAGGGAGGGCTGGGGTGTGCACGGCCCGCCCCCCCCCCCCCCAAGAAAATGTGGCAAGCAAGAAAAAAAATGAAGAAGTAAAGAAAAAAAATGAAATAAATAAGAACTGCCCTTTTTCAGACGCTTCTTCACTTCCAGATTCTCTTTCAAGCATGCAAGAAAAAGGCAAGGTGGTGAGATATCATACCTCGCTTTTAATGTCATTTCGTACTCTGCAATAGCCTAGAAGGTATTGAAGTGGAGATTAAAAAACTATTCTTCGAAATCGGATGGCTAGTGGAACATGTTGGCCGTGGCATTGTCTTGCCTGGCCTGCTTAAACCTTGTTCATACACGCAGTAAACCTAATTAAAATTGGCCTATTTAACCCATTACCTACCGGGTGGTCCCTGTATTAAGTCTATGGGAATAAGAGAAGTTAGTAGTCAACGTAATAGGCGACCGTTACGGGGATGCGTCGATAAAATGTGATAGTTTAATGGTTTTACTTTTCTTAGTAAGGGTGGAGCTATGTCCCGGCCCATCCTGGATCTGTGACTTATATATTTCATCTTCTATACACAAACTTAATTCACATCTCTTAACACGTTTTGTGTAATCCCGGCCCGTTTCCAAGTTCTTTGGTGTAGGACATTAATGTGCATTTTCTACGCTTCAGCAAGTAGATGACTACCTGTTATGAAGAAATATTCCCTCGAATATTTGTATGTGTCCAAACTCTCCGACAATCATCAACAAGACAAAAACAAAAAAGGCAAAAAACGGTCACATTTTCCGGACTGTAATTAGGCCACAAACATCTGTGACGAGCCGGATTTGGCGGGGAAGCACGCTAGATGCTGATGTTTAGGTGTATTTTGACAGGGGCGCCTGACCCCTTCAACCCGAAACTTCCCTCTTCCAGGATCCACCTTATAAATCAATCAGTTTTGGCAATGACTTGGAGCTTGTCCCAGACATAATCATTTTATTTACCCATAAGGATTTCATTAATAACCTATTTTTGAGGCCACGGTCAATCATGCCCTCTCTCAATCTTTCCCTCTCGCACTCTTCTCTGTGTGTCACTGTATATTTTTCTCTCTCTCTTTCAGGATCAAGGATTATTAAGGTAATCTGAAGAAAATTACACGATACATAACAAACAACCTAACAGACAGCCATATGCTTGTTGAAGGGTGACGAATGTACATCATGTCTCACCAAAGAACTTGGAAACGGGCCGGTTTGGGTGGAAAGCCCCATGGAGCCCCGTGGAGACCACCCCATCCCTTAAGAAAAGAAAACATGAAACTATTACATTTGACTGACACATTTTCGTATAGAGATTTTAGAAGTCAAATGGGTCAATTTTTGGTTTACCGCTTCGTGTATGAACAGGGTTTAATCGGGAAGAACTTCAAAAGACCACATCCAAAATGGTAATGAAATTCCGTTATCACCCTTGCTCATTAGCCTTCCAGTTTTGAAGAAATGGAGCACTTCGATAAAATGCAGCACTTCGATACCTTTTTGGCCACTGCAGAGTATGAAATGGCATAAAAACTATGCATGATGGCTCAATGGTAGAGCAGTGGTCTTTTATAAAGCTGGGGACACGGGTTCGAAACCAAATCGATGAGCGCCCAGTGCCCTTTGATAAACATTGAGCATGTCGAGTAACTTTTAAAAATCTGAGCTGCATGGACCTACCTGCTATCAGTGTATGTAATATTGTGTAAATATGAAGCCCTTAAAATTGCACTTCAAAAGCATCATCATGTGCTTCACAAAAAGTGAAAATATACAAGTGACCGGAAATGCCAGACCCTTTTTAAACCCCATAGACTGCAGTGTTAGACAAAGGCATACCCATGCAATATATGGTGGAATTAAGTGATTGATATCTTGATAATTTCAAAACCTTTATAATTCTTGATAAATTCTTCTGAACATCTTTATACAACAGAGATATCAAAATTCAACAAATTAATCAAGCCTCCACAAAGTTGCCTTATCCCTTTAAAGAGAGTGGCGAATAGCGCGGGTCTAGGCAAGGGGGGGGGGGGTTCTAGGACAACTCCCCCGATACGATTCCCACCTGACAACTCCCCCTTGGAGCACAGCTCCCCTGGAGGACAGCTCCCCCGAGGGCAACTCTCCCCAGAGAACACTTTTCCAGGATGACAACTCCCCAAGGACAGCTCCCCCAGTCCCCGGGGGAGTTGTCCTGATACGGGGGGGGGGGGGGGGGGGGTGGGTGCTTGTGCATGCGGGAGGGGGTGCACCAGCCTTAATGGATGGATGAATATCTATATCTAAACAATGACGAGAAATTCAAATTTTTGATGACGATCGCTGAAAGCGATATAAACTCAATAATGATACCTGCAATAAGCCGTATGTACGATAAACGATTGGAACTAATAGAAAAATAATAAATCATAAATTTGAACAGCTTGCTCCCGGGGGGCTAAACCCGCTATAGGTAATTTAAATTGGGCCAGGGACTTATGCGAGATTTGGCTGCTTTTTGTTTTGTTTTGTTTTGTTTTGTTTTTTTATATACTTAAAAGTTGTTTTAATCGAATATATTGTGTCATATTCTAGTATATATCTATAATATTCTGTTACATTTTGTTATATTCTGTTATGTTTTTGTGGAAATCCTGGTACACATTGCTATTTATGTTATACTTTGTTCTTTTTATGTTATATTTTATTTTGTAAGCATTTTTGTTGATGTTTGTAAAAAAAAAAAAAAAAAATTGAGAATAATCCAATTTGTCTGGATTACAAATCAATAAAAGCTGAATTGAATTGAATTGAAATTCAAGTGAACGGTGAAATAGGGATGGGTGCTCGAGGGGTGAGTTCATCCTCCTTTTCACGTTGCCTTCCTTTCTCTATTTTCTTCTTTCCTCCCTCTTCCTCTTTTCAGAACTTTATTGTTAGCCATTCGATGGGGATTGGTTGGGGGCTGCCCCTATCCCCCCCCCCCCCCCCGCCCCCAGCTAACATACTACAGTGAATGAGGTAGCAGCATTAATTAAGGTGAGCATTATTATGCTCAGTCATGTAATATTCAGCTGTCTATCATCATGAGTCAGAGTCAGAACGTAAGAGTTTATGTTTCTTAGCTGGGTGATTCGGAGGAGTATGCAGTGTCCGATTGTTGCGTAATTAAAATAATTCCCCGATCATGTACTCCCATTAAAGAAATTCTATAGTATTGAATCCCTCCGCATGTAACTGTTCAGTATTTTACAAAACTGATCTTAAAGAAAGAGTGTATTATTGAATCCTTGTCCTTGATAAAGTCGAATCGTCGGAAAAAAACCATATTAAATAATCAATAAAACAATGTCTTGTAAGGATTACCTGAGAGTGCTGTGTAATTCCGCTATATGCTTTTCTTCAGGAACTGCCCTTCACTCATTTAGAAGGTGTCAGTTAAATTAAGCCTTTGACGCAACAGGAACTTAAATGAAAGAAAGCTACCGCAGATTTAATTAACCCGATACAGACATCCTAATCAGCTAAATGGTAATTCTGCAACATAGCTAATGCCCTGCATGTAGACACGAGGTGTCATTTCTGTTGCGTCATTGTGAACGCGAATGAGAGATGAAAGTCATTTAGTACATGTGCCAGTATTTTAACGCACTGGCTTGCTATGTTCCATACGTATTCACTTTTTTGGGAGGGGGGGGGGGTAAATTTCATTTTCACAAGGTGTGTCAAAGACCACATAAGTCATTGGTGGAGTCTTAAGTCGGTAATCGGTAATAAGGTCCTGGATACAACCCCCTTTGCTGGCGTAAGTATGCGTCAGTAACGGTCTTTGATATTCCATGTGAGAGTAACGTCGTAAAAAAAAAAGAAAACTGAACTATAATTATTGGCGCATGTACTTTATGTCTTCATAAGCTTGATCAAAGTGGATAACACAATTGAAATGACGCATTTCGTGTATCGGGCATGAATATGTTTTGAGTAGAATTAAGTCTCAAGATTAAGCTTATATTGCCGCAACCTCTGCATGTGTTTCCTCTGCATGTTCTTTACTTGAAACACATCGTTATAGCGATGTTATCGAGGAGATTTCATGGATATAGGGTGACAATTGAACCAGTCGGCACTGTATAGATCAAATGGCACTTTTCTATTTGCAAGTGTAAAATGATTGTAATTTTGTCTATGTCTGTATTACCACTGTTTGTTCATGTCATATTTGCACTATCATGACTATGTCGATTTATGAACCATGCAGAAATTAAAAAAATAATAAAAAATAAAAAAAAATAAATAAATGAATAGATAAATAGATGAATAAATGAATGAATAGATAGATAGATAGATAGATAGATAGATAAATAAATAAATGAATAAATAAATAAACAAATAAATAAACAAACGAATAAATGTAGCGTCCCACTGCCTTTAGTAAATAGGAAAGTGCCATTTGATCTATACAGTGCCGACTGGTTCAATTGTCACCCTACATCCATGAAATCTCCTCGATAACCTCGCCATAATGATGTGTTTCAAGTAAAGAATGATGGAAATAATCTAATCAAGTCCAGAGAGTGGAAAGAATATATTTTGAATCGGAACAATGTGATTTTTACAAACGTTAGAGTTGAGTTTGTGGGATGTTTTCTGTTCAATTTTCACTTGTTTCAGATTTTGTCAAAAGTTATTTGCCCAAGATGAACCATTCACTCGGTTATCAGATCAAATGAAATCCAGATTAATTTGTTCTTTATTCCACTAATCTCACCACGGGACCTCATCCCCAGAAATACTGAATCGGTTATATCCCATGTAATGACCTTAATAGAAATGTTGACTGAGAAAATGATCATGACAGCACTTTGCGGAATCACCTAATCAAAACCACGCAACACAGTTCAGCAAAAAAGGAATTTAGGATAATGACTCAAGATTAACAGCACGAAATCATTTCTAAAATATCGTATGTTGAGTCAGACTAGTTGTACCTGAATACATGCTTTTAACAACTAATAGCATTCTTATATTTTAGTAGAGCGAGCACATTACGACAGCTTCACGTGCTCTTTGTCGGTGTTTAAATGTATCACTGTGTAATTATGAACAAAGTTAACATTACAAACGAATCGGTCTTTCCTTATAAGTCACTCTACCAAAAGGGATGATTTGACAGGAATGTTATGTTCCCTAATCATGCTGATATGTATTTGGTTTGAAATTTCTTTAACCCCTTGTGCTTTCTTTGTACATCAGTGCACATTCGTACAATTAAATTGAACATTCGTAATAATTAGCTTTCTCCTTCACTATTGTACCAGTGGAACTAAAAACAACAACAACAACAACAACAACAACAACAAAACTGGTGTGCTTATATCTATGGAATAATTATCAATACCACACTAAGGGAGTAGAATTTAAAGAAAATATCAAAAGAACAATTGCTATTATTTTTCTTCTAAAAATTAATTGAGCGTACAAAGAGTTGAGATATACGTAGTGACTCATTTATAGCGATGCAGAATAGAGTTGCCTGTGATGGTGTTAAAGTTCATTAAATACTTTATATTCCCCTAGCTGCCTATAGAACATGCCTATATAATCCTAAAAATCTAAACGGATTAGATCATTAATACGAAGCTAAGGTCCTTGATGCTTCTTAAGAATGTGAGAGAATAGAATAAGATTAAATGGACTAAAATAAAAATCTACAAACAATCACAAATTATATACAATTCTGTCTTTGAAATCATAGAATTGGTTTCATCACTTAAGTCATCAAAGCCAAGCGGTTCAGATGATATTGCCCCTAGGGTTGTTAGGGAATGTATTCACTATTTTGTTGAACCTTTATGTGTAATTTTTAACAACTCGCTGTCGCAGGGAATCGTTCCGTCCAAGCTTAAGGTGGCTATGGTTGTTCTTGTGTTCAGAAAGGATGATAAGAAGAATATTGTTAATTACCCGCCTATAGCTCTTTTGCCAATATTTTCTAAGATTTTGGAAAAAATAGTATACAAGCGATTAAATGAATTTTTATTGTCAAGAAACATTTTAATTCCTGCGCAGTTCGGTTTTCGTAAACACCTTTCTACTAGCATGGGTGTATTTAACTTATTAAATTCTATTATAAAATCGTTTGATGATGGTAAATTTTGTCTTGGAATTTTCCTAGATTTGTCAAAGGTATTTGACACAATTGACCATGCCATCCTTCTTAGTAAACTGGAGCATTATGGAGTGCGTGGAGTAGCGTTGGCATGGTTCCGAAGCTACTTGCAAAATAGAACACAATATGTTGTGGTCGATGGCGTCAGATCACAGTCTGATAATATTCACTATGGTGTGTCTCAGGGCTCAGTACTCGGTCCTTGGTTATTTTTAATCTATATCAATGATGTCACTAACTCATCAAATTTATTTTTGTATTTATTATTTGCTGATAACACTAGTTTATTACTGTCTCATGAAAACATTTGTACTCTGATGAGAGTTGAGAATGTATAAATTAAAAAATTGCTAGCATGGTTCTGTTGTAATAAACTGTTGTTGAATGTTCAAAAGACCAAATGTATTCTTTTTCGATCAAGAGGTAAAAATATCCCAGACAATGTTGATACTTTAAATGTTGGAGGACACAATGTTATCCGGAGTGAGCATGTGCAATTCCTGGGAGTGATAGTTTAAGAGCATTTAACATGGAAACCTCATTTACAATCTGTATGTACAAAGGTTTCTCGAGGTGTAGGTGTCATAGATTACGATATGTTTTACCTGAAAGGATTTTGAGAACTTTATATAACAGCATTGTGTTTCCGTACCTGACTTATTGTAATGTTGCATGGGGCAATACATTCAAGACCTACATTGATAAAATAAAAATAAAGATATTACAAAAGAAAATATTAAGGCTTATCACCAATTCAAACTTTAGACACCCCAGTAAACCACTATTACTTCAATTAAAATTACTCCCGTTTGATGAACTAGTATCATTCAATTGTTTGATTTTTATGTTTAAGCTACACTTTTGTCCTCAATTTTGCAAACTGAAAGATTTATTCGTCCTTAACTCCCAAGTACATACTTACAATGCTCGTCAAAGAAACCTCATCCACCGACCTCTTGTGAGGACTAATGACTTTCTTTGAATTCTTTCCGAACAACCTGTATCAAAGAGTGGAACCAGCTACCGGCTGATATAAGGAACTGTACAACTTTTCATCGATTCAAAGCACAGTGCAAAAAATACCTCTTTGACAAGTTTGAGTTAAATTAAAACCAGTGTCACTTTAAATTAGGTGTTATTTCAAGTTTGGCCAGCCTAGACTTGTGTGTTTGTAGTGTGTGGATCTATTACAGGATGTGTGTTTGTGCGGTGTGAGGGTGCGCACGTGCGTGTGTGTGTGTGTAAGTTTGTGTGTATGCTTACTTTCCTTATATCTATTATGTAGTCTGTAGTTAAGCTTTTCTCATTGTATATATTTTAATTTTATTTACACTTGTCATTTTGTATATTTCAAGTGAACTTGCCTTGCCTTTTGGTCTTCTGTTAGTGGTTGATCTGAACATTCAGTTATTAATGTATGAAGATCATTCAATGTTATTTCCTGTTACTTGAAATCAAGGACTTTTAACCATCGTACTGCCAAGTTCCATATTTGATTTAGTATGTATATTTCAGGGCCCCACTCACAAGCCTTGCTTCCTAGGGGTCCTTAGAAAAACCTTTCATGTATACCTTTGATATTTCTGTACCAATGATTTATGTATTTATTTATATTTGTTTGGTTTTCCTTGAATAAAACTTGAACTTGAACTTGAACTTGATCCGCCCTCATTATTTGCTAGCTCTGTGTGGCCCTAATTGGAAGAGGGTTTATACAATCTTCTCGAGAAAAATCACATACTGTAAATCTGTTGTCAGTGATCGTGGAAAGATGTTTTCGTGTTCTCTGAAGACTATTCTCCGGTGCACTGAGGGTTTCCTTAATAATTTTGAGACCTTCAGTACTGGTCAAAAGCTGTCCTGACAATACTGATCGCAGCACTTGTGCTAAATCTTGGGTTTTCGTGTAATGCTAATCCTAATTGATAGATCCTTGAAGAGTGAAAAAGGGGAAGGTCGTTCCTTTATCCAAAACTGTGAAGTCTGACCTGTCGTCTAGACCACGATTTCACGTGATAACTTGCTCACGTGCTAAGCAACTCATGCTTATATACCTAGGTCATGACATGGGCTGTATACAAGGGCTGATTAAGGATTTTGTTCAAGGTGGGGGCCAAATTTTATAAATTCTTCTGCCTAGAAAAAAGTCATCACACACATTTTGGGTGTGTCTTTGTTCCTTGTCCTCCCAAATTCTCAGAAAAACCAAGGAGTTACTAACACAAAAAAGTTCATCAGGTCTAAAATATGTGGAGGGAAGGGGGAGGGGTGGACAGTGGTTCGTGTTTCAGCCGCCACGGGCTTTGTGGCCGGGATTTAATGACACACACAAAATTGATGTTGAAAAAAACAGGTGTCTAAACTGTGAGACTACCGTATCCCCTGTGATGTAGCTACTCGTAATACATGCAGCCAGCTGAGACTGGCAATATAATTATGGTAATACTCAAAGTTTTTACTTGGAATTGTGTAGACACAGACTAGAGTCTGTGTCTACTCTACAAAATAAGAAACACAGTGACCTCGAGTAAGGACTACCTAGACTTGTAGTTTTAAAGTTAAAGGAGAATGGAACCAAAGCATATCAGTGTGCTTTTAGTGAATAAAGATGGACAATACAGATAAACAGTTAAAGTTTGAGCAAAATCGGACAATCTGTTCAAGAGTTATGAATTTTGAAAGTTTAAGCAAATCCCTGTTATAGGGATCCCTGAGTTGGCAACTTTGCCAGCATCTGTGAATGTCATTGTGGACAACTCTCCATTCATTTTGTGTACATAATTTAACATTTTCTTCATTTTCAACAGTGGCGGCACCAGGATTGTTAAAGGGGGGGGGGGCAAAAGAAAATGTTGGGGGCGGGCAGGGGCAGTCAATTTTTTTGCGTGTATGCACCGGCGTAAATCCACTTTGAGGAGAGGGGGGGGGGGATGATCGACTTTTTTGCCGATTTTTTTTTTCTGTTGAACTCACACTTAATTATAAACACACGCCCTCACCAACCTGCGCAGAGCCCTTACACACATTTTAATTTTTATCTTGCGAGCGAGCCAAAAATTACCACTTTTCTTGTTTTCAATCGCATTTTAAAATAGAAATTCTATAGTATGATGAGCGAGCAAAAAATAACCAATTTTCTGGTTTTAAAAGTGCATTTTCAAATAGAAATTCTAAAATGTGATGGTTGTTTATGACAGATTATTAAAAATCTTATCAACTGATTAATTCAAATATCATTTCTTCCTTAAAAAGTGGGGGGATACTTGTACACGCCATCCCCCCTCTAAAAAAAATGTGGGGGGATATCCCCCCATCCCCCCGGGATTTACGCCAATGCGTGTATGGAAAAATCGAGCGCGAAGCGCGAGTTTTAGTGGCCCCAATAAACATTTTTCTGTTACACTTGATATAGAGAGAAATTTTTGTGAAATCAAGGTAATGCTTAATTGAGTAAAGTTATTGATCAAAACTAGCTCATGAACTGAACATTTACATTTCTCTATCACATCAGAAGAAATACATGCAGCAAACAAACAGCATTGTCAGTGTATGCAAGGTAATGATGTTAAAAAAAAATGCTAACCAACTTTTTGCAAAACATAACTTGCCTGCATATTTTCAGGGTAAAGTTTATCAGGGTAAAGTTAACACAGGGAAAAGTTTATTTTTAAATATATTTAAGTGTCTTGTTATGAGAATATAGCCTAGTAGATAGAGACATTCCCCCTCGTGAAAAGATCGAAAATGTAAGAGGGAGGGGACAGAACACCCATCGCAGAATGCACGTGTTTACATACTTACTGTAATACTGTTTCACTAAGTCAAAATCATGACGGTGTTATGAACGAAGAGTTCAAGCATTCTTAATGAAGCAAATCGATGAGTTTAATCCAAACTTTACATGAGTAGGTGCATACCGGGGTGCATACCGGGGTGCATATTTATTTCAAGGGAGGGGGCAGACTTTGAGTATTTGTTCTCCACGTCCCCCCCCCAACACACACATCGCAGAATACACGTCATGTACTGTAGTTTAACAATTATATTAGCTTGTGTATTACACATTAAAATTTCTGCCTTACTATAAGATATAACAAGCGATATAAACTTATTACAAACTAATAGTGTGCGAGGAAGCCAACAGCGACTGAGTGAGAAAATTTTCAAGTTTTGAACAGCTGAGAATGGTATTTCAGAGCACTTCACAGCTTGAATATGATGCTTATGACAGCATCTACTTATTTACAAATTACTGTATAATTTTTCTTTTCAGTACTCAAAATTTCTGGGGGCAACTGGGGGGGGGGGGGGGGGGGGCAAAGCTTCTGAGTGGGGGGGGGGGGGGGCATCCCCATGCCCCCCTTGTTGCCGCCACTGATTTTCAAGAAAAAGAGTTGATTTAGTCTTTGAGTATCAGTATGACATGGCAACATTAATTCTGCAAGCATTTTGGGAAGAATTATGTTGATTTCTGACTCGAAATTTCATACTTGTCTTATTTAGATCAATTTTTAAAAAAAAATCATACACAAAATGAATGGAGAGTCGTCCACGATGACATCACAGATGCTGGCAAAGTTGCCAACTCAAGGATCCCTATAATAGGGATTTACTTAAACTTTCAAAATTCATAACTCTTGAACAGATTGTCTGATTTTGCTCAAACTTTCACTGTTTCTCTTTCTTGTTCATCTCTATTCACTAAAAGCACACTGATACCTGGGTTGCATTCTCCTTTAATCATAAATTCGCTTGAGGTTTTGAAACTACGAGTACATTCACACGATATGTTTATGAAGCTACCCCTACACTACTGCATCTTCCCACCCGTTCAATTCATTTCTATCGTAAGATCGCTGCCTTAATACGTTCTTCATGCAAATCAAGCAAAAGATTATCACAGTCACTTTCTGTTCCCAGGCAGGTTGTCGACACTTCACATTGTGTAAACCAATGTACCCCAATTTATAATGTAGAATTTTCAGAATTTGGCCAATCAGTAGCCATAAATGGCAAATTACTTGCTCTGCATGCAAGGGTTCATCGCCCCCCACTGCCAAATTTACAGGTCATTGTGAAAATTGTGTCTGAAAGATACACGAGCACATTTCCTCTTTATTTCTCTTACTGCTCAAATGCAATGTTTGGTCTCAGTGGTATATGTCTGTAGGCCGCGTTGTTCCACTGCAGGCCCAAACCAGCATCCCAGTTTAGGATTATCCATGGTACGGAAACAACTCTTTGAAGCGAAGGCCCCCCCTTTTTTGAACGCATATCGTGCGTTAAAGAGTGCTATAGTCATAGGCTATAGTAATCTTACCATTCATGCATACAACTCATAACGGGATTAACCCTTTTGACAGAGGATCCACGTTATGTGATTTGTGCCAATGACTTCTAATGCAGAGCCCTACTCTCTTAAAGAAAAAAAAAAAGAGTGAGCGCAATCATTCTGATAGGGGTGAATTTCAGAAAAGAGTGCCTTTAGAGTGAAAGAAGAGTGAATTAAGAGTAAAAATTGTGATATTCACTCTTTATTCACTATTTATTCACTCTTTTAAAGGTGACCTCAGTGATCACTCAAAATCCTTTAATTGACAACGTGATGGAAAGAACAAGATCACCTTTTTTCACGCACATTGGCAACTTTTTAACTTCTCGACGTACTCAATTTATATCATTTCAGATAACGACATTTTAAAAAGAAAAAATAGCAGTAAATAAAACATACTGGTGTTGCCACTTTGAAGAAGAAGGGCCCATCAAATGAGGCTTTTAATAATTCCTGTCATGAAAAGGTCTAATGACGGGATTTGAGGATTAGTACAAATACTTGCCTAAAGTCATGACTTTACATCTTTACATGATGAGATATCCGCCATGAGGGGCTCATGGCCCCACCCCATCTTTGAATGGCGGGTTTAGGTCTGACGCCGTACTCAATATCCCCTGACTCATACAGCATGTAGAAGAGGGGGAAAAAGAACTAGTAGCAGAAGAAGAAGAAGAAGGAATGAAGAAGGAAAGAAAGAAAGAAAGAAAGAAATGAGGAGAGGTACACAAAGAAGGCGACGAAGAAAATACAGAGAACAAGAAGAAAAATAGAAGGAAAGAAGGTCAAAAATAAAGAAAAGAAAAAAAGAAAGGAATGAATAGAGGTAGGAGAAGAAAACAGAGAGAAGAAGAAGGTGGCGAACGCCCCCAAATGCACGGTGTTAAAATGTAACACACGCAAGCTGTGCATTCTAGCAAGTCAGACAGTAGACGGATAATTTTTTTTCTTGTTGCTAGAAAGAAAAATCGGAACTGGAATGGATAGATGGAAGTCATGACTAATGACTAAGCACTTGACAGTCTTCATCGACTATCTTTGCATGACAGTCCAAACACATGTCTGTTTAGACAGTTTGTTATACAGTGCTTGCGGTTACTGAACCTATGCAAAGTGCAGTATTTGCAACTGATATTATTAATATCAGTATCAATATCACGTACGCCTCCCTTAGCTATTCTCCCAGCAAAGATAACATTTACTGTAAGCCTTTCGGCTGGTTGAAATCAGTGGAGGGTGGGTTCTGATAATCACTTTATGAAGGTTTCCTCCTCGTGTTGTTTATCATTGCCTTATTTTTTTCATTCATTAAACGATGTTCACGAAATTTCATAATTGGTAAGAAAAATTCTTAGTGGATTTGACTGATAAAGAGCAGATTATCAGGAAAAAAAAGTTTGGAATGGACTCTAATTTGGGAAACGCGCAATATTTAGTAGGGCTCCTATAGCATGATGGGAAAAAACGAGCTTATATTTCCATTAAAAAATACTTTCAAAAGTATTTTTTACACTCCTGTAGCGACGCGTCTTATTTCGTTGTCTCCGGGGATATCATTTGAGGCGAAATGTTTCCCGCGCCAAAGTTGCATGTTAAAAACTAAGAAAGAAAAAGTAGGATGACGAATTGATTCAGTAGGAAGACTTCTATGGAGTGCACACGGCAATGATTTCCTCGCATATCTAGTCATGCTAGTGGGAATATTTTTCCAGGGTAGGCGCTATGCTGAATGTTCTTTCCCCTTTCTTTTCACCTTTTAATGGTTTGAAATAGTAGATGATTGTATCATCTTCCTCCGTTCACTCTCATTCAAAATTCTCTCTTGGCCCATTCGTGGCAGAGGTCCACATTTTGTGGTTTGGCCTAATATCTTTTGATGCAAAGCCCTAAAAATCATACCAAATACATGAGCAGAAAGAGCAAAAAATTCTATACAAACTGTGCCCATTTTGGTTGCGTCAATATTCGTTGTTTGATGCTGATTTTTTAAAAGGAAAATAAGCATTAAAATCCTTAAATTGGCAATGTGATAGAAAGTTTAAAATCACCATTTACCCCTGCAAATTGGCAATTTGTTGACTTCTCATCAAAATTTCTGTCAATTTATATTCATTTCGGATACATGAGGTTTTATGAGAAACTTTGTAGCAATAAAATAAAAATGTTGGTGTTGCCAATTTGAAGAATAAAAGCTGATTAAATTAGGCTTTAAATAATTCCTGTCACAAATGGGTTAATATACTCCATTCCTTTCGCATTTTCCAACCACTGCACACATTATGCACTGGGAACTATGACCAGTTTGATCATAAGATAGCATTGCTTCGAAACTAAGTTTTCTTTTTAACTGTTTAAAGAACTGATAAAAATTGTGATGTTTCTCGTTCTGCATGATTGTTTATTTTTCTATCATGATTCCCTTATATAATGCATTATAATTACATTTATTAAAATACAAAATATAGCTATAATGAAACATCGAATAGTGTACTGGTATAATAGTTGAATCAGAAATTGTCCTAATATCAAACCCCTTTTTGATAAATATCTCATGGTAAAATGTTAAAATTCCTTTAACATTTTGGTACAAAATTTCTTTTGTTTATAGCTTTGTAATCACACCTTCATGTTCATCCGATTTATTGTATTTTGTATTTTATTTGAAACATCATTCAAATTTGTACATGAATATTTTGTTTACAATATATAAATTAACAACACAATATTTTGAAAAGGAAACAAAAGAAAAATCATGAAATTAACAAAATTATAAACAGATAATATGATATACTGGCAAATGATTTTCATTATCATAAGGAAACAAAAAAAAAATATATAAAGTCTTCAAAATTATTGAAAGTATAGTATTCTGGACTGAAATTGCTTTGAACCCTAACCCTTCCTCTCCTCCTGCTTGCTGGCTATCGGTGTGCTCCTCTCGTGACCTAGTGTGTTCGTCATGCCCGTTGTACGATTGGGGTGGGGGGGGGGGGGGGCTACTCTAATCATCACCAACTACCCCGTCGCCTGTACATTCTTATGGAACTCTAAACCTTCTTCCCTTTCCAGTTCCTAAGCTGTCGGTGTGCAGCTATCATGGCAGGAATAGTGTAGGCCTATAAGATACCTGTGGTTAGATGTCACCCTCATCATAGTCAGTTACCTTCATGACCTTGTCATATTCTCTTTATTTTAATGATTATCGAACCCTAAACATTCTACCCCTCCAGCTCTCTGGCTGTCGGCGTGCTCCTGTCGGGTACCAGTGTACCTGTGGTTCGATGGGGTGTCGCTCTCATCATCACCAACTATCGAGTCGCCTTCCTGGTCTTCGCCGTCGTCGCCTCGCTCGCTGCTTTCTGCTCCTGCTTCATGGACTTCGAGGTAACTCTTCACAAGATGCGTAATATAGAATCCTATACGTTTTAATGTACGTGGATGATATACAGACCTCAGTGAGACATCCCCCCCCCCCTCATCCTGATCAGACGCAATTCGCTGGGTAAAAGTCAGGGTTGATTTTTTGACTTATGATCAATCTGGATTTTTTTTCTTACATACAGGACAGGGCCCCGCTCTTTCAAAGATAACATGAAAAATCAAACTTTAGTATGATACATTAAAAAAAAAAGTTTCCCCATTCTTCCAACTGTTCGTACTACCTATAAAGTATGTTGCTTAGCTAACTATTTCTATGAGATGTTAAATTAAAAAAAAGCATGCATGCATGCAGTCTTGATTTGAATAAAGCTCAGATCTGATATGACTAGCTTGTTTAGTGCGTGAGCACAATATTCTTTTAATTTGAAGATGGAAAATATCACCGGGATTGCGCTGAATTCGGCTTATCGAGCTTTGACCGATTTATGATAACATTAATAATACATGTAATGATCATTTGTATAGCGGTCATATCCGTCACGTTGTGACGCTCATGGCCGCTTAGACATTATTACCCTGGTCATGGTCGAGCCGCCAAAGTAACCAGCACTCAAGCCGATTTACACCTTGGTGGAGAGTGGCAAATGAAGACTAATGTCTTGCCAAAGGACATTAGTGCCGGACTGGGATTTGAACCCCGTAAATTGTGATCTGCAGTGCGGAGACATATCCACTAGACCACGACACCTTTACCCTAGAACATTTCTGAATTTTTGTTTGTTTCAGTACAGTACATGTGACTGGGACACACAGTGGTCTGAACTGCGACGGGTATTGCTCAGTGCCCACTTTGCGTCAGTCTTCTTCGTAGCCTTCTTCACAGGCGTTTGCAACGGTAGTATCTGGGGATTCTTGTTGTGGCACTTTCAGAATTTAGGTAAGCTGTGATCAGCTTTTATTTCTTAATTTCATGCACAGTTTATAACCTTCGCCAGGTTAACGAACATGGTTATCAGTTATTATCTTCAATTAAAGTTGTTCTTATATCGAAGTTTTCGGTGAACAGGTTCAAGTCAAAATCTGACAAGCGTCAGTCTCAGGGCGTGCTATGAATTTTTAATGTTATTTCCAATTTATTTTTTTTATCTTGTATTTTATTGGATCGAGTTTTTATGATATTTCATGTTGATCGTAAATTCGATTTGATTCAGGCTTTAGCTGCTCTTCTGAATGTACTGAAAAATCTGAACTAACACTTCAACGCATATCTCAGTTCATCCTTGGTTACTTTCACAGCAATTTCGTAATTTCACTGGGACTGTACGCTTTTTTTTTTACCATTGTTTACTGACTAAAGCTCTCCTCAATAAAAGTTGTTCTTATTGGTAAACAGGTGCGAGTCAAACTCTGATAGGCGTTCTCGAGGCGTTACAAAGTATATCTCAGTTGATCCTCGGTTACTTCTCACGGCAGTTCCTAAACTCATTAGGATACATCGCTGCTCTAACGCTGGGTTTGGGAGTCTACGCCCTCCGCTTCGTTTGCTATGCTGCAATCTCCAATCCAATATGGCTCATTCCAGTCGAAATTTTACACGGTAAGTCAAAACGCATCTATCTGTCTACGCGTCAATATCTGCGCTAATCGAGTTGGTGAACACAAATGACCCATAGGTCCTACGCTAGATTGAGAAAGTGACTCTTTCATGATTGGTCAAAAGCCATACCAGTCACTACACGGTCCTAACGTTAACGCCGGGAACTTGAACTATGGTTGGCCATTCTCGTCAAAACGTGTTCTCATATGTATTTCAGTATATATAGGGGACTGCAGCCGCGTTTCCTTAAGTGTCTTTTCAGTGGTTTTTAGTGACAAATTTGCTCTCAGTCGATCAGATGCAAAGGATTTCAGTAGCTTATAAAAAATCACTGGATCAAACGCTCCCCAAGGATGATCAGGCGTTCCAGTGATCGCTCCGGTGACACTTGCTCCTGCAACATTTACTCGACCTGGATGTTATTTCCTCAGAGATTTAAGGGCATGTGTTTCGAGTTGCAATCGGGTTTCAGATAAGGTTTAGGGAAAAAGCTGGGGTTGTTTTTCGGTATAGTGTTTAGTATTTACTGTTAAGGACGAGAATTCGTACAGTGTAGGAAATTAACGACGGAGCCATAATTGTCACTGAATTGTGTCCTCGCACGCACATTGCATGATGTTATCTATAAGTCAACTTGCCACTTTACCAACATGGCCCAGGCTAATTAATGTTTACCTTAACTTTTACCCATGTCCAGGTATATCTTTCCTGCTGACGTGGACAACCTTAGTATCGTACCTGGGAACGGCTGTCCCAGCCGAGTGCATGACCACGGTCCAGGGTATTCTCGGAGCACTGTACTTCGGGCTCGGGGTTGGGGCCGGGTCTCTGGCCAGCGGCATCATCATCGATCATTACAACGCCGTGATTGCCTTCTACGGTTTCGCAGTGGCCAGTCTGGTGGTCATGTTTCTCTTCATGGTATCACAAAAGGTAAACAACTAAATTAAATTTTCATTGGCTGGATCCAGGGCAGGGTATAGAGCAGAGGCGTCGATCCATTTTTCGGATTGGGGGGGGGGGGGGGGGGCAAGACGACCAAGCGGAGATGAACCCACGGCTACTATTTGTACACACACACACACCCTCACACATATGTATGTATATATATATATATATAAAACATAGGCCTATATCAACGTGAAGCATTTTCAAATTGGGGAAATTAAGCAACTTGCTATGTGAACCATCCTGCCTTTTTTTTTCAATTTTGCGAGCGAGCGAAGCGAGCGAGCAAAAAATAACAAATTTCTTGTTATGAGAGAAGAGTTTCGTTATCATATAGGCATAAATGATACCTGATATATGTATATGGTTACTTCGCTGCCAAATATGAACTCTATTTTGTCACATCGCTGGTCCATTTTTGCTGCCCCCAAACCACTCTGTTTTTTAATATTACGAGCGAGCGAAGCGAGCGAGGAAGCACACACTGTTTTTCATGGTAGATGTAGTAAACCCTTCGGCAAAATTTCGCTGTGAGCCAATGAAATATTCTACATTATCTATTCCGTCTCATATCACCGAATTCGTGTGCTTTTGAAAACCATTAATATGAAACGAGCGAGCGCAGCGACCGAGGAAAAATATACCCTTTTCCATATGATGGAAGTGTTATTTCGTCATAAATATGTGATAAAAATGTGATATGCGCTATACAAGAACGGAATATTATTATTATCAGTATCATCAGAATACATTATAAACCTGTCATGCCTGTATGATAATACATCCGATGACCTGTGTGCCGAATATGACACTGTTTTAGCTGCCTCGCTTGCAGTCCGAATCCATTCTGTTTCTACTATAGCGAGCAAAGTCAACGACCGATCCCGGCAAAATTATATGGATTCGTCCCAAAATCTTTGTAAACCACCTTGCTGCCCAAATATAATGATACTTTGGAATCTCGCTGCTATAATAAGCTACTTGCTGCCCGAAATCATCTTGTATCTAGCTTTTACCAGCGAGAGTACAGTGGAGTAGCGAGCAAGTTAACGAAAAATATGTTTTTGTTTTGCAGGTTTTTTTTATCCAGGCCGTTATCTCCTGAAATTTTTATCTATTTTTAGATCAACTGGCCACTCGATTTCTAGGAGTGATATCCTGTTTGGTTATATTACTTCCTATGAGTAGAAGAATAGTATAACATTAGATAGAAACATAAGAGGCAAACCAATTTCCTTTCATAAGAATAGTAAGTATCATCGGCATTGGGAAATTATTGGGGGGGGGGGCAACTGCCCCCCCTGCCCCCCCCCCCCCCCCCCAGGATCGACGCCTCTGGTATAGAGGGGACTGGGACAAAATCTTCCCGGAGGTGTTTCATAAAGCCGTTTGTAAAGTTACGAATGACTGTAGGAACGACTTGAAATATTTGAATTGAATTGAATTGAATTGAATATGGCAAGGCAAATGGAATTCTCAGTCATTATAAACAGCATCAGCTAAAGGTGAAATATGATATATGAAATATGCTAAATAGTATTTTTGAATCATAGTACAGTGGAAACTCAGTATAAAGAGATCTGGGGGTATAACATAAAAAAAATACAATAAATCTTACGAGTTGATATCAATCGTAAGTCTATGGAAAATCATGTACTAAAGAGATACAATTGATTGTAAGATTGATTGTATCTCTCTATGTTACACCCCCCCCCCCCCTCTGATATGACAAATTTCTTGATGTAGGTAATATTCGGGTCCCAGCTCCTTATATTTTATTGTTTTTTAACCTGATATAACGAGATTACTGCTATAACAATTTCGACGGCCCAAGGACCTCGTTAGACAGAATTGCCACTGTATATCCCTACCGAAAGTGATCTGGGGAGCGTTTCATGAAGAGTTTTGTCGGTGAAAATCACCGACAAATGTTATAAGCTACTGAAAATACTGGCATCTGATTGGCTGACAGCAAATTAGTCGGTGAAAACCACCGACTAATTGTTTCATGAAACGCCCCCATATTTGCAGAAAAACATTCCATGGGATAGTCAGGGGAGTGCAGGGAGTGTTGTAAGCCCTTATAGGTCTCCTGAGCTTATTCTCTCATCCAAGATGTCATCTAATATGACTTCTGTTATATTTTTATCAAGAGTATGTCATTCTGATCACTCAACTCGTCATATCCTGATCAACCTAATGCTCTTGGCCTTTACATTCGTAGAGGTCAGATCTTTCCAGCTCTTAACGGGGGGGGGGGGGGATAAATCGAGGATATTGAGCTTCCAAGAATATAAAGTATGCAAGAGGATGGGACAGAAGTCACGAGATCGTTACCAAGGAAAAAAAAGAAAGCTGAACAAACAGAAATATGTTTACCGCTGACAGGGTTCTGTTCCGACAGAAAAATGGAAAGTAGAACGTGTTACACAGTGCAGTTAGGCCAATGATGATGATTTTTTTTTCGAAGATTAAACATAGGCCTAGTGTACTGGGTAGCACATTTTGCATAGGGAAAATTAGGTTTTCTGAAAGTACTATGTGTATTAAATAAAATACGTTTTTGATCAGAATATTATCTTCTAATTCACGATTTTGTTTTCCTATTCTTCAGCTCTTTCCTCAAGAAAACCTCTTTGCTGAAAAGAGCGGCTGCGATGTCGATGGCGACGACGAGGAAAAACAAAAACTCAATGACCTGAGCGATGAGGAGACCGAGAAAATTGTGATAACCCCTGCACCGCTGTTCGCTGCTCCCGTCAAAGAATACTTACAGCCAAGAAGAACACAGAAACAACAGCAACATCTTCTCAGTGACCCTGCTCTTGGAGTGGGCACGAGACAACAATTTTGGCCCCCTTTAATGTCCGCTAGTCTCCGTGAGGAAAATCATGTGCAGAGACGTCCACTAAGTTATTGTGGCGTAGGGAGCAGCGAAATGCACGGTGGAAGGCAACACCAACGGCCAACGTCAATGCACGCAGCGGAAGACCCGATGTTGAAAGGTTTACAATGCAGAGAAAAGACGTTACCAAACGATGAAAATCACAATGAAGAAGCTGAAAAGAATGTGACGTCAGAGGTAACAGAAAACAATTTGCTGTTACCTCGCTCAAGAACTTTTACGATACATTGAGGATCATGACTGCATATATTTAATTGATTGGTGAATAAAACTATATTTATGTCGCAGTTTTGAACTGCATTTGAAGAAAAATAATCAAATGCATTGTAACCATGCAATGTCAAATGATCATATTTATGTTGTTTTATGTAGGTCCAAATTATGCATTGAAAGAAGAACGTCTTTGCCTTTCATTAAACATAGGTCATGTATACGCGATGATCCCAGAAATTGCTGTCTATTTGTAAACCTTGACTTTAAGAATAATTTAAGTTCTGTTATAATCCACGAATATTATTTTGTCTCTAAATCCTTTTGAAATTGATACATCTAAATGATACTTGAAAATTAAAACGATCTACTGTTTGTTATTTTTTGTCTTGTTTTTTTTTTTTTTATGTGAGAAGGGATTCACATTAAAGATTTCCAGATATTTTTGCCAACTAGGATATGACCCTTTAGTTAGATTGTCAAATTTTAGTAGGCCTAAGTGGCGCCTGGTGTATTTCTTCAATTTTAGTCTTCATCTTTTCTTGGGGCTAAAACTGGTAGCACACATTCTTCGAATGAGTAGGGAGATATTAAAATGGCCGAGTGGCCGCTCCCTGGATTGATTAGCAGCCGACGTTTGATCTGAACGTGTACAGTTTCAATGGTACTGAGTAAATCAAGCCCCAGGTTAAAGTAGTAACTTTTGTGGTTCTAGCTCGCCTCCTGCATCTGCCCCTGACTTGGGACTGGCGGCGGTGGGTTGAACGTTTCGGTCCGCCGGGAACCCCTGGCGCCATTGCTGCAGGTTCTGTTGCTTCAAAGATATCGGCACTCAGAAGTAAGGCAGAAATTTTGAGGAGGCTGACGTCTCTTGCCTGGAGTTTATTTCTCTTTTTAAAAAAAAAAGAGAAAGAAAGTGAACGCATTCAATCTGTTGGGGTGAATTTTAGAAATGAGTGAATTAAGAGTGAATTGAGAATAAAAATTGTGATATTCACTATTAACGGGTGATCTCAGTGATATCATTCAAGGATTTTGGGTGATCACTGAGGTCACTCCTTAAAGAGTAAATAAAGAGTGAAAATCACAATTTTACTCTTAATTCACTCTAAATTCGCTCTTCTTAAATTCACCCTTAACAGAGTGAATGCGTTCACTCCTTTTTTTAAGAGAGTGAATTGTCTGGTTTCTTGCACTTAAAATTTCGAGCAAGCGAAGCGAGCGAGCAAGAATCTCACTCTTTTGATAAAGAAACTTTAGGTTTTTCATCTTGATACTTTCATTTTTCAGTGTTCTCTTTTCTTTATTATTATATGTCTATGCTTTTTTCTTTGGCACCAGTTTTTTTTTTTTCTTTTTTCCACCATTATGCCAGTGGAATATGCATAGCGGGAGGGTTTTAGTTAGGCTTAGGGTTAGACTGTTACAGGTGGTGTTAGGCATAGCGTTGGGTCCAGGGTTGGAGTTTTATAATTCGGTTAGTTTCTGCGAAGCAATTATCCGCTAAGCATGTCTGAGCATCGTTCTGGACCGTCTGCATGGAATCAGTCTGACTGTTGAGAAGACAATAGGTCGACAAGGTCGAAAGTTACATGACCGATTTTCTAATGAACAATACTCCATAGATGATGATAAGATTGTTTAAACTTCGTTCAGCTAATAATTGTTTAATGCTTGCGGTTCAATATTCTGTTGGCACATCATGTTTTTTTTTAAGGAAAATGATTTTTCAGCTGATTACTTTATTTCAGGATGTGTGTATATCACATTCATCATTATTTATACTCGCTTAAAATTTCAGAAGAAAGTGCATTTAGAGTGAATTAAAGAGTGATTTAAGAGTAAAAATTGTGATATTCACTCTTTGAGAGGTGACCTCAGTGATCACTCAAGAATTTTGAGTGATCACTGAGGTCACCCCTATAAGAATGAATAAAGAGTGAACTTTTTATCAAAATTCTTACTTTTAATTCATTCCTAATTCATTCGAAATTCACTGTCTTCTGAAATTCACCCCAGAGTGAAGCTTTCACTCTTTTTTTTAAAGAGAGTATTTGTAGGTTACTGATAATTCCATTAAATTGATAAGTAATATTTTATCCTAAATTGAACATTACTTGATGATCTCTGAGAGATAATATTTATTGATTATATCTTCTTCGTTATATTTATGCTTTTAATTGTGTGTCGAAGAAACTTATCTGGAGCTGATTAAATCGTACTTTAGCTAATAATTGTGACATCTTGATGAATAAAAAAAGTGAATAATTGGAAAATAATTCTCTACTTTTTTATCACAGTTTTTATTTTTAGAGATATTGATGTCTTAATTCAGCAAGACAAATGAAAACACTGGCATAGTCATCCATGGCATTGCTACAGGAGAATTTCGAACCATGTTTGACATGTTGAAGCTGTCGAGAAATAGCTATTTTCATCGCGACTCTTTGCCTGCTCCAAACGTCTGATTTTTGTATGCAGGCTCTACGATGATTTCTTAATCAAAATAAAGATTTTCACGTTACGACCCCGTAAGTTAATTAAATGTGTTCATAGTGGAGCATGGGCTTCTTCTTCTTCTTCTTCTTCTTCTTCTTCTTCTTCTTCTTCTTCTCCTCCTCCTCCTTCTCCTTCTTCTTTTTTTTTTCATTTAACTTGTCGGGGAATTTTGGAGTGTGTCTCCTTCCATCTAATTCAAGAACGGTTTCCGCCTGTGTAGACATGGTAGAGCCATGCTGCATTCATCTTGTTCAAAGACGGAAGCAGATTGCAATTAGTAATGCATTTGAAAATTTGAAAGATTCCAAGTGAAATTTTGATTTTCTAAAGAATCTCATCTTGGCATGAGACATAAGACATAGAAACCCAAAGTAAAATTTCTAAAATTTCTATAATTTCTTATTTTGATATGACAGCAAAGCGTATACAATAACCTCTAAAGCATGTTGGGGAAAAACTATCAAGTCCCATAAGCAAACCTTGTTGATGTCGAAGGAAGCTTTCCATTCGATCGTTATTGTGCGTTGTGATCTTGTTTTCAGTTAATTGTGCGTTATAATCTTTTTTGCAACACAAGGGATGTGCAAACGGGAAAAAAATGACATGGAGTTTGCCTTCATGATCTCGCTGTAATATATATATATATATATATATTAGAAATAGTTCAATCTTTTTTCTAAAAAATATTAGCATTTCTTTGCGTCTTGTGCTTTTAAGCATTGAAACACGAACGTATTTTTAATAAGTTTATTTGACCTAATCTGAGGGAACAAATAATTACATGTACCTTGAAATACTCTTAAAGTGAGTTGTAAGGTTGTCGACCGATTGACCTAAAAAAATTTTGAGGACAGACATATTTCAGTTACACTGTCACCAAGTCAACTCTAAACTGACTGCTTCTTTGCGATTTGGTGTAACAGTATATATTTTGTCCAATCGGTCTGTTATCGATCTCCTCGGTGTGACGGACCAAAATAATTGGAAGCATATGAAGCATGTCGGCGGGCCTGTAATCATGATAATTCTAACTAAATGTTCGGCTTAAAGGAAGTTAAGCCTATAGAAATCTTCCAGATCCGATTAATGTTCTTGACCATTGTAGCAAACACATTCTTGCTTCATTGATAGTGCTGAATAATAACGGCTTCCTTCATGAAGTTTAGAGGGTTTCCTATACAAGTCATTTAATTCTTTCCCTGTTTATCTCCTTCACGTGTACTAGATAACACGTGATTCTGTAAGCACGTGTGACTTGAATCACGTTTCATGCTGCAGGGGATCAGTATCCATGATTTTTTAAGGGGCGGGGGCAATATTCTGAAGAGTATTCTGACAAGAAAAAAAAAATTGAGGGAAAAAAGAAAAAAGGGTTTATAACACTATGAACATGACGGACAAAGAAAGCGGACAAAATAAACAACCCCCCATTCTACCCTTCACAATGGTTCTGGTAGTCAAAAGAACATCCCTTCACTGCTGTTATCTAAAATATGTGGAACGGGTGTAACATGCATATTCACCTGGAACTACTGATTAAACATAATAGCAGTGAAGGGATGTTCTTTTGACTACCGGTACCATTGTGAAGGGTAGAATGAGAGGTTGTTTATTTTGTCCACTTTCTTTGTCGGTCATGTTCATAGTGTAAGATATTTGCGGTGACGTTCTCCTAGTAGAAAATCTCAAAAAGGGGGACACATCCTTGGGGTTGTGAACTTAGGATACTCCACTTAGGTTTCAAGGGGCGGGGGGGGGGGGGGGAACTGATCGGTTATGCCTCCTTTATCCGACGGTCCCTTCCCTCCAGAGAATTTTGAACTTTCAAAATTTGGGCAAACCGTAATCTCACATCTGATTAACGAGGTGTTATGATCTACACATTTAAAACTCTTCGTATCTTACATAAAATATTTGTACTAAGCGCCAATATTACAGACTCATAATGGGAAAGTTTGTGTTTTGGCAAGAGCCGTCATTCTCTTGGTATCTTGTCTTGTCTTGTCTTATCCGGGTTGAGTCGGCATACGCAGGCTTGCTGTACTCCGCCAACTTGTGATTGTGCCCATACCCAATCGTAATAATATCAAACACTTGAATCTTCTCAAAACATGTCAAAGATTTTAAAATAATTGAAAAAATGTCAACTTTAGAGAAGAAACATGGGCTATTGCACGTTACCAAGATATTTAAATAGTGTTTTGTTGGGGTTTTTTTTAATGAAAAGAGAAATAATATGACGACCATCAATTTGTCTTTTTTTTCTCTGTTTTTTCTTTTTTTCTTTTTGTTTGTCTAAAAATTTCGGATTATAGCCCCCCCCCCATTCACCTCCCCCGGCCACAGACAAGAATAAAAAAGAGAGAAAAAAAAATCTGTCACTGACCTTTTGACCAACAGATACGGAAGAATTCTTCAGGGGCGGCTGCACTGGGCACAGCTCACTGATCTGTATTAATCTGTATGAAGATTCTTTTCATACAGGTCAGTGGGCACAGCTATACTATTTTTCCATTTCAATTACTTAACCATTCATTTGTAAGTAAAATACTTTCTCTTTTAATAATCAGCTTGAGCGAAAGACGCTATCTATATAGAGCGACTTCTCGCTATAGCGTCTTTCTATGACGCCCCTATGACGTAATAATACGTCCGGCGACCTCAAGGAGTGTCGCACATGATGCACAACCCTATGAAGAAATCCCGACTCTCTCCAAAACTTGTCCTTGCACCTTCGCATTCAGCACCATCGGTGCAGTTTGTATTTTAGTCGTGCAGTGTGTTAACGTGATTTTTAAAGGAGAATAGTATATTTCCGATGGAATGATCACAGCTTTTTGAAATTTACCGTGTCATTTTTGAAAAAAAAGAGAAAATATTCTATATGCTATGTTCGTTTCAGAGTGCTAAATACAGCCAGTGGATGTGGTCAACAGGCTGAGTCAGCAAATTTGCAAGCAGTCGATTTCGCTGTGTGTGGTCCATCTGGCAACATGTGCTTGGGGACGGTCTAGCTTTCCATTTACAAATTTTCCCTGTGCTACTCTTTGTTTCTATCTTTGCATCTTCTTTTCTGTCTTGACTAATGTTATTCTTTGTTTTTAGCAACATCATTTCTTTTCTAAGTTTCTTATGCTACTGATTGATTTTCCTCCTATCTTCTTCACTTTCCGTCTTTTCGTATGCTATTCTTTGATTATCATTTCTTCTTTTCTATCTTTCCTTTTTTATTCTTTGTTTTCCTCTTCCATCTTCTCTTTCCATCTTTGTCTTCTTATGTTATTCTTTCTATATCTTATCTTTCTGTCTTATGTTATTCTTTGTTATTTCTTCTATCTGCTTATCTTTCAGTATTTTCTTATGTTATTCTTTGTTTTCTCCTATCATCTTTTCCGTCTTTCCTCATTTATTCCATTCTTTGTTATTCTTTCTATCTTCTTATCTTTTAATATTTTTCTTATGTTATTCGATGTTTTCTCCTTTCTTTTTTATCTTTCCTCATTTATTCCATTCTTTGTTATTCTTTCTATCTTCTTATCTTTTAATATTTTTCTTATGTTATTCTCGGTTTTCTCCTTTCTTTTTTATCTTTCCTTATCCTGTCTCATATCATCCTTTCCATCTTTCCCTGTGTTATTCTGTTATTATCTTCTTCTTTAAATCTTTTCTCATGTTATTCTTTGTTATTCCTTCAATCTTCTTATCTTTCAGTCTCTTTTTATGTCTTTTTTATCCTTTCTTCTTTTCTATCTTTCCCTATGTTATTTCGTTGTTTTCTCCTGTCCTCTTTCATAATTATCTTGTTGTTTTTTATCTTTCTATCTCTTTTCTATTTTTCCTTACTATTATTCTTTGTTTGACGCTATCATTTTCTCTCATTTTCCTATATTATTCTTTGTTTTTACCCGTCTATATTCTTTCCATCATCCATATGTTGTTCTTTGATTTTTCTATCTTTTTTTTCCTATCCATATTTTCTTGTGAAATCTTTTCGGGAATTATGAAATAACGACTGCACTGCGCCTAGCAAATACATCGACCTTGAGAGGAGTTTTTGTGGTTTCTATGGTGGCCCTGAAGGACGCTCGACAACAGGTCATGTGCGACGTGAATTTCGCATCCCAGGTCCTGAACTTTGCATCCCAAGTCGTGAAATTCACGACCCGCGATGCGAAATTCATGACCCGTGGCGCAAACTTTGCATCCCAGTCCTGAATTTCGCACGGCGGGTCGTGTCGAGCGTACTTCAGGGCCACCATAGGTTTCGCCTCCTCGAAGACGCTTTCGCTCAAGCTGATAATAGCTTAGTACTTATTTGGAAAGACAATAATTAAGCTCCGCTCACATCTCAGTTAATCTGTTCTAACTTCTTAGGCTCCGCATTACGTTAAAAACCAGTAAGCTGGAACTGCTGGATTTAATGACCCGACATTCGCTTCGGCGACATTTGTTCCGGCTTTTTGACTCTTTGTTGCGTTGATTTAATTTTGAATTTCTGAGGGGAAAATAATGACAATATTTTTTTTGAAATATTTTCTTTAAATTCTGCTTTCCTTAGTGCAGTATTGGTAATGATAATCATTCTATGGATATAAGCACACTATGTGTCGACACTTTTGGGTTTCTCTCGAACGAAGGTGAAGGACTATCAAGGAGAAAGCTATAATACAATAATTGTTCAGTAATGTGCACTCAATGCGAATAGGGCACACAAAGGCTTTTAAACGATCGACAATTGCTCTGCGATGATTCCGTAAAAGATCTGCACCCTATACGGTGTTGCTATTGTACCAGCGGTAAGGGTGCAGAATTGCACCCTAATTTCTTAGTGTGTAGAATAAGAGTTTTAATCAAATTTTGGAGTTGTCCCTGATTCAATTCCGAGAAATTTAGAGTTTATCTATGACGAAATGCGGAGCAATATTGTCGACGGAGATTATGTCGGAGCCCCGACTCGGAACAAATTTATTTCTTCAAAAAGTGGCATGAACGTTTCGCACGAACATCTCAGCTCTTTCTTGTCTTATTTTGAATATGAAGGCATTTAAGAAACAATGTGCAGAGGACATTGGTTAAGATACTTAAATGCGAGCGAGCGAAGCGAGCGAGCGCTTCCCAGTTTCCCATTTTCTTTCTTTTCTCTTGTTTTACGCTTTCATTTCACTTCCTTCCTTCCTTCCTTTTCCTTTCTTTTCTCTTTCTTTTTTGTTGTTCCTTTTTTTTTTGGTTGGGAAATTATTGGGGGCAAAATGATATCTTTGCCCCCCGAAATTTTCTTGGGGGGGGGGGAGGGAGGGCAACTGCCCCCCCCCCCCCCCCAGGATCGACGCCTCTGTAATTTAGCCTTTTCCAGCTAGAACTCAAACTTTTGGTACCAGGTGTAAGGATAGGCCTAGCCAAGGCTCGGTTATCGGGATATCTAGATCAGGAAAATAGTGCTTCAGATCAGTTACACCTCCAAAACCAACTCACTAACCGATTCTTCGTCATGACGATCGGGATGACGTGAATGTTATGTACGATATCTCTGAGACTAAGGTATATAATACTTTATGAGCTAACTAGAGCAGGAATTGAGATCGATGGATATAAAGGTTTCTTAATAAAAAACAAACTTTAAAAAGGATGAAGCTATCTTGATAAGGACTGTTAGTCCCCAAAGCCTCTCAAATTCACAAAACAACTTGACAGCAACCCTAATTTATCACGATCAATGGATCATAAAGTGGAAAGTAAGGGAGGTCGGGAGGTCTACGTTTGCACGAGGTGTTGGGATTGAAATCTTATACCCCGCTGTGTAAAGAATCAAACAAAAAGTGGTGCCGCGTATGCCCCGTACTCATTTACTTCAAATCTTATGACAGAACAAAATGTAGCACGAGTCATTTAGAACAACGCATCATCATCTCTGATACGGATGCCATTTTCTTTTATTTATGAATTTGCTGACAAAACCACTGTGAGAAAAGGGGCGATATTTTGCATCTGAAATTATTGTGCCCCATCTTTTACAAAACCTTGGATTTGCTCCTGCCCTCCAAGATTTGGCCACGTACCGCGCCTCAGCTAATCATTCACGTTTTAATAGTGTTCTTTCCCTATATAATCGGATGCGACCCGTACAGCTGCTTATCAACTCAATAGCAATCCGCCCCCCCCCCCCGAACAAAACCGATTTTATGGAAGATGAATTGCACGCAACATACACGTTAGATATCCCCTTACCCCTCCCTTTCTTTGTTTTATCCCCTTTGTCTCCATTTTTGCAGCCCCCTTTTTTTAACATGAGTTATCCATTAATGCCCACATTTGCACACGACACAGTCATACATTAATGCCCACATTTGCACACGACACATCCAAAAATGAAATTGTGGAAGTAGATGGGGAAGGAGTATCAGTACTTTGTATATTACTGTATCGGTCTTTCACAGAACCTAATGCCCCATAAAGGTGTGGGGAAGTACATTTAAGAGTTAAAATAATTGTATATTTTACACACCAAAAATGGCAGTCTGAGCCATCAAGTTTAATTCTTCGCGAGCTCATCCTAAGAGAGTATATTAAGATTTAAAAATCCCCAGTCTATTTGATATGCATTATCTATGTACCTTCGTATATGACCTGACTAAGAATAATTTCCCCACTCTTCAGTAGATAGAATGATACAAAGCAGCACAAAATTAATATCAAAAAAGAACAAAAAGAAGACAGAAGATCGACAAGACACATTTACCAAAACTTAGGACAACCCAAGAGGGTTTATCTCCTTTAGAAATAAAATACCAGTTGATCTCAAATTGAAGTATCCAGAAACAGTTAAAGGAATCATTAAAAATCTTCATTAAATTGATTCTGTATATATCACATCATGTAATTTAACACAGTCTAGTTGTGATGGTTGTATTTCGTATATATTAAATGTGTAAATTTTGTATTGGGGGCCAGTCTCCACCGACATTATGTTCTATTTTCTGATACAAATTACCAACATTTTTGCACAAGTTTGCAAATACATTTTTTTTTCGTTTTCAAACTTAGGGGTGATGAATAAATAAATCAACTGAGGCATAATGACTATAATTACTCCTCCGACAATATCTCTCACTCAACCCTAGACAAAGCACTCTAACTAAACCCAACTCTATCCTAAAATTTACCTAAAATGCTATTGCAACTGTAATTTTTAATTTTTATCGTTGGCAAAAACAAATCCTATCGCAGGAGTCGGACCACTACACAGTAAGATAAAAAAATATATATTTGGGAGCACATGTACGACACACTTTTTTGTGACTATCGCTCCTTTCTATATAGCATTACCCAGTAAAGTAAATTCTTACATATACTGTTCGACCAAGGACGAAGCTCATAATACCTAAACCATACCTTAAACCCTAACGCTATCACCAAGATCACTGGAATCTAGTTTCAAACCTATAACCTACAGCAGGAAGCAAAATGTCGTCCCGAGGAAAAAAAAAAATTATAAAGCGCATAATAAGCATTCACTTCTCTATGCGCTGTCCCAGTATGGAGCAGTTGGGAAGATAGCATTCAGCGAGTTTATTCATAACTTTAATTTTTCAAACCAGGGTGCCGTTGCGTAAAAACTTGCTATTATAGTAACTTTGCCATGAATGGTAACTACCATGGTAACGTTGTTCAAAAGCCAATCACAGTCCAGAATTCCATGAAAGTTACCATTGATGGCAAAGTTACTACAACAGTATAATAGCAAGTTTTATGCAACGGCACCCTGGATCCAGCAGAATACCCAAGATTAATCCTAACCATACCCCTACCTACCCCTAAATTAACCTAAAACCCTTTCTGACGAAGAAGAGCTTGCAAACCACCTTCTTCTGCAAATGTTTTTTTTTTTCCTTTCAATTTCCAGCGTTAAGAGAATCCTAATGTCATTTCCTTAACCCTACAGACCTAGCCCTATACCTTATCGTAACCCTTACCCTATACCCTCGCCCTAAACTCTATTACTCCAGTCGCAAATTGCAATCCAAGCCCCATTCGTGTTTTCTTTGATGAAAAATTAAACGTCCGAACAATAATGTCGCTGGATCAAAATGTCGCTGAGTGTATGTCAATGGGACAAGTTAAATGTTACCAAGCACTGCCGGATCACCAACGGGAACAGACGGTGTCGAACTGACAATATTGATGACATATTAGCAGACGACCATCGATCACGTGATGTTTTATGCCTGATTTCTTTCCTCTGATTATGGTGCTATTTTGGCCGGAATCTCATTTGCGGGCTGTCACAATAAGAGATGGCAGTAATGATGAATGACGTAATAGGCGCTTGTGTTTGTTACAGATAAAAGGGGAAGCAATCAGGAGAAATTGGGAATTTTTTGCTGTTGGGTGCTAAAAATAAATTATATGGATAGGTTTTGTTGGGTGCATGGGAAAAGATTGAAGAGAAAGAAAGGGGTGGAAATGGGAGGATAGAAAGTAGATCAAACAAGTTCATGAATAGTTCATGAATTGTTCATGAATGGTAAATGTTTTAAATGACCGAAAGGTTGCAATGTTAAAAAAAACAAGAACAAAAACTAATTCTCACGACCGTGCAAAATGAGTTTAAAGGCCTCTATACCGTTCTGCAAAAAAGACATTTTATGGCATTAGCAAAATAAAGTAGAAATGAGTTACTTGTCCTTTTAGCGCATTGAAACCACGAGCGAAGATGATGACGATAATGAGTATTTATTCCTTTCTTTATTGTCATCAAATGAAAATGGCGCTGGCAGTAAGGATTTTTTGATTTATGACTTGAATGCAACTGGCCCTGGACATGTTTCATATTGGATTATCCCGGAAACCGTCCAAGGCATTTTGGGGTAAAATTTTGTTGAAATTTCGATATACACGGAGCCGAAGATGCTTCTACTTCTACTAGAGCATTACTACTAGATAATTAGTGTTCAAAATGACCAATACTGTGACCTAAAATATTGGTAAAGATTGGTAAATATTGGTGACCTAAAATATTGGTAAAGATTGACCAATGTGAACGTCAATATTACCAAATTATTGGTTAAAATGTACCAAAATTTTGGTTGATTTTGACCATTTTTTTTTTGTCGGACACAATATTCACCAAAACATTGGTTATTTGCAGGAGGCCACTGTCATTACAAGGTGGACACCATGCTCGTAGAAAAAAAAAAGCGTAAAGATAGTTGTTTTTCACGGACGGGCGATGTACAAGCGTACAGTGAAAAGGGTACTAGTATCAAAATTGCAAATATCAGGTCACTTACAACAGCTTGATTTGAAAATACTCGTTTGGGGTGGGGAAAACATGACAAAATACTTGTTTAGGGTATTCTGAGATCGAAGGTTAATTACTTGTTTAAGGTCCATTTTGAAACTCCACGTACGAGCATGGTGTCCACCTTGTGAAGTTGTGATGACAGTGCCCCCCCCCCCCCCCGTACCAATCCTTTATAGAGTGCACTACTGCTGCTGCTGCTGCTGCTGCTACTACTACTACTACTACTACTACTACTACTACTACTACTACTACTACTACTACTACTACATGTACTATAATAATAATAATGATGATAATAATAATAATAATAATGATAATAATGATAATAATAATAATAATAATAATAATAATAATAATAATGATAATGATAATAATAATGATAATAATAATAATAATAATGATAATAATAGTGATAATAATAATAATAATGATAATAATAATAATGATAATAATAATAATGATAATACTAACAATAATATATAGTTCTTGTATAGCGCATATCACATTATGATATAGCATCTCTATGCGCTTCCAAAGGACTTGGATATTATTACCCCAGCTTTAGCCCGGCAGCCTTTTACAGCGCGTAAGCATTTCAAGGAATGAATTCCTGCCAGGTACCCATTCACCCCACCTGGGTTGAGTGCAGCACGATGTGGATGAATTTCTTGCTGAAAGAAATTAACGCCATGGCTGGGATTCGAACCCACGACCCTCTGATTGAAAGACGAGAGTCAGAACCACCAGACCACGACGCTTCCACTACTACTACCACTACTACCACTACTACCAC
>CM057165.1:11272396-11376619 GCA_029962745.1 Echinometra lucunter | reverse complement strand
ACTACTACTACTACTACTACTACTACTACTGGTGGTGGTGGTGGTGGTGGTAGTGGCGGTATTGCTACGAGTGTTAACACTATACTACTGCTATCGTAATTTGTATTACTCTTCCTCTTCTTTTTCTCCTTCTTTATTTCCTACTTATTTATTCTTTCTAAATTCCCCCTTTGTCATTGTTTGTACTGATTCCATGCCAAAATTCAACCAAAAGCAAATGTCGTTCATTCACATTCTAAAGAAAGCCCACGGGTGATGAAGAATTTAAAAACTGGACAATCTGATTTTCCCCCTTCAGCGCTCATTAATTTGCTTCGTAATTGCAGTGCAGCGAAAGGGCACGAGGTTAACACGTTCGGCTGACGATGTTTCAGAGGGGTGAGCTTTTAATTATTGAGACCCGATTACGGTTATCAATCAGAAGCTGTTTTCTGACTGCTCCTAAGGTTCGATAAACAATATGAATGGGGAAGGAGGGGGCGTCCCCCAAATCTGTCGATAGGGTAGCTGAAATTGTTTCCAACAAGCAAAAGCAAAACGATAAGAGAGAGAGGGAGAGGGGGGGAGTGAGAGAGGGAGAGCGAGAGAAAGAGAAAGAGAAAGAGAGAGAGAGAGAGAGAGAGAGAGAGAGAGAGAGAGAGAGAGAGAGAGAGAGAGATTGTGATGTAGGCCTAATGAAAGAAAGGAAACGACAGTTTTCAGATTTGCATCACGGTAAACATTTTCTAATCTTAATACTGGTCTCCTGATTCATCAACACTCCATTAATTTGATTATTTGGCAAACGGAATGGTTGGTTGGTTGGTTGGTTGGTTTTTGGGTTTAGAGGCGCTTATCATTTCTAAATTAGAATATTTGGGCCTACTGAATGTATTTCAGTACTTTTTTATGTAGCCTCCTTAATCGAAGGGGTCGCTAGATAGGGGGGGGGGTGACACCCCGACCATCGTTCAAAATGAGTTATTGCATTTTTCTCTATTGGGTAACTAACCTTGACATTTTAAGATATTTCCTCCTTTATGTATTTGAGGGCATGGCAAGAGATGGTATGAAATTGGGCTTTGTTTGTTTTTGTTTTTCTTTCGGGGAAGGACATTTATCAGGAAATTTACGATTATGATAATGAGGACCCCTTGTTGACAAATTTGGAGGAATTCAATTTTTTGTTTGTTTTTGGTTTTCTTCTCTCTCCCCCACTCTCACACTCTTTCCATCTTTTCTCTCTCTCTTGCTCTCTATATCCTTTTCTCACTCTCTCTCTCTCCTTGTGCAATCTCTCTCTCTATCTTTCCTGTGTGATATAACACAGATGTTTTTGTATTTTATTGAGCTACACGTCCTTTCTATCTTGCAGCAAATACAAAATGACCCTTTTCCCTTCCATATATTGAGCATACACTCCATTAATTTAATAATTCATTTTTTTTTATTTGTTTGTTTCTGATACTTATACATAGTGACACATTTCCATTAATGAGGATGGTCTTCCATGAGACCCAGTTAACCCATTCATGACAGAGGTCCACATTTTGTGGTTTGGCCTAATATCTTTTGATGCAAACCCCTAAAAATCATACCAAATACATGAGCAGAAAGAGCAAAAAATTCTACACAAACTGTGCCCATTTTGGTTACGTCAATATTCGTTGTTTGATGATGAAAATTTGTTAAAGAAAAATAAGCATTAAAATCTTTAATTTGGCAATGTGATAGAAAGTTTAAAATCACTGTTTTCCCCTGCAAATTGGCAACTTTTTGACTTCTCATCATAATTTCTGTCAATTTATATTCATTTCAAATACATGACATTTTATAAGAAAAATGTAGCAATGAAATAAAAAATGTTGGTGTTGCCAATTTGAAGAATAAAAGCCGATCAAATTAGGCTTTAAATAATTCCTGTCACGAATGGGTTAATAACATATTCTTACTCTATTTGAAGTACTGTATTTTACATGGCAAATGACAATAAACACATCTACTTTTTTTTTCATAAGCAGATTTTCATTTTTATTTTCATAATTGATTTCATAACTACAAAGAACTATATGATAGATAACTATATATGTACACTTCCTCTAAAACAAATACAACATATTCATAAACTGTCTGAAAAAAAAAATCACATAACCTTGAATGAAATCTGTTATATGTTTTGCATTTACAAAAGAGTAATTATTTATACATGTAGCAATAATTACATTACTGAGTGGACACACAGTACATGTATGTGAAAATTGATATCTTTGTCTCTGCCCACCTGCTAACAAAGAGATAAAATAACAACATTTCAATTTTTAATTTCATATAAATTAGGAATATGATACTGGAATGAAACTGAGAAACATCTACCGGTATGAAACTGATAGCCAACACCTGATGTGTAAACAATAGTTGCACATAATTATTTGTATTGTGTACTGGTTGAATATCGGACATGTAATAACAAACGAAATTTATTCCTATGAATGAAAAATGAATATCAGTAGAAAAACAAAAGAAAAAAATAAGTTAAAAATTTGGTTACTCCACAAATGTACAGATACTTGATGTAATTCTTGTACTTTATCCTTCATAGAGTAATCCAGATGTCGTGCAAATACAGAAGAATTGCAATAGAATATTTGCTTGAGGCTACCTAATAGCTAAAATTCAACAAGTACATGATAATATAATATAATTGACCTCCTTTATTCCAATGTCCATCTGTATGCTGAATATATACACATATATATAAATATATATATATATGTGTGTGTGTGTGTGTGTGTGTGTGTGTGTGTGTGTGTGTGACTATTGAGTTGCTTTGATATTTGCGGGGGTGGGGTGAGGGGAGGGGGAAAATGTGAAGATAAAAGGAAAAAGGGATGAGTGATTTTTGGTCATCATAATCATAAAGCCTTGTTCACATATGCAATGGCAACCACCTCAGCTTACCATGGGTCTTTTTGAAGCATACTGCATTTCAAATTTGAATATTTCATATAACAGGGTTAAGTGAGTACACATAAGACCTCTTCACAGCTTCATAGTGCTTTGGGTAAATTCTGAAATCTTTTTAAGTGGTTTATCCCCTCATGTATGAATGGACCTTAATGACACCTCGGTGGTAATCTAGAATGCATACCTGTCTTTCTTAACACTGACCACAAGAAAATGAATGTCGATAAGTTCTCTCACACTAAAACCACAACAAAAGCTTTGAGAGGGTTCTGACTTCTGACACACTTTTCAAGCAGTTTACTGACTTGTGCCTAAATGGACCTTCTGAGCTTAATCTAGTATAATGGCTTGATGTTTCTTAACTCCCACCATAAGCCTCCCACACTTTGAGCTTTGAGAGGGTTTTTTTTTTTTGCAGTTTATTGTCTAATATATGAATGGGCCTTTTCATGATGCCTCTTTCTAGGATTAATCTAGAATGATGGTCTGCCTTTCTTGAATCCCACCATAAGATAATGGATATCAATACACCTTCCTCCCACACTTTGAGGTTTGAGAGGGTTCTGAGATATTTCTTAGTGGTTTATCACCTAATGTCTGAATAGGATTTACTGAGATTGCCGTTTGGAGGTGGTCTGGAATGCTGGCTTGTGTTTTTTAACCTCTACCACAAGATAATGGATGTCGATAGGTTCTTCTTTCATAGAACTTCAACAGGTTCCAAGACATTCTTAACTGTTTGTGGCCTCACATCTCAAAGAGCCTATAATGATTTCTCTGTTTGGAGCTGATCTAGAATGCTGGCTTGTGTTTCTTAACCTCTACCATTAGATGATGAATATTGATGAGCTCTCCTCTCACGCTCAGAGCTTTGAGGGGGTTCTGTGACAAGACCTTCTGGAATCTGTGGTAGTACTGGATGAGCTGTGTCAGGGCACCCTAAATGAAGGATAAAACGGAAAATTAATCAACAGTACTAGAATTTAAATGAATCTAATTCACTATTCAATTTCAATTTCAATTTCGATACGACCAAATAATGTGATCAAAGTTACTTTTACTCTTGGGCCACTTCAAAGTATGATCGTCCTTGCTATATATTTGATATCCAATTTTATAATTATTCAATGGGCTACTGCATGAACTAGTTTAATGGAATTGCATGAGAATGGATTTCTAGAAAGCTATATAATGGTTTAAGGTGAAAATTCCCACTGCTTAAAGATTCTTATCTTCTTTTTTTCTTTTCTTTTTTAAATATACAATGCAACCTGAACAAATCTGACTTGTTATTCATTCATACGCACATTATGGACATCACCTCAAGCACTGAGAATTAGAGCAAAGTAAATTGGACAATCTGAAAAGAAAAAAAAAAAACAGATCATGATGCTTTGCATAGTCCCAGGTTGGATTGATAGGACTTACCTGTAAAATACTGGTACCATTCTTAAAGTTGGTGAAAGATCTCATGACCTCTTGGTTGATGAGTTCAATGGCTTGCTTCCAACCAGATGAGAAACCTCGGACAAGCTGCTCAACATGACCTGATAGATCAAACCAAACACACAAACACATCTCATTTCCTGGTTCTGAGACACACTTACTCCTTGACAAATTACCTGCAATAACCAAGCTCCTAACTTCAACTCCAAGATTAATTACCTACAAACTCCTAACTTCAATCCCAAGATCAACTATCTACAATAACCAAACTCTTAACTTCAACTCCAAGATCAACTATCTACGATAACCAAGCTCCTAACTTCAAATCCAAGTTCAGCTACATACAATAACCAAACTCCAAAACTTCAACTCCAAGATCAATTACCTGTAATAACCAAGCTCCTATCTTCAACTCCAAGATCAATTACCTACAATAACCCAACTGCCAACTTCAACTCCAAGATCAATTACCTACCATAACCCAAATACTGTCTTCAACTCCAATAAGCCAACTGCTAACTTCAATTCCAATATCAATTACCTACTACAACCCAAATGTTAACTTCAACTCCTAAAATCAATTACCAATAATAACCAAACTCCTAACTTCAACTCCAAGATATATTACCTATAATAACCAAAGTTCCTAACTTCAACTTCAACTGCAATTACCGATAATAAACAAGCTCCCAACTTCAATTTTGAGATTAATTTCCGACCACTGCCAAGGTCCTAACTTCATCACTTGCGAGATAATAATACATGTAACTAATCCTTACCATCAACCTAATACACTCAATATCAACAAGTCATGTCATCTGTAAAACTTGGCTCAAGCATGCATTGTCTCTAAACTTACATATTAAAAATAAGACAAAATAAGCTGAAGAGTTTGGGCCAAAAATTCATACAAAATGTGTGTGTGGTTCCATATACTCATTTCTGTGTGCCATCTAATGCTTTTCTGAAAGATGCAAGTAAATTTCTTATCATTTTGATGATTCTGAAATGTCATACTAGACAGCAGTTTTTTATGTACGGAATAATCAGCCTTTCCCAATTGACTGGAACTAATTTCTTTCAAGTGTACATGCATGACCAGAAATTCACCTTTTCTTGATATTTTTTTTTTCAATAATCATATTATATCTTTATCTTCACAGACATGCATTACATCTGACAACATTGCAAAACTCTTAGGCCAGAATTTACAAAAGAGGTCTAAACCATGGGGTGGTTTAAATCTCAACAAGCATACTAAAATAAGCATTAATTGGCACGTATTGGCTATGCCCACGCTTAAAGAAACAGGTAATTGGACTGAATTTTATGCGCACGTTCGCTTGAAAAAAGAAACAGGAGGGGGTTTAAGCCTCTTTTGTGAATTCTGGCCTTAGTGATAAACATAATGCCCTGTTCACATAAAACATATCAAATCACCTAAAATAAAGACACTTCAGGAAAATATAGTGACAATAGCATACTGTGCTCACATTGCCTTATGTCAGCGCACAGAGAATAGCACACTTGTGAGCCATTGTTTCACACAGTATCCTTTTTTTCCACCTCCATATGCCATTCCTTAACTTATTCTATTTTTTCCAAAGCATTTTTGTCTTTCACTTTACCACATGGGAACAAGGTTTGAAAACTTCTTACGTTCTTGTGTCTTGAGGTGATCTGCCTGTCCTCTCTCGATGCGATTCTCAGCATCTTTGACAAACGACATCATCCCTCCAAAGTGAGGAGAGAGGACTTCTTCGATGAACTCCTGCGTCCTGGCATCCAGAAGCTGACGGAAGCTCTCCGCTTCTCTAGAATCCTCAGACGTGCATTCCTAGAAAAGGGAAGTCATATCAGGGGGGTGTTTCATAAAGCTGTTTGTAAAGTTATGAATGACTTTACGAAAGACTTGAATATGGCAAGCCAAATGGGATTCTAAGTCATCATAAATCGCATCAGCTAAAGGTGAAATAAGCAGACATAGATTAACATTTCTATTGTTTACAAACATTTTTATTGAGAGGTATATTTTTTGCCAGAGTTTGATTGAGCTCATGGGAAATGCAGTCACACTTTGTTAAAACATCAGCAAAAACTTTGGGTATCCCATTTGGCACTTCATATTCGAGTCATTCGTAAAGTCATGCTCAACTTTATGAACAGCTTTATGAAACACCCCCAAGGGCCCCGTTTCATAAAACTTGTCATCAATAACAAGTTGCAATAACTGTTATAAGCTACTGAAATCCATGCATCTGATTGACTGAAAGCAAATTTGTCATAGAAATGTGGCAGTTGTTACTGATAACAATGCCCTGATGCTTTATAAATGATATCTGAAGATATAAACATATTAATATCGTTTAAGAGGCAGAATATTAAGGCAATGTATAGTGTCTTTAGCTAAAATATCACAATCAGCGTAGATATTCAGTGCAGAGTTATTGTATTCACTTCTTTCTTCTTTTTGGAAACTGTTTCTTGAACCCAGATGTTTTGTTTTTTTACAACACCTCAATTACTAGTATACATGACTCTGACAATGTGATATACCTTTCCTGCATCCTGATTCATCTACTAGTATGTTGCTCTCTTGTATGTATTTTCTTTCTCTATTAGTGTTTAAAATATTTTGTTTATTTATTTGGTTTATTTGTTTGTTTATGGTGATGACTTTGATATCTGATATATGCATACAACAAAACAAATGTGCACTGATATGGCAATAAAAACACAGTATTGAACTGAAATTGAACTGAATTGAATTTTGGATACCCTAATATACATTGTATTTATGACATCAAAGATTCAGTTCACATTGATCATCATGTCACAGTCAATAATTATGTCAAAAGTCGTGGTGTGGAAAGAGATAAAAAGTACTTCTAAAACAGAGAGCATCGTATAGCAAATTGCAATGATTTACACTGAGAAGTCATAGTATAAATTAAGATTTTAAAAAATCAAATCGATAACAAGGATAACAAAAAGGCAGTTGCTCATAAGGTCAAAGGTCATCTTAAACAATAAGGTAAAAGGTCTTGCAATGATAACACTTCCAGTTTACATCATGGTTTGTAATAAGGTCTGACTCATCATTCAAAAAACAAACTCATAGTTCAAAAACACAACGAGCTCATGTCAACAGGAGGTTAAAGGTCATAACTGATAACAAGGTCAAAAGACTCACAGTTATAACATTGAGCATCATGTCATAGTTGTTAATAAGGAAGATAAGTTGCTCCTTCCTAGATGGGAACTCCGCAGCCATCCTCAGGATAAAGTTCTCCACCTCAGACTGCAGCTTCAGAAGGAGCCTGTTCACACGCTCATCGGGGAACGTTTCATTCAGGTTCACAATGGCTCCAGAGTACTCAGCATAACGACGGGTGATCTGAAAGGAGAAGGAAACACAAGTTCAGATTCAATGATACATTGAATTTTTTTTTCGTAATATGATCTGCACACAAGGCTTGTACATTTATTCTGCTTAACTCTCCCTTTGTTTTCCTATCATTTATTCATAAAAAATATATCTTGCAAGAGAAGTTTGTTAATCTTCTAAATTATTTTTTAAAACAAGGACTGATTTACGCCTTGTTCACACTAACGCATCAAATCAACTCAAAAAAACCTGCAAGGCAAAATAAAATCATTTCATCTTGTTATGAGCCAAGCAAAAAGATTTTCCTGTGCCGCATTGTATTTCTCATGAGATAGATTTACCATAGGCATTAAAGGGGGTACCCAATGCTGAAACAATGTTAGTTCATTTAAAAGAGCATGATTTTATTAGCAGAAAATTATCTGCCTAAAGTTTTTTTAAAAGTCGTGTTGCCAAGGAAACCCCCAAATGTGGTAAGATTTCAGGATATTTTTGACCCCTCAGCTGCGACCCAGTTTCAAGTGGGTACCCACTTTGACGTCATTTTGGCGTCAAAGTGGGTACCTTGTCGCGCAATTCTAGCAAAATGTCGCAAGGTATAATACACATTGTACAATCTAGCGTGCAGCATAACTGCAATGCGCGAAGCTGGGTACCCACTTTTACGTCACACCTCATACTCAAATTTTATACGGTCAACTCTTGACTTTTTATGAGAAAATTAGCCAAAATGCATTGATTTCGATTGAAAAATCATCAATTTTTTTAATGTCATTCTTCTTAGAATTCTATTCTCGATCGTATATCAAAAAAAAATTTACCACTGTGTAATCACTTTAAGATTATCAAAGTTTTGCAGTATACAAATGATGCACAGGTATAAGTGTGTCGGTAGAAATTGTGTGCATAGGGTAACTATGGAGTTGTTTAACCCACGAGGCGCAGCTGAGTGGGTTTCGACTATTTTCCATAGTTACCGCATGCACACTATTCCTACTGACACACAAATAAACCTGTGCATCATCTGTTTTATAGAATGGTGGAAAAATTATGTGCATCCAGTAAAAAAATCATGCGTCCGGTAATTACCAGATGCATGATTTTAAAGATGCTTTTTAAACACATTTTCCAGGGCTTAAATTAATCCAAGGCCACCAAGGCCATGGCCATGGATGCCCGTTTGAATGGCCTCAGTGCCCCTCGCATTGGCCTTGGAGATTGTTTGTGCCCTTTCTAATTCTTCCCATTTATGCTGTAATATAGGAATGTGCCCTACAGAAAAGTGGCCTTGCCCTAAAATTATTGAAATTTAAGACCTGATTTTCTGTCATATTTTTACATTTTTATGCAGTGCAATATTATAACCTACTTTTCCTAAGAAAGACTCTCAAACTGAATACCCCCTTACTCTCCTAGGATTTTCTTTTTTCATTTTTTATTCATCAAGAGACTACTACTATATGCCTTTATGTGCTATATTTGGATGCACTGCAAAATGCAGAATTATGTATGTGGGACTGAGGTGAACGTGTTGCAGTGCTTGGTGGTGCATGAGCCGATATGGGCTGTGAACTCTTTTAATTCATCACATATTTTGTAAACGTAATTATTTGATATAAAACATGTTTGGAAAAAATAATTCTCATTGATTTTTTTTTACTCACGGCATCATATTCATCAAGTAAAACTGTCTAAATCATCTTCAACAATTCAAATTGACTGGCTTTCTTCAGAGGTAAACGATACCGCGATAGCTTGTTTACAGTGATATTGTAATAATTTTTTGATATCGGTCGTGTGTCCAGTAAAAATTTCTTCATAGCCGTCGACCAATCAGATTGCAGAGATTTCTCGAACCATTCCATAATACAAAATGAATCTATATGGGGTGTCTAAAGTGTTGTCATGCATCTTATCAGGCCTTTGAATGTGTAATTTTGCATCTCTCTTGTGTTAAACAGAGCAATATTAAAAATGTAAACCAATACTTGAAGAGCAATGCTAATTTGTGTGTAATATGTTGTGCCGATCGGCACATGTGGCAAAACCCCAAGCATGTTGTTTGGTTTAGAAAGCAATCAAAGTGTTTAGTACAAATGAAGCTGAGATAAGGGGGGAAGGGAAGACCTGAGTTTCTTACATAATGTGGTCTGACATCAATGGATCCTAGTTTCTGAGGGTCCATCTCATGAATACTCTGGATGTTGAGTTCTAGGATGAGTTTGAATCTTGGCCACAGCATCTCTAGAAGCGTCTCCCAATATCTGATAAGATTTGAAATGAATATGATGAATGTGATGAACATAATATATAACTCGTAGCATTGTATCATGAATCTAAGAGAATGATACAAAATGAAATACAAACAGAACGAACATGATGAATGCAGAAACAAATGTAATGAATGTGATGAACATATATCTCATTGCATTGTATCAACTACCTCTACCTCAGGATCTGAGAAAACATAATATTAAAGGAAATAATAAACAGAGTGAGAATGATGACTGCAGAAATAAATATAATGAATATGATTAACATAACATATGACTTGTAGCATTGTATCATGAATCCCTGCAATAGCATCTAAGAAAACATATGAAACTAACACTATGAACACGACGGACAAAGAAAGCTGACAAAATAAACAACCCCTCATTCTACCCTTCACAATGGTTCTGTTTCTGGTAGTCAAAAGAACATCCTTTCACTGCTATTATCTAAAATATGTGGAACAGGTGTAACACACATATTCACCTGGAACTACGGATTAAACATAATAGCAGTGAAGGGATGTTCTTTTGACTACCAGAAACATTGTGAAGGGTAGAATGAGAGGTTGTTTATTTTGTCCACTTTCTTTGTCGGTCATGTTCAAAGTGTAAAATGAAATAAAACAGAATGAACACAATTAATGCAGAAATGAATATGATGATTGTGATGAACATAACATATAACTTCTAGCATTGTATCAAAAATCTCTACCACAGCATCATAGAAAACATATGTTACTAAATGAAATATAACAAATACAATGACGAGTTTCAATCTTGGCTACAGCATCTCTAGAAGCTTCTCCTGATACCCAACAGATTTGGAACAGGGAAAATAAATATGATGAACACGATGTATACCCCGTAACCATGAATCTCTACCATATTATCTAAGAAAATTATACTAAATGAAATATAACAAATAGAATGAACAGAATGAATGCAGAAATGCAATTTATGTTGCTATTATTATTGTATTAATCACTCTTTTTCATAGAATCTCAAGAAACATTTCTAATTATCAGAAACATTATACTCAGATATAGATAAATACAATGAATATAGTAAAGATAAAGATAAAGAATATGAAAGACATGATAATACAATAAGTAAATTATTGTTAATAAAACATGTATCCAAATTCTATACAACAATTATAGAGGGGGGTGGGGAGGAGGGGGAGCAGAGGGGATACCCAATCTTTACAACCCAATCTGGTATACCATCAGTACACACACAAAATTATCTCCATTTGTCTTATTCTGCTTACTTTCAAATTTCGTACCTGAAATGGTACCTGAAAATGTGTAAACTTGTTTTTTTCCTTATTTGTATCAGAGATATTTCAGACTTGTGCCCTTATAACTCATTTTTCAAAAGCAGAAATCTAGATCCATCCCTGAAATATTAATAGGTCACTAAGAAATGTGTTGAACTTACTTGTCTAGGGCTGGCACTGATCTTTTGTGCATGAGAACTCTGTAACGTTGGATGATGTGTATACAGAGGAATACTGCTATGGAGTCGTAACACTCGTTTGTGTACGTGTCCATGTGTTTCTAGAGAGAGAAAAGAGAAAAAGGCAGTCATTAACTTTTATTTTGTACATAATGCTCAGGAACTGAAATGTGTCTCGTGCATGGTTCTCGCCAGTACATAACACCCATGGTTGCAGTACCATGCCTAAAGTGTTTCAGACAAGGAAGAACCATGTGTGAAATTGCTGCACCATGCGTGGCAACAAGGGTAAAAAAATATTGGAGTATATATTCCTAACAATAATGATATATGTCACAGATTGTTTTGCTTTTTGGTAATGTATTTTTACTTTGATGCCATTAGTAGACAACTCCTGCTTACCAAGAAGTATTTGTCATCCTTTTACTATAGTATATACTGCCGCCACACCTAACTTTAGGTGTTATTCCGTAAAAGTTCCGAAACTTCCATGCTTTGCGCAGAGTGGGAACCGCGTGTGGATTTTTTTCTAGTGAGAACCCTGGTCTTATGTTCTAAGATGATTCATACACTAGAATAAATTTGATGTTATTACAAGTGGCAAACAATGAAAAATCTAACATATAACTGGTGGAAGTGTTGGGTGAATGCTGAGAAAATTTCTTGATTTTAGTTGGCTCATAGCAAAACAGAAATTGTAAAACACTTCCTTCCCTCTCCCCGTGTCTACTAAATTTTGCCCCCTTCACTTTTGTATCTCCTGTCACACTTTATTAATAAAAAGGAAAAAAAGGAAAAGCTTTTTGAAAGCAGATTGTAAGCAATAGATGAACATGATGAGACATTTCCTTCCTTGTACGATGATTGCCATCATATTAAAGGATCTTGGCGGTATTATTACAAGGTGTAGGGTGTCTACGTATCAATGCGATCACCTCACACCCAAGGAACAAAGAAACAATTCTGTCATCACCATGGGTGTGTGAAGTTTACACATTCTTCATTTGTCAAATTATCAACATGAGGTAAAACAGCTATGCAGAGGTTCATTTAGAAATGCAGCAGTAATATGCAGCATTTTTAAAACAATGTTGAAATGACTTTTAAAGTAATGATGAAAAGGTAGCTGCACACAACAAATAATTTAGTCACTCTTAGCCCCAAATTCATAAAAGAGGTTTAAACTTCTGCCATGGACTAAAATAAGCATAAGTAAGTATATCTAAGTGTATAAAAGTGTATATAAGTGCATTATTGTTGCCCACTGGACCACTGGAGGGTGTTGGTTTCCTTTATGCAGAGGAAGGGAGTTTTCTTTTTAAAATACATATTTATAGTGCAATTGCTAAAAACATCCACCTCGGATAATGACAGATAATTGTTGACAGCTGCTCAAAGAAGCAGTCTTTGTAGTCCCAAATAGGCCAATCAAATTGCTTCACTACAGCTCATATGATACTAAGTACCATTTATCTATTCTTTACCAGAACATGGAGAGTGTCTTTCCCAGAATATTTGTGAGGAGATCCTGAGCATTTGCAGCTCAAATGAAAATAAGTACCATTTATCTATTCCTTACCAGAAACATGGAGAGTGTCTTTCCCAGAATACCTGTGAGGAGATCCTGAGCATTTGCAGCTCAAATGAGAATAAGTACCACTTATCTATTTCCTTACCAGGAACAAGGATGGTGTCTTTGTGCCTCAAATGAGAATAAGTACAACTTATCTATTCCTTACCAGGAACATGGAGAGTGTCTTTCCCAGAATACTTGTGAAGAGATCCTGAGCATTGCTTCCGCTCACCATGAAGAAATCACATACAAAGAGATACTCTCGACAACAGTTGTCCAACAGGGCAAAGTGCTGGCTGCGAAACAAGCTCTCAAATGTATGCTAGATATATTGGAAAAAAAGTGAAAGAAGAAGAAAAGTAAGAGAGAAAGAGAGAGAGAGAGAGAGAGAGAGAGAGAGGCAGAAAGAGGAAAAGAAGGTGAGAAATTAAGGTAAGTCATTTATCAAACAACTGAGGAATTAAGGAATAATGAAACATAAGTTTACTTTCCTAGAAATCAATGATATACATGTATAACCTACAGCAGCATTGCATAACATATATATTCTGAGCATAGACACAAGCAAAATTCTCATACACACAGTGATCAGATTTAAACAAAAAGGTAGAGAACTGTCTTATTCACTATTCGTCTGATTTCATCATTATACATTATTGTATATTCTTCTCCTTATCATTATGATCATTATTTCAAAATATTATTGTTTATTACTATTCTTAGCACTGTTCTTATCATAGTTCTTACTGTTATTATTAGTATTACTATTATTATTAGTAGTATTGCCATTATTATTGTTTTTATTAATATTATTACTATTATTAATAGTAGTATTGTTATGATTACTATTATTATCATTATACATGTATTAATATTATCATTATCATTATCACTATCATTATCACCGTTGTTGTCATTCTTGTTGTTGTTGTTACCACTCTAGTAAAATCAGTCACCACTAATCAAAATTTATCCACCTTAGTATCATCTTTCTGTGCTGCATGAGGGAGTATGATAGAGGCCTCTAACCCGGAGGTCAAGATGTTCCCACGGTTACCAATGGTGAAGACGGTTGATCGATTCTTGAGAGACGGCTTGGATGAAAAAAGTCGTACACATCACCAACTAGTCAAGGAGTAAAACCTTTTTGTGTCTTTCTACCAGTATGAAAATTCCACATGCAGAATCTTGAAATTCATGATGCTACCCTCATGACTTACAGACTTTAAAATGACTAAATTCTTTCAAAATTGGCAATATTGCTTTTTATTCTTCTCAATTGCCAAATTTCATCCTTGCAATTTCGTAGACACATGCAATACAAATAGACAATACAGCTATCGTAAAGAAATTTATGTTATCTATTTGTTTGTTTTTATTTACTTGTTTCTTGTTACTCATTTGAGAAAGAATTGTAAATTCAAAATTGCTGATTCATATCGCACACATAAGTTTTAATGCACAACCAGTGAAAAAGGGTACAAAACTGAAAGTGATTTAATGCTGTTTTATTTAAATTTGAGATTTTTCTTTTAAATTCATGGACATAATCTTAGTAATAGTGTATAAACATGTAATACAAAACTGTTACTATAATATTCCAAGCTTAAAGTTACTGAATGACATAAAAAATTTGTTTTGTCTTGATACAGTTACTTCTGCTTTTTGAGCAGCTCCATTTCTATCACCTACTCAGTTAAAAAAAAAACAAAAAAAAAAAATGTTTATTTTTTCTGTTTATTTTTTCTTTTTATTGCATGCCAAATTGATAAGAGTCCATTACACTACAGGTTCCGGCGTGGTTGATCCCTTATACGTTTTGGAGTGGACTACATATAGGTGGCAGCAGCGTCCCGTTTCATAAAACTTGTTATCAATAACAAGTTGCAATAACTGTTATAAGCTAATGGCATGCTTGTATCTGATTGGCTAAGAGCAAATTTGTCACGAAATGGGGCAGTTGTTACTGATAAAAAGTTTTATGAAACGGGGCCCTGGTGGAAGGACTGTCACTGATGGCGGACCTATGGACTCCTCATGAACAGTAAAAATCTACATGTAAAATAACCACAAATATTTAAGACATACAGAAACCACACATGGGTGGCATCGACATTTGGTACAAATCGTACATCAAAAAGCCGAATTCTGTTACCACAAGACTTAAAAGTAAAGATCTCAAAGACGTATAGAAGGATATCTCTCTTGGCTGTGTCCTCTACACCCATTAGGTCATCCTTATCTGCCACTTCATCATACTGCAAAGAGAAAGATAAAATGAGTAAGGTTAACATTTAGAAAAAAAATAGAGTTTTAACTTGACAACATGTATGTGGGTAGAGACAAGCAAATGATCTGTATAAGGGTGATTAGTCACAAAGTAAAACAAAAATATTGTGTCAATATTGAGCAAAATCATCTTACAGAGTTATAGCTTTGAATAACCAGCGTAAGTTTTGTTTGATTCAGTAATAATTCATTTCTGCCATTGCCAGAACTCAAGTTCACCTTTGAAATAATCTAAATAGTGTTGGAGGTTTGTTCACATATGACACAGGAAAACACAGTGGTTTACCAAGGCACTTTGTTTCATATGTAAATGAATGGTAAGAGGGGATGAAAAGAAAGGAGCTGCACACAAAAATGGTCCTACGCATATGCACTTATCTTTGTGTTATAACATACAGAACGTGCACAATGCTTAAAAAAAAAAAGACTATAGCCATGTGTCTCTCCATATTTGTGTGCAATCATTCTTGCACGTACATTGAATCATTTGACCTCATTTGACTTTAGATCAACACACATGACCTCTGACCCCAAATAACATTGAGGTCCCTGTAAGCCATCTACCATCCAAGTTCAGTTACAAAGGGCTTATGGTTCGAAAGTTATGAACCCCAGTAGAAACTTGCAGGTGAATTTTAACATTTGACCTTTGACCTACATACATGACCTTTGACCCCTAAATAACATTGAGGTCCCTGTAAGGCATCTACAGTCCAAGTTGGCTACAAATGGGCTAGTGGTTGCAAAGTCATTCAAATTTTCATAAGCGTCACAGACGGACTGACGACGGACGAACAGACGGACGCCGCTAGGGATCCCATGGTCTCTTTCCACCCTGATGGCTCGACAAAAACTCACTAGGTAAACTTCTGCAATTTACCTTGTCATATGTAAACAAGCCATAACAGGATCTTGATATTCCTAGATGGCAATATACTAAGTCCAGAAGGAAGTGTAACAGGATGTCACGTAAAATGCCATCTTCCTGTCTTGAATCAGATTAGCCTACACTTATCAAAATATGGCGAAAGTCCAATAATCCCCCTTAAATTCAAAAGAAATATTTAAAAGAGATCTTTCTGCATGTGATCCTATTAACTTCCTGACAATAATGCACACTCATTGGAACCTCCAACAAGTATCTGGATAATTTCTTTTTGTGAAAATAGAAATGGAATATTGCAGGTGAACATTCTGATTTGTTCTTCTGGCAACTGTAACAACTTGAAAGTGCACTGACTAGATGTATTCTACCCTGTCTGGGGTAAAAGAATCATGGCAGGTAACAGTGGAAGTTACAGAATTTATTATGATTTCATATTGTTAGTAGTGGGATTCATTTTGTGCCTATCAGTTGCATCTGATGTGGAAACTGTGGGGACGCTCACAAAATGTCAGCTGAAGAACTCCAGCCATGGAATCATTGCCAACTGTCACCACCTCGGACTCAGTCATGTCCCAAAGAATCTACCAAGGGGTGTGTCTGCACTGGATTTATCATTCAACAATCTTACTGTCCTCCAAAACAATTCTTTTCAGGATGTTCCTAACCTGATCACCCTCAACTTGAATGAGAACTCAATATATTCGGTCCAGAGCAAGACATTCTGGCCACTGACCATGCTAAGAAATCTCATCCTCAGTAGGAACAAGCTTGTGTCTTTCCCACCAACAGTTTTTCTCAAGAACATGTTACTCGCAAATGTGCTACTGAATTATAATCATTTAAGCACTGTTCCTCATGCAGCACTTTCTGCTTTACCCCACCTGCTAAACATGAAGCTCTCGGCAAACAAAATAGAACGTCTGAACTTTGGGGGATGTTCACATTGGTCTCATCTTGAAGAAATCGACCTTGACAACAACGAGGTTGAAGAAATCCATCAAGATGATTTTCTACCTCTGCAGAACACGACGGTCAACGAATTGTCTCTCATTTCAAACAAAATAAAGATTCTACAGCCACAATCATTCTCCCATCTTAATTCATTAGAACTTCTAGTGCTGGATGGAAATCAAATTCACTCATTTGACATTCAACCTTTCCTAGGCATGACTTATGTAAAACGATTATCAGTGTCTGGTTGCGAGATTCATGAGATATCACCACCTCATTTTGCTACCAATCTATCTCTTACTTATCCACATATCTCTACTTTAATCATATCATTCAACAGCATGGACACGATACCCAAAGATGCATTTTGGGGCTTTACAGCACTACAAGAGCTGGCCCTGACGTTTGACAAGATCAGAACTCTTACCAATCAATCTTTTTGTCGTCTGGAGTCACTTATAGAACTAGATATTTCAGGAAACAAAATATCATCCCTCCCACATGGGACTTTTGCTTGCCTGCGAAATTTGAAGCGACTCAATGCATCTGGTAATACATTAAACACTCTCTCTCCTGTATACTTTGATGGAATGTCATCAATCTCTGCACTTTTCCTCTCAGATAACAAAATTGACACGCTCAACGATGACCGACAGATTTGGACAATCAAGACTCTCCTTGTCCTCGATATATCACACAATGCTTTAAAGGGTATTTCCCAGGGCAGATTTAATGGACTATCGAATCTGGAAATTTTGAACATATCTGGCAATAACATCAATTACTACAGTAGCAAAGCTTTCATGGACTTAACTAGCTTGAAAGAGCTATACCTAGAAAATGAAAAGTCAACATTTCTGCAAGAAACCTTTCGCCAATTACATACACTGTTTGTCTTGGATTTATCAGACACAAATATCCAAATTTCACCAAAATCCATAGAGCAGTTTTTAGGTATGAGTAATCTGAGGGAACTTCGCATGGAGAATGCACGGTTGGAAGGCAATGATTTATATGACAATGACAAAAATCAGTCACTTTTCACAGGTCTCTTCTCACTTTTCAAGTTGCGAATCAAAGACAATATGTTGCATGATCTTGATGTCAGGGTATTTCAGAACCTTTCACAACTGGTCCACCTTGACATGACCAACTCAAGAATACATAAACTGAGGTCAGGAGTATTCAGTCCACTCTCATCCCTTAGATATCTTTATCTCAGCAAGAACAACCTGGTGGAGATTGCTGGAGATTTATTCAATGGTCTCTTTAACTTGAATGTGCTTTACTTCGATAACAATGTCCTGAGTAATCTGGACCCTAAGACTTTTGCCCAGAATCTCAAACTAACAGATCTCTATCTACCTGGAAATCAAATCAGCACCATTAAACCAGGGACAGTGCTACCAGCCAATACTTCCCTCAGATTTGATATTTCTAAAAACCCCTTTGCCTGCACATGCTCGTTGGCATGGTTTAGACAGTGGTTGGACTCTGCCGCAATTGTTCTCAAACATGCAGACCAGACCTTGTGCTCAGGGACATCCCTGAAAGGACTTGCCAAACAGCCGATACTGTCCTTCCATCCTGGGGATCACTGTGGTGTCAAAATATTTCTCATAGTAGGCATCTCCTTAACAGGTATTTTACTTTGTCTGATCACCACGCTTGCATACAATAAACGCTGGTGGCTCAATCACAAGTTTTTCCTTCTTAAACTGGCCATTGTTGGCTATGAAGAGATGGCAGAAGACTTCAATGCAAATAACTACCAGTTCCAACTCAACCTCATGTTCCATGAAGTGGAAGAGGAATGGGTCAATCAGGTCATGAAACCGGGTCTGGAGGAAAGGTTGCCACACCTGCAGAACATCATCTACGGAGACAAGGACCTCCACCTGGGTATGTACTACATCAATGCACTCTATGATGCCATCGAGAACAGTTTCAAGACTGTCTTGTTGATAAGCAACCAGTCTATAGGCGATGCCTGGTGCATGACCAAGCTTCGCATGGCACTGGAGCATCTCAATGAAACTGGACTGGACAAAGTCATCTTGGTATTTGTGGAGGACATCGATGATGATCGCCTGCCCTACCTTGTCAGGTTGTTTCTGAGTAGGAACAAACCTTACATGTTGTGGACAGATGATGAAGACGGACAGGAATTGTTCTGGGCTCAGTTTGAGAAAAGCATGCGAGCAAACAAGGCCATAAACAATGCCATTCCTCTCTGAAATTATTCCACTGTTTTAATGCACGTACCATTATACTTTAAAATTGATTATGTACTGAGTAGATTACAAGTTGAATGTGGTAGAATAATGTTTTATTTTGGAAGCACACATTTTGTTAATAATACATACAATCAATATGATAACATATCATGATTTAAGGGCAAGGCTGGGTTTTTGGGTTTTAACAAAAGCAGAAAAATCAGACAAATAGATTGAAGTAAAACCTTTCATGTCATTCCTCAAGCTTTTAAAAAATCTTCCTATCTGATCTCCTGCTACAGATAAAAACAATAAAATGATTCTTGAACTGGACTTATCCTTCAATAATTATGCTAGGATGCAGGAGTATTGAAGAGACATTTTGAAAGTACAAGAATATGTGACCTGCCGGCTGAAAACCACCAATAAGTTGCCAGAATTAACTTTTCAGTTTTATGTTTCTGCTGAGACTAGATATTCTAAGCTTTCCAATAATATCAAACACTTATAGTTTACTGAAGTATAACCAAGTTGAATATTAGAGAGAGCTATCAATGATATCCTATGCAGAAAAACCTGCTTCTCTCGCCATTTTATACTCTATTGTTCTTTTTGCAACTTATTGGTGGTTTTGAGCCATCAGGTCACATATTTACTTTATTTGGTATCCATATCAAAAAAAGAAAACTAGCACCAGAAAGGGAGTAAGTATCTCACCAAGTAGAACAGAATAAAGAAGCCTGAACAATTCAGATAAGAAACTTTTCTTTTTCATCATTATCTACTTGACCAAAATACAGAATACAATACACGATATAAATAGAGAGCAACATATAAAAGAGAACAAGGTAAGATGGAATGGTATGTAGGTCAGGGTTCACAAAAAAGAAATTCTTCCCTGTTGCCCATAGGTACGTGAACCTGCACATGCCATTTTCTGTATGTTATGAAGTAAAACCATGTTAAGTGCATTATGCTTGTCATTATGTTTTACCTACGGTGTTTTTTTTCCTTGTTCACATATGCAGTACTAAACCACTTTGAAAAACACCTGCAGGGTTTTTTTCAAGAATAACCTTCTTCGCGTTTATGTATCTTGCAAAACACACATTCAAGGAATACGCATGGGTCCTTTGCTGCATCACTCGTCCCCACTTACTATTCATTCAGTATACAAAATAATACTGCCATGATCTGATGTGGTTTAATGCGGCATGTCTGAACAAGGCTTCATCATACCTGCAGTTTCATGAGTCTGTTGATGTAGCCCTTGAAGTAAGAGAAGTAGACTTTACTCATGGTGTCCACATACTCATCCCGGACTTCCTTTGCCACATGTCTCTCGTTAGCAAGCAGGAACTCATAGAAAAATCTGAATCAGGCAAATACAAAAGCTCAAGTTCAATGTTACAATATACATAGATTTTCAAAATTACAAATCTGAAACATTAAACTTCAACTCTTGTATTTTCCTGATTAAAAAAATTATATTTATGTATATATATATATATATTGAATTATTACCTGAATGAGGCATTTTGGAGACAAGATATAAGCGCGTATTTTGTCTGTCTAATTGATTCACTCAACACAAAATACGTCACAATGGTTCAGCCAGGGCTCAGCTGCATGACTAGGGTAATAATATTCATATTCCCCTCCTCCGCGAAATTTGTCATTTTCCTATTGCCCCTGTGTACTTAATTATCGGTCCATAATATCCATATTCCACCTTTCTTGTATAAGCGCGCATTTAGCAAAGTGCAAACGCGCAGTATTGTGCACGCGATAGAGGTTAAAAACAATGGATACGCGAGGTAACCATTTACGTCACAATCGCTTAGCCAGGATTACATACCTGCCTGAATAGGCTGAAATTAGAGGGATGGACAGGCAATTATTAGCAGACATGTTTGTCATTGCTACAAAATGATAGGCTTGAATTATGCATCATCCTATAGCTGTAGGTAATAATAATTATATTGACTGGCGCTACTTTCGGGGAATATCGAAAATGTTGCCCTTAAAAGATCCATATTGCCCTCGTCTTCAACTCGGGACAATATGATTCATTTTGCGGGCAACATTTTCGATATTCCCCTCAAGGCCAGTCAATATAATATAAATATCCCATGTTTCAGAATACTGGTAGTATAACAATAAGCAGTAGAAGATTTTTTAAGTATGCCATTTAGTTCCAACTTCAGGTTTTTTTAGTTTTATTCATTAAACTTTCTACTGGCCTTGGGTAGAAAATTTTGTGAACAACAAAAAAAAAAAAGAAGTTTGTATTATAAGGTGTACTTGAAATTCTTTCTACTGCTTATAGTTATATACATGCTGGACAAACTAAAACTATATAACTGAGAGTATCAGTAATTGATCAAGAGCATAGTAGCAGTCACTGTATATCACACCTGTCATTCCCCCCAAAATCTATTTTGCTACTCAGTGTCATTATTAATTTAAGACGGTGTTGCCTGAAAAACATGAAAAATTGGCAGACATCATGCAAAATATGTTCCTGGCTCTTACGAATATTGGGGACATGATTTGTTTAAAATTGATAATCACCCTTTTCTACCCCTTTGAGACAAATCTGAACATATTACACACCTGATCAGTTTTCTCTTATAAATGTTTTAATGTGTATCTTGTACATAATATTTTAGTGTTGAATGTGTACACTATTATTATCCTCATTAACTTACCTTGCTTTGAGCATAGCATTTTGTTGTAGCTGATAGTTTGTCATCGGTTTCTTCATCTGGTTGATCTTTTGAAGGATGAACTCTCGAATCTTAAAGATAGCCTGAAAAAAAAAAAAAACCCAACAACAATCGTTTAAAAAATTGGAATTACGAAATATCATCTGTGATAATGCAAAGATGAAGTAGACAATAAAAAAAAAAGTGGAATTGTGAAATATCATCTGTGATAATGCAAATATAAAATAAAAAAAAGTGGAATCGTGAAATATCATCTGTGATAATGCAAACTCTCAGATCTTAAAGATAGCCTGAAGAAAAACAACAACAATCATTTTAAAAAAGTGGAATTGTGAAATATCATCTGTGATAATGCAAATATAAAATCTAAAAAAGTGGAATCGTGAAATATCATCTGTGATAATGCAAACTCTCAGATCTTAAAGATAGCCTGAAGAAAAACAACAATCATTTTAAAAAAGTGGAATTGTGAAATATCGTCTGTGATAATGCAAAGATGAAGTATACAATGCAAACTGTTCATGTGTTCACTATTCATTTCACAGAGCATGTCTTTGAGATTTACATGTGTATTTTTATTAGTAATTGTAATGCAACATGTCTTTATGATATATACATGCACATGTACATGTATATCTAAGTTAAAACACACAGCAGTAAAAGTGTAAATTGTTTAACTGTTCACTCATTACTTGAGACATAAGAACCAGTTCACTGCAGCAAAATAAAAATCATTATTTGTTTTAGTTGTCATGAAGGGCAAGGGGGAATGAGAGATAAGGGGATCTTTGTGAGACTAAGACTCCTTTCCATACTTATCTGTGTACTTTCAGATACAGAAGTATCAGGAGCATACACTTATTTCAGTATGCTGTAGTATATTTTTTTAAATAAAAAAAAGGTAGTTTACAGTGTTACATGGAGACACAGATTAATATTGTGCACTTCTTACAGGTACTCTGTTCATGCCCATGTACCGGTATGTGCGTATTTCAATAGCCTACTTCAATAGTTGCTTTAATGCTAATGGAGAGTATATGTGAGCTCTCTTTTTAGAATTAATATTTCACACTTGTTGAATATAGTATATTAACATTGAATCCCTAGTAACATACAGAACAAAATGTCTTTTGGTGATTGGTTATGCTTATATGTTATCATCTTGTCACAATTCTTTTTTAGTTTTGTCTTGTACCGTTCACCATCACTCTTTCTCTCTCCTCTTATTTTTCCTCTCCCCCCCTCTCTATGTTCTATACTCTCATTCTCTCTCCCCCTCTCTCCTTTGTCTCTTTCTTTGCGGAAATAAAACCGAATTTGAATTTGAATCTGAATCATGTTTCAATTAGTCATGGTTACACTCATGAAACTGTTCCTAACAAATTTAAGCACAATCAGTACAGCTAATGGTGGAGCGTCACACTTACTGAATTATTTCATAAGTTTGTTCGTATCCGTAAACAGTTTCATCAGATTGGTGATGTTCTAACAAACAGAGATTTTCATCTTTTCACAATCAATTTGTTGTTACCTTGTTAGCTTTTGCCTACCAGTTTCTTCAGGCTTCTTCAGACTAGCGCTGACTCGCCGTAGATGGGGTATTGGCAGTGGGGCAGTCCGAGAAACCGGTAGGCAAAAGCTAACAAGGTAACAACAAATTGATTGTGAAAAGATGAAAATCTCTGTTTGTCAGTTTATTGACTTTGTTCATACGCTTGAGTGTTTTTGTGTTTATTTGCTGTTTGTTTTTGAGTGGATGGTGCTTTGAATTACTGAAGGAAAAAAATGACCTTACTCTTACCTTGAGTTTGAGTTTTTCCAAAATGTCCTCTACATCGCGACATGACAAAGCATCTTTGAAGGCTTGTTCCTTGACAAAGCGTATCTTGTGATTCAGCTCATGAAGCTGCTCAAGAAATTGTCTCTCTGTAACTGGGGCTTCCAATATGATGCTAAACAAGGAAACGAATTCATATCAATATGCAATGTATAAGTTGAAATTTCTGTAGTGGACTTAATTTTCACTAATTTTGCAATTACGTCCTTGCTAAAATTTCCACTCAATAGACACCTGTATATTAAATATAGGAACATCATTCAAAATGTGAAAATAATAACTCACTATTACGTCAAAGTTGTCCCAAATCAATAAAATATCTGCATGCTAAAATATTGGCTTTTACAATATTTAAAATCAATTTAAGTTTGCAAATATCTCCAATACAAATTCACGTGAGTACTTTATATATTTTGTTTACATTTTAGAAAATGCACCACCCCATATTGCACTTTTAATAAACATTTGTAAACAATTTGTTTTCCTTCTTTCTTTCTTTTTTTTTTTCAATTCAACACTTTCGCCCCTTGTCAACATCAAGTAAAACTAAGATTCAGACTTCATTCATTGTTAACAATTAGAACATAGAAATTTTCCTTACACTGGACTAAAGAAGCATTTCGGTAATTTGATAACTTGGTCCAAATAACCTAAATAACATGAAGAGACTACTTCCTTTGTTACAACAAGGGTTTACCAAACATTCGGCACTGAGGGTCAGAAATCAAAAGGTCATGGGTCAGCATACTTTATCAGTGATGCGACATTTCTGCGACAATTTTTCCTATCTTAATTTCTCTGAATACATAGGGTTAGGGTTAGGGTTGTGACAGGGGTTTTGGTTCAGAATGATGTGAGGATAAGGATTAAGCTTAGTGTTAGGTTTAGGGTTAGGTTTTATGTTTGGCTTAATGTGCAGATTTTCCATGGGAGCAATTGTCACCGGTGCAAAGGGGGTGTCATGGAACCTACTTTATCATTCTCTCATTCACTGCCATCTCGTCCACAAACTGACTGAGTTCTCCTCTGACAGCTTGCCTGTTCTTCAGTTTCACATTCATGGCAATGGACTGCTCCTGTAGGGTCTGTATCTCCGCACTCAGGCTACCCAGGTCAGACTGAAAGCCGTTCAGCATCTGTTCCATTCTCTGTAAGCACAATCACAAAACAAATTGATGTAAACTAAAAGGTTTCATCTACTATCATTCATAATAAGAGCAAGGAAGTTACTCATTAGTTACTTTTCATTACTATTTCACTCTTTTTGGATGTAAAGTGCTTAGAAGCATTAGTATTAAGTACTCTAGAAATGTAATTAATTTTTATTATTATTATTATCATTATTATTAATATTATTATTATTATTATTATTACTACTACTACTACTATTATTATCATTATCATTGTTATTATTATTATAAGAGCAAGGAATATTAAAATCAAACAAATGACATAGCACACACAACAATATAAATTACAAATCTGATAATAATAATAATAATAATAATAATAATAATAATGATAATAATATTCCGTTCTTGTGTAGCACATATCATATCTATGCACTTCCAAAGGACTTTGGATATTAAAATCAAACAAATGACATAGCACACACAACAAAATGAATTATTAATCTGATAATAATAATAATAATATTCCGTTCTTGTATAGCGCACATCATATCTATGTGCTTCCAAAGGACTTTGGATATTATTACCCCGGCTTTAGCCCGGCAGCCATTACAGCGCACAAGCTATGCTAACAGTCAGTTGAATATTTGCTTTGAAAAGTGACATAGAGCAAAGCTCACATAAAACTTTCTAATCTAGAGCAAACTATTGGGTTCACATGACCTGGCCTTTTTTCCTTCTAAAGTTTTATGAGGGGGTGGGGAACATGCCCACAGTACTTTTTCTGGAAGCTTTTTTTCCCAGTCAGGGCCCTTTTCCTTAAAACTTGTTATCAATAACAAGTTGCAATAATTGTTATAAGCTTGTGAAATCCTTGCATCTGATTAGCTGAAAGAAAATTTGTCATAGAAATATGGCAGTTTGTTACTGATAACAAGTCTTATGAAACAGGGCCCTGATTGTTTAAGAATGAAATATTCTGTAGCTGCTTATCCTACCAATACAAAATTCCTATTTTAGAAAAATTATTTATTTTCATACAAGAGTTTTCATATATAACTACAGTGTTTCAACTGTAGAGAAACATTTGAGCATAGATACACATGTACATCAATTCAATTAGACAAGGAAACAATTATTATCATTAAATATTGACAGTGAGCCTCTTTTGACAAACAAACTTTATGGAAAGGACTGCATTTTTAATATTTACCTCTAGGATAGTATCACATGCTGTAATCTGATTGTGTAGACTGGCAATGTTCTGGCTTTCTTTGATGTCTGTAGTATCAGCAGTCAAGGAAAGAAAATTCACTAGGTATTTCGTAAATATTAATTCCAATATGAGTGAAATGAAAAAAAAAATGCATATTTGAAAGCAAGTGGGGGTTATTTACAACCTTATCTCATAATCATGGCTTAGAAACACAACCTGATGATCATGCCTTCCAATAAATATAGTAGAAGTGTAATCAAAGGCCGGGGAGCAGAAGGGGGACTGTACATCAATGATTTGGAGAATGGGGGACAAAATATTAAATCTGCCCCCAAGATTTGGGGATCCCAAAAGAGGACCTCTTTTCAAAAAGTCTTGGTAATATGTTTTCATGGAACTGGGGAGTATTAAAACATTCCCAAGAAAGGTGAGGAGTTTTTTTTTTGGGGGGGGGGGCCTTGTCAGGAAATTTTGGGGTAAAAACAGACCCCTCCCCCCAAAAAAATAAGAAGACGTTTTTTATTCCCTTCTTTCTAGACAGATTGCAATCCATGATCACAGATAAACTCGGCCAATTATCCATTAGACCACAACCATCTCATATCGTTTAGAGGAGGCGCTGTGGCTAAGTGGTAGAGCAGTGGTCTCGTAACTGGGAGTACCCGGGTTTGAAACCAAGTTGATGCGCTAGTGCCCTTTGGTATCCTCATTACCAAGTCCTTCGGAGGGGACTTAAAGCCATCAGTCCCCTGGTTGCTTACTAACAAGCATACACATACTTTCTTAGCAGTCAGGTAAATTAACTAACCATTTCAAATTTCAAAATTATTTGGTATCTAGTACTTACTATCATGTGTGCCATAATGTTGAGTGAGGACAAAGGATTAAGGGGGCAGATGCTACTACTTAGTATTTAAGATCAAATAAAGGATACAGTCATCTATGGAGGCATTCTCCACTTCCTGTAGCTCAGCTTCAATCTGCTTGGAATACTGCCTGAGATCCACTCCCTTTAGACAATATGGGAGAAACAAAGCGGGAGAGAGAGAGGAAGAATTGAGATGAAGAGCAATGGAGAGACATGGAGTAAAAGGTAACAAGACAGAGGAAGGGAAAAGAACTAACACAAAGATACATTTAGCTGAATTTTCCTTTGAAGCAACTGGCTTTTTATATTCAGTGCTTTCTACATATTATAGCAGCAAATTCATTTTAAATCCATGGGCTTCTCTTCGCCTGTTTAAAAAAAGGTTCACTAGAAATTTCCACAGCAATAACTGTTGTACATTCATAATTATGTTAATTCTTTCAAAATCTACAATAAGGATGCACCCCCCGTTTTTTTTTCATTTCACCTTCATAATAAAATGCATTTTGTTTCTCTATCCTTTCCCCCTTTTTCTTGAATAATTCTTACCGATTCCAAAGCAGCCTTGACCACTTCATCCTCAAGGTTCTGCTGAATATGAATATCTACCTCATCCAGGATAAATTCATCTGACGTTAGATCTAGAACACCGAGATTCAATTCTGCAACTGCCTCTTCAATCTGAGGATGAAGAAAATAGAAAATGGGAAATACATTAGTGTATGGCATACCATGATTTGATTACCTTCATTCAGAAATTCTAAGAAATCCTCATGATTAAGGAGCATTTAACTTTTTATTCAACATGTACATCTCCCACATGTCAACATTGCAGTGCTCATGCGTCAGTGACCTAGACTCGCTCACTAATTATGCCAATGATGTCAGAGGTTACCGTATTCAAATGATAATGATGTGGACATCAGAAGCACGTTGTAAGGTAAGGCAAAACCCTCCTATCCTTTCAGTAAATTCTGCTTTAATTGGAAACTAGAATCTAAATTTTTTTGGAGCGATTAAAGTTAAATAGCAGGGAATACTAGCAAACTTCAAATGTAATTTGCAGAGGTAACCGCATGTTAGAAAGGGTGATTTAGATGGCATTAGTGTTTTGCTGTTTGTACGTCATTCTCCATGAAGCTAAAAAAAAGTGAATACATGTCATATCAGGGGCAAACAAGTCATTTGAATCGCTGGTAAACAAAAACTATGCATTGAATAGTGCTAATCACCATCAATAACTTTCTCTATAATTTTGTCTAACACTTTGTGCTAAAAATTTAAAAAGACATTGCTTGTAAAATTTTCAAATGACTGTTTAAAATTGACTGTCCGGATACACAACCCGTCCGGACACACAACAACTGGGTAGAGTAACGTCAATAACCATTGAGTCGCCACCAGGCAGCCTTAATCTTCCTCTCCTGCTAAAATACACTTTATACATACCAAAATCTTAATTTTTATATGAAAATATCCATATATCTTGTAAAATCAATCAACAGCAATATTCATGAAAATCCCTCATTTTACAGACAATGACATCATCAATTACGTACTTCCGGGATGGCGACTCAACAGGTAGCTCTTGCTGAATCGCCACACATGCACTTGATATGTCAAGACAGTTCTGCGCATGCGCCACCACGCATGCGTCTTGCATACACATAACACATGCGCCCAATGTACAATGACTCGCCGTTGTCCGTGTAGTGGGTTCTACATTGAGAAGCCACCCCCTCCTACTCCTGAACTGCACACTGGCTGTTACGCGAGAACATGTGCAAGCTCAACTTTGATTGCGTGCAACTCTTATTCTGCTGTCGGATTTTACAAGAGAATTTTTTATGGCAAAAGGATATATTCTTAGCTCTTCACTGGAGCAAAAAATCACAATCCAGCGATGCTCATAATTTTCAGAGGACAAGTAAGAGCAGGAGGTAGCAGGTGAGTGGCGACTCATTTTCGGCAGCGAGTCAGCGCGTATCGACATTAGGTCTAGATTCTATAGATCATGTAGATTCTAGAGGTCTAGATTTAGTTTCAGCTTCTTTCTCATGCCTGCATTGTTCCAATGCAATGCTACCTCTGGAGTCTGGATTATGCAAATTATAGTCTCCCATCTGCAAATGTAGCTATGCTCAGGCAAAAATCAAAGTTCAAATAAAAAATACGATACTCTGTCCACATGATAGAAAACATGTGCATTAAGACATATTTGGCTTTGGAATAGAAAAAAACTGCCAGTAAATGTGTTAAAATTCAGGATAAATGTCGAATAAATTCAGCTGTTTTGCCATAGACGAAAAATCACTTCCTAGTTATAATTAATTCATGCGGCTCCGTACGCGTCCTGGGTGGCCACTGTTGTGCTTCGAATTAATTAAAATTGCCTAGTCTCGCTACAATGCACAATTGTATTCCAGTGCATGGAGAAACACATCACACAAGTATTGCCGTGGGGTTGCAGTCACTTACTTTTCTGTAAACGCAGATCACCAAATGAGTACACCAAAACACTCTCCAAATATGAGAATTCGAATGAAATAACACTGGCTTTTAAGTCTGTCCTGGACTAAGCTAAGCCTGAGTCATATCGATTTTTTCAGAAACCGGTGTTCGACGGCTTTGCGCCGATCGAACATCGATGCATCGACGGGTGCATGGCCGGTGAATCTGAAGCTCTCGCGCCGCTGAAAATTTGCCGCAATTTGATGGTTATTTAGCCAAGATAACGCTCTGTTTACAAGTCTGCAATCGCCGCAGTCCTCTTTCCCTTATTATTAATTTTTAACTATCCTAAGAAAATATACTCGAGCGTTTTGTGTTTTATTTCAAAACAACTTTTGTCAACTTACATCGTTTTTTTTTTCAAGTTAAATGCAAACACATCCAAGACATCCCATCCAGAATCACATCACATGTATGTCGTACGTAGAGTTAACCTATTCGCGACAATAGGTCCACGTTTTGTGGTTTGCCGTGTTTACAAGAAAACTAGAAAGTTTGGTGACCCCAAACTTCGCCTGCCGATGCAGAAAAAAATTGGCCAATCAGAGCACTCGTTACTTCGTCTCAGGACCAACCCATTTTAGAGTTATGAATTTTAGAAGACCCTTTATTGGACATTTCATCTCAAAACCGTACGAGCCTGCGATGAATATTTATATATGCTTGTCTCGCGCCAATACTGCCTAGTAACATGAAGAGACGGGGAGAGAGCTAGCTGGGTGCAGCGCAGGTGTCCTTCAGTCATGAACTGGACTACATTCCTGGCCTGGTCACTAGGCAACGTCAACGACTCGTCTAGTATTTTACCAGACCTTGATAAAGCTATATTTATTTTGTTAAGTTCTTTCACGAAATGACCTCATCAGACATAGATCAAAAATTCAATAATTGTAATTTCTTTATATGTGAGACCATTTATTAATCCACTTTGCTTCGTTCAATTTGGTAATCGAAGAACTATTTCCAAAATTATTCAAATTCATGACTGAATGACGAAACTATGGTGTGCAGTGCTAGTGCAAGGAGAGATGATGACTCATCGAGCATGCAAGCCTTTCCCATGCTAGGCCTTCGTTTTCGCGTACATAACCATTTTGGGACAGGGTGAATGATAAATCTGAAACAAAATCACAGACATATAAAACATCCAGCGAGGCCATTTTTGGAAGAAAAAAAAACAAATAAATCAGATTCTGCATACAAGCAAAAGGGATTAGATCATTCATTTTATGAGTTTGACTGACCAGATCCGTTACTTCTTTGTTGTTACTTTTTAGTTCCCCCTATACAGAGTAGACTAACCCGAAAAATCACATCACGTCGGCATGACTGACTATCGTGGAAAATGCCATTTCTCAATAGGGGTGCATAATTACGGATGACAGACAAACGAACTAAATGAGATATTTCTAAATGTAAGAAAGAACAACTTAAAACGTAAAGTATACTGAACTTACTTAAGATTACTTTCTTATCTTTACTGTTTGCTTAAGTTCTTTCTCAAAGTTACTGATGAGGGTTTTTTTAGTCGTAATGCAAAGTTGCAAATAAATAGCATGCAAATGATGCAACTGTCATTAACACGAACTACATGGGAATCATTATGATGATTTCTATAGACGATTTTTTTCCTCGATTTGAAATGATTCACTTGACAAATGTTGATGAAACATGTGACGCACAAATGATAATACTCGTCATGTGGATGAAACCCCTTTTTATCGGAAGGAACAATGACCGTAATTTAATTGCAAGCATTAAAAAACTCGTCAAAAACCATGCAAAGAAATGAAAGAACTCATGCATTGTCTTGAGTCAACAGTCAACACATTTTGAAAAGATGCGCCTGTACAACATTGATCATGTGATCGCTTTCAAAACGAGAGTGATCACATGATTGAAAGTGAGGCTACGATTGAGTCATCGTGCATATGTTGCGCGATATACGGAGCGTTGCGTACTGAACGAATCGAAGACAAGTATGTTGTAGCTGCTCGATCATCGAGCGACCAGTTCGTTCTCTTGATGCGTTTCCTCCAAAACTCACAAAAGAGAGTAGAATACAAGTAACTGAGTAAGCAAATTAAAGTTTTGAAAATATGAAGATAAATTGTGTTTAACAGGACTATCAAACAAAAGATTCTGTGTTTTCTAGTCAATTTGGTAATTTCGTCGATGCATCGAATTCATCAAAACGAAATCGGAGTTCGACGTCTTCGATCGAACACCGGCTTAAAAATCGATTCGACTCAGGCTTATCCTGGACCTTGGCCAAAAGGCAAACCCGGAGAATAGGGGACCGGGACGCACGCACATATTCATTTGTGTGCAAACAAATGCAGCCGGTGGCAGCGGCGGAGTCGGCGGCGAGCGCGGGGGGACGATCTGCACAAGATTTCATGGATGAAACATTTGTGAGTTTGAGAACATTTCTGGCAAAAATCAAAATGATTTTTACCACATAATCACACATTTGAAAGCCGAGAGGACAATGTAATAGATTAGAACATAATTACCTGATTAAAACATATTTTAAAGTCATTTTGAACTTGATTATGGACTTGTCACATACCCTGACTTTCAGCTGTTGCTGCCGATCTCTGCACAGTACAAATGGCATGCGCGCGCGTTCCGGTCCCCTATAGCTATTCTACGTCTCCGGGTTTGCCGGCCATAATATGGAAAAAACTGGGAGGAATCAACTCACGGTCGCTCCCGACGTCGACATGTGGACACTATGTAAACATAAACACCCTATATCGCTAGCGCTAGCTAGCTGTGTGTGAAAACCCCAAACCTGTGTGTGAAAATGTGTGTTCTAGCCCCTTTCTAGCACTTCCCACATGAGATGAAATCAGCTGCAAACCATCCATTCCATGCCCGTTTTATCTGGGTCGGAATTTGGTCATTCATAACGCGATTCATATTTAGCAGCCGACCTTCTTAGATTTGGAGAAGATGAAGAAGGAAGGGGCCGCGGCCCGCGGGAGAGAGATGATGAGTGCGTGTGGGCGTGTGTGCGTATATGTCTTGTAAACACAAATTCTGGTATGTTATGATATGATATACGATGTACGATATGATCATAATTATGATATATGATTAAACAAAAAATGTTGATGTTGACCTGACCATTCAATTATTTGAAATTGTGAATTTCTCATTGTGCTTTCATATCTTCTTCATCTAAGAACTCGTACTCATTGCCTGCCTCAATTTCACTTTGTCAACATACATTTGAATTGTGTCCATGACATACAACTCCGCACCCCTCCACTCTATATGAACCTTACTTTTTCTCCTTTCTCTTCTCTCAATCCCCCCCCCACCCCCTCTCGACCTCTCTCTCTCTCTCTCTCTCCCTCTCGACCTCTCTATCAAATCATGTACACTTACTCTCTTTCTCGTCAGGATTCATGTTACCCTGTAATATCACTGTGAGAAAAGTATTGTGATGTTACTGACTTCCTATAGTGTATGATTTATGTTTGGAAACAACGAAATAAGCCAGACATGTTTTGGCACCGAGGAGTCTGTTGTTTTGAAACTCTTGACCCAGAATGATTTACGACCACATCGGTCTGCTTTGAAGTTGTCATTTTCACACACTAGTCTTTCTTGCTAATGTTCTGCAACTACTGGCTGGAATATTAGACCAATCAGAGAAGGAATTTAATAGGGAAGGCATCTCATTGGTTAATCCCCCAACAGTCACGCCTTTAGAAACCCAACAATTTCTCTTGACCAATTGGGAGTCTTGTGATTCTGAGTTGTGAACAACTCTGCCCCTCCCGCCCATACTTTTCTCCGCATGTACATTTAGCAGGTGTGTACTGTGAATTGTCAACGTTTCAGTTGGGAAGGTGGGGTGAAATTTGACACGCACATGATTAGCTACGTTTATGTTGACGAAAATAGTTATTGAAAATTGAAATAAAAACGATCATCACATTTTCAGAACACTTTTTATTTTAAACCTTCGACAGGGCAAGAACTCATCGCCCTGCCCCCTCCACATGTAAACATTTAACATGTATTAGTCAAGATAAATTTCCTTTAGTGATCCATGAATGTGGGCACAGGCAGGGATTGACCCTCCAAAATCAAAGCCCACACACCCAGACGACGGCAAAGTAGCCTTGGGACTTGAAATAAGACTAGCAGGACGCAATCGATGAATGATGCAGACATTCTTGAAAACACGTGTTTTGCATGACATTTGGCAATATGATCATGAATGAACATGCTATCACACAGCATTGAAGCACCCGCGGATTCGCACAATAGGGACCTTTTGATCACTTTTTAAAATTAGCATAGAACACAAAGGAGTATCGCAGAGAAACCAAATCTTGCCCAATTCTGGATTTGCAAGCTTCATTTTGAGTCTTGAATTTCATATGTGTGCATCGTTGAGAATAGAAAAAATGATTGTGTAAGACATTGAAAACACTTCAAGTGCAGGTTAGTTGATGATTCATTAGAGTTACCGGGGCCCGTTTCACGAAACCGTCATAAGTCAACTTCTCAGCTAAGATCGCCGCTAGTTGACTAGTTGTCTGCTACGTGTTTCACGAAGCCGTGTTTGCCAAGATCAACGCCAACATCCCGACTAAGAACTTATGACGCCTCTGACCCTGTCATATCTTTTTTCGTTGATATGCAGCGCCATCACATGCCACTAATTTGGTAGGTTATGGCTGGCCAAAATGAAAGCTACATAGATGTAAAAAAATAATTCAAATCTATCTTTTCTAAGGGTTCCTGCAATCAGTAATTCATCCTTGCCCATGTATAAATATTATATTTCATTGTTCATATGAAACGATCTACAAAAAAGGTTTCCTAGGGGGTTTCTCCCGTGATTGTAACATCTCTCAAAAGAACGCAATTCTGCCAGGTCAGGCAAGGCATAGTCAAAGGGATAGTCTGTAGATTTTAGACTCATATTTATTCAAAGATAATTTATATCGAAGATTTTTAAACAAAATACTTTTTAAGACACATATTTTAGCTTGTAATTTGCCAAAATTATGCATATCAACGTTTTGGTCAAGACGTGACGCTGGATAAATATTTAATTTGCCTCCTTTTTTCCGATCATGAACGTAAGGGTTTATTTTGCAAATCTAGTGTCCCGGGGGTACCCATCTTACGTTCAAAACGACGATGAACTTAATTACTAAAAACAGAATCTTATAAGTTTTTCTTTGTTTTGATCTGCCTTTTTTGAAAATATCTTGTATCTATAACCCCGTGCTACTATTTCTAAGCTTTGCCCTCACCATATCACTCAAATAATTACAGTTCTGATAATTTCTTGTTTACAAAATATATGTGTGATTTTGATCAAGGCTATGTGTTGTCACATTTCCTCATCGATTCACGAGATATTTAGCTAGCATGCTCTTCGTGAAACGGTTTAGCAAGATTAGAGTCATCTCCGTAGTTGGCGGACAAAGATATGACTAACTTGGCGTTGATTTCCAGAAACAGGCCCCCGATGGTTTGGGGTGTGAAATATTAGTTTGGTGAAAAAGTAAGTGAAAAAATGTGAGCTGAAATTTCAATTGTCCATGTTTGAAATGGAATAAAACAAAAGTTAGCATATATTTTCATTATATTTCATGCATCACACTCCGGCAAATTTATTTCTCTGTTGACACAGTTGTGAAAGACTTATACACTGTTCGCGTGTAGTTCAGGAATACCCTGTAATTTGACCCTTCATTTTGCCGACCTAAACCCGTAACCTGATGCGCTGTGTAGAAAAATGAACTGAATAAAAAATTGCGCCCTCTCTCATCGATGGACATACCTAGCAAATGATCTGATCTGGTCACCTATTCTCTGAGTTTGCCTTATATTTTCAAACAACATGCTTCTTCTTCTTCGTAACCCCACTCAAGGTCATAGTAAATGAGTAACTTTAGACCTAGACTAGGGTGTCTGGAGAAAAAAATAATTTTTCTTATTTCACAATACTATTGAATTTTCTTCCTGGATTTGGAAAATAATAACCATAAAACTGACAGAAATATGATTTTTTGTGAAAAATTCCAGTTAATTACTGCAAAATAAGAGAATGAAATTGGACCATTTTTCAGCATTTTCCTGCCATAGGCTATGTAGTTAAGAAATGGCACACACACAAACACAAATTTTGAGCTTCCGAGGTCCGATACAACTTTATACTTAATGTCAAAAACTTCTCCTTTTAATGACCAGATAGAAAATTTTACAATCTTTCTAATGGTATGAATTTTTTATAGGTTTGAATATCAGATCACAGTGCAAAATTGAGAAAAAGTGACAAAAATTGTGTAAAACAGATAACTTCCGTTTCCCATACAAAACGCATGGGAAATGGCAATCTCAATACACACAGCTTCTAAGGGTTTGCAATTTATCTTGTATTTTTATTTCTAGTGAGCCTAAAAACTTGTCCTTGGCGTCAAAAGGATGACCAGAATTTTCCCTTTCCATACATTCCAAATATGAGATGAAAATTAATTCAGATCACATTTTAATCGCATGATGAATTTACCCTAAAATTGTGCCATTTTTCTCCCCTGAATCACACACTTTTAAGCTGACACTTTTCAGTGTGACTTCAGACACCCTACCTAGACCCTATTCGACTTTGAGTTGTGTGCCCCACCCCCAATCGATTAAGGACACAGATTTCAGTAGGTGGGACTGTATTCATCATATTTCTACCCATCGCACATACAAGTAGTAAATTTAGCAGTGGTTGAATACAAGAATAATTTCAATTCATACTTTTTCTTAAGAAATAATTCACCAACCTCGGAATTTCCTGGAACATGTTCATGCCAAAATGGATTTTCAGGCTCGTCCACATCATCGAACGGATTGGTAGATTTTCTTGCACTGGTGGCTGCCATTTTGGACACTGACTGCACAACGCGGCCGGAGAAACAATATTTGTTATTGGTTGAATTACGGGGGTCTTTGACTATTGATCCAATCAGGAAACAGGGCTGAAAAAGCACGTATCTCTAGTCTTCCTTTTCGCTCTGCACCAAATCCAAGATGGTAACGATGCAATCTTATATCGAGAATATATCACTTTAAATCTAAGCTCTTTGAAGTCATCTTACCTTGAGAAGGATGTTAAAGTATTTTTTTGATATTACTGAACCTTGAAATGTAGTTTCTGTCTCAGTACTAGTTACCAACACTAGCAATATTCACATTTAAACAGATTGAACTAAGTTAGTAGAAAGAGAATCGCATTGCAATTCATGCCTGTACTAGACTCAGTTCTACGTTGCCACCCGAATAACCCGAACGGACTTGGGATATTAACAGTTACTTAGTTAGAAGTAACTCAAGTAAGATCTAAAGTTGGATCTTTTACGAGTAGTCCGTAGGTTTATGGTGATTAGAAATGACATCATTCACTCTGTATAATTCACATTTTTGTTAGAGAAGTCAATGCCAACATTAAGAAATTTGAACAAGAAGTTTCTCTTTTTTTTTTTTTTTTTGAGGGAAGATGGTCTTTGTTATATAGTTGAGACCTGATTTTCTGTCAATCTGCTAGAGGAAAATCTAGATCTAACGTTAGATCTCGTTCCTGCAGTGACATCATCCATGTCATCTATCAATCAATTACATTTTGCAGTAGACAGTGTGGCAAACGCAGAGAATTAAGGGATGGACCTCGCGCGCTATATTCATTAGTGTGCAAGCAAAGGTAGCCCAGTGCCGGGGGGGGGGGGGGGGGGGGGCACTCACACATAATGTCACACAGGTATGTGCCACTGTGACGACCCCCATTTTCAACCTTCTCAGGTCGCTCTCATTATATGCGATTTTAACTAACTGCACCTCGATTCGCTTCCGACACGCTCCCTAGAAATGCGAAAACAATGCAAACAGCCCACTGCCCGCGAATGCTCGCTCCCTAGTTTCCTGTTTCCTAGCCGGGCCTAGCAGTAAGCTCAGCTCAGCTCCTCGCTTTCGACTTGTGCCCTAGACATGCTAGATCACACTCACATACCCCCCACCCCCGGGTCCAGTGGTGGCGACGATCTGCACAAGATTCAGCGGTGAAACATTTGTGAATTTGACAACATTTGTGGCCCAAATCAAAATGATTTTCATCAAATAACCAAAAATCTGAAAGCTGGGAGGACAATGTAATATGTCACATTTTAATAATTGAAAGTCATTTGGAACACAATTATCGACTTCTCACATGAGTTTCGGGCTTTCGGCTGTCTCTGCTGATCTCTGCAAGTTGTATAAATCATGGCACGTGCATGTGATCCGGCCCCTATTCTCTGGGTTTGCAGGAATAAGATCTTGAGCATATTAGGGGTTGGAGCTTAGCAGGTTAAAAAATTAAGAGTATGTGCTCCTGTGGGCGGCCGTCCCTTGTGAGCGGCTGGTGGTGAAGAAAAACAAAAATTGAAAAAATATTTTTGATATCCCTTCAAAAATTAACTTGGACAGTCTCAGGTAGGTTCTAGTGCACCAAAAAAAACATGCACAGCAAAAAATCGACATCATTAGTCAAAGATGGAAAATTGGCAGTTTCTTAACTTTTAAGTTAAGAAACTTTGACATACTTAAGTCAATACATAAGCTCTATTTGTTCAATTTGATAACTGATTTGATTTTTATTTAAGAGAGTGAAGTCAATGGTCCATATTTTGCTGCAGAAATTCTTTGATGTTATTGAACTATGTGTGAGTCTTCGATTGATAAATATAATCAGCAAATTACCTTTAAGCAGCCGCACACAGAGCCTGTACTCTATTTTAAAAATTACTGGAAAATCTATGAAACATACTTAGATGTCTGAATAACGAAATATGAGTTGTATACCACCCTGCATATCAACAGGAAACAGCTTGGATTTGGGTTGCATTTTGGTTGCATTTTGGTTGCAGGGCCTTTTAGGGAAAGGCTATTTGATATAATTGTCCCCCCCCCCCCCCCCCCCCCCCAAAAAAAAAAAAAAAAAAAAAAAAAAAACGTATGGGGCATTAGGCCTACATGAATTAAAGAAAAGGAGCCTAAAGGAATGGTGTAACAGAAAACCTCCAGTTGGGAATGTTCACTCTAATTGGAAACCTACAGAGAACATCTAACATGCAACTACATATTTTAAAAAATTCTGTTTATCACAATACTTCGTAAGTAATTTATCCATGAAGTTAACTGAATGTAAGCAGAGGCATATAGGAGATGCAGTTGCATTCATCTCATTTGTTTTTATAAATTCCTCCTACAGTCATAAATTAAAAAAAAAAAAGGATTATTTCATCCTTAATATACCTGAATCATGTAGATACACATATATGATTGATAAATTTTCTGTTTGTCCTTTTTCAGCCTGCTCTTGTGCTTCCAGAGAAGTTCCAGCACATCTTGCGTGTGCTGAACACCAACATTGATGGCCGAAGGAAGATCATGTATGCTCTCACAGCCATCAAGGTATGTCATGTAATTTCCTCTGATTGTGTGAACAGGTATAGAATATGGGTGGGAGGATGGTTTGGAGGACATGTTCAGAATATTCTGGTCTTCAACCTATTGTCATCAAGCACGGGTTGATTTTAGTGCATAATGTAGACTAAAATCATGTGGAAGAAGGATTGTAGTTGTTTAGGTGTATTGTGGGATAAGGTTCTAAATGATGCTATCATGTTTTTGTATTGTCAGAACTTGGAACCCAGTGTATACCATGTACAGTCCGATCTCGCTCATCTGGCCGCTCGGGACCGGTGCCCATCCGTATAAGTGAAATGGCCAATATGAGAGTAATGTAGTGGGACACCTTTTCTATAGAGCGGTCTATTTGCTGTAAAATATCCATTTCCTTGGTGTTGTGGATGATTGTAAATGATCAATAATATCCTTCTGTTTGTAGGAGATGAAAATAAAATACAATGAAATGGAAAATTGCTCAGAATATTTCCTTCTCCCAGGCTTATAGGTGAATTGGATGAAGAATAAAAAAGGGAAGCTGGCCGGGGGATGCAGCCAGTTAATAGAGGAGCCCGGATAAATGAAGGCCGGATAAGCGAGGTTGGACTGTAAATGTATTTTGATTGCTTTGCATGTATGGCAGATACAAATGTTAAAAGAGATGAGAAGAAATTAAAATGTTGGACAAAGAAGTGAGAGCTGGAGAAAAAGAGAGGATTTGTACCAAACTGGCATGCATTGTAGATCACTAAATCTAAGCTATACATTTTTTTTTTCTTGACAGTGAAATTTAACATGTGATATATTTATCATTTCAGGGTGTGGGAAGGCGGTATGCGAATATTTGCTGCCGCAAGGCTGACATTGACTTAACAAAGAGGGCAGGAGAACTCTCTGATGATGAGGTATGTAGTGAATGTTGGATCAGAAGCTGAAGAAGTATATGCATATTTTCTCTACTATACTTTTTATTATTTTTTCAGTGACCAGATTGGTTTTAAAAAGGACAAATTTTAATTAGCTTCTGAATGATTTGTTACCAAAAGTAGCTTATAAGTTACTTCACAGGATCTTCAAACTTGATTTCACTGCTTTGATAAAAACTATTATAAAGAGCCCAAATATACTGGTAGTGAGATTCCTGACATAACTAAGAAATTTTGTGAACCCCTGGTCTTTTTTTTTTTTTTTTTTTAAATGCTGATGTATGGATATTCCTGATATGGCAATAAATTTCATGGCCCCGAGGCCCTTACTTAAGCAATTTCCCTCTGTAATCACCTTCTGGCATTTCTATATAGGTCGAGAAGCTGATGACCATCTTGCAGAACCCACGCCAGTACAAGATCCCTGACTGGTTCCTCAACAGACAGAAGGACATCAAAGACGGCAAGTACGGTCAGATGATGGCCAACAACCTGGACAACAAGCTCCGTGAGGATCTGGAGCGCCTCAAGAAGATCAGGGCTCACCGTGGTCTCAGGCATTACTGGGGGTAAGTAGGGCAGGCTGAACAGATTCGGATTTGCTTTCTTTCTATGGGAAGAGGTGCCTTAGTGGTGGGCTCTGTCTCTGATTTACTGAATAAGATGGCCTAGGATTCAGTCCTGTGTCATATCTTTGCGACTGCAGTTTTAATGTCGGTTCTGAGGTGGAAATTTTTATGTCTGGTTGATATATGTCTACAGTTGAAGACCAAATTGACATAATTTTTGCACATGATATTGAAGGAATTTCTTGTGCCACCAACAAAATTTATGTTAAATTTCTAGAGAAAATCAAAGGTGTATTTATGGTTGAATTGTTGATGTAATATGCCTCCAGGGACAATCCTTGAACCGTATTCTTTCCCTTCTTTCTTTGCAGTCTGCGTGTGAGGGGACAGCACACCAAGACTACTGGCAGGAGAGGAAGGACTGTTGGTGTGTCCAAGAAGAAGTAAAGTGGGATCAGAGCAGTTGCTGCTGTGGCAGTGTGTCTTCATGCAATGTGTATATTAGACTCTTTGTGAAATAAAGAACTAGTAACAAAGGGGAAATACCGTTGTGATATGTTCTTATTGGTCTGACAGTTTATCAGATGTGATGAGAATTTGTTTGCCTACTCTGGTGTAGGGAGAGTGTAAGATGTTCCTAATTTTCATGTGTACAACATATGATCCAGAGACCTTGCTCCTTGGTCAATATCCTACACTATAAATTAAAGTTCATGTACAGTTTTGGTAGCAGAAAGAAAATTGTTTTAAAACTGTTCGTGATAGAGGTCCACATTTTGTGGTTTGGCCTAATCTTTTGATGCAAAGCCCTAGAAATCACACCAAATACATGAGCAGAAAGGGCAAAAAATTCTACACAAACTGTGCCCATTTTGGTTGTGTCAATATACGTTGTTTGATGCTGAAAATTTTTTAAAGGAAAATAAGCATTAAAATCCTTAAATTGGCAATGTGATAGAAAGTTTAAAATCACTGTTTTCCCCTGCAAATTGGCAACTTTTTGACTTCTCATAATTTCTGTCAATTTATATTCATTTCAGATACATAACATATTTTAAGAAAAATGCAGCAATAAAATAAAACTGTGGTGTTGCCAATTTGAAGAATAAAAGCTGATCAAATGAGGCTTTGAATAATTCCTGTCAAATTAGGCTTTAAATAATTCCTGTCACGAATGGATTAAGTTAGTCTTACATTGTCTACCTCATCAAGAGCTACATGTGCAAGATAATGTGATCTTCCGTTTGTGATATCCAGAGAATTTTAGGGTAAATATTTGAAAGGAACACAAAATAACGGCTTGGAACCGTCCACCCCAACAGCTTCCTGCACAATGATCACGGCGCTTCGGTATGCTTGTTGCATTCGTTGGATCATCTCAAGTTCATTATGTGATCCATGTATTTCCTTATTGTCGTGAGTTTACAATTCTGACCTGCAATCTAAACTATTTGTGCCTTTCATTTGTTTGATATTGCCCTTTAGGAAAAAAATTCACAGCATCTTAACTTTTTTCACTATTATTCAGTATTCTTGCTATCATCTAAAAGCAAAGAAGATTTGGGGTTTACCAAAACTGTACAGAACCTTTTAGTTCATGCAGTGTTGACCAAAACACATTGTACATTCCTATAGAAAGATTTTTACAGAAATAGGGACACAGGGTCATCATTCCCCCCCCCCTCCCCCTCCCCCCCCCCCCCCCCCCAAAAAAAAAGACATGGATTGTCCCTATTAAACTGGGACAGTTGGCAGGGGCAACTATATCAAACCCTCACTCTACATGTGACCCTTACCCTAATCTAAAGCCCAATGGCTTAATAACTTGAGCCAAATATCTTTGACAAAATAAAAAAGCCCTGTGCCCCATTTCATAAAACTTGCTTTTAATGACAAGTTGCAATGACTACTACATGTACATGTATAAGCTACTGAATTCCCTGCATCTAATTGGCTGAGAACAAATTTGTCATAGAAATGTGGCAGTTGTTACTCTTAAAAAGTTTTATGAAACGGGGGGGCCCTGAGCAATTGTTGCTGGAGCATATGTCAGATTGCCATAATTGTGATGTATAGTGGTGGGTGAGAATACTTTAGTGTATGTTGTATGGAAAAGGGGAGTTTCAGGTCGTCAAGGCATTCTGTAAAAGAAGAACCATTTTCTTTTTAGAAGGTTCTCTAATGACAGCTATCCAACTTAAAGTTGTTCATATTAGTTGAAATCTAGAATTCTTTCTCCTCTTTCCTTGTGCAGACTTACGCTTTTTTTCCTCTCTCTCTTTCTGTGTCTCTCTGTCATCTCATCTATCACTTTTTTCCTTACATCTTTAAATCTCTTGCTTTCTTTTTTATCTTCTCTTTCCCTCTTTCTGTCATCTCATACTCTCACTTGCTTTCCTCACATCTTTAAATCTCTTGCTTTCTTTTATCTCTCTCTCCCCCCTTTCTGTTGTCTCATACTATCACTTGCTTTCTTCACATCTTTAAAATCTCACACTTTCTTTTTTATCGTCTCTCTCCTCTTTCTGTTGTCTCATACTATCACTTGCTTTCTTCACATCTTTAAAATCTCATGCTTTCGTTTTTATCTTCTCTCTCCCCTTTCGGTTTTCTCATACTCTCACTTGCTTTTTTTACATCTTTAAAATCTCTCGCTTTCTTTTTTGTCTTCTCTCTCCCCTTTCGGTTTTCTCATACTCTCACTTGCTTTTTTTAAATCTTTAAAATCTCTTGCTTTCTTTTTCTCTCTCATCACCCACTTCTATCTCTCACCCCTCTCTTCATCACACAACATGGTTTATTTCATTTTGCATTTTATATCACAGACAATACATATCGAGAAAAACCCTTCAATTTGAGAGGTTAGTTTTACCATAGTACCCTATATTTGGGTTGACTAAAGCTCTCTCACCCTTGATGTACAAAAGGCCCATATACATACATGTTTTTAATATAATACATAATGTACATGTATCATGATTTCATATGTAGACTAAACATTCAGAATATTATCATGAAAGATATTATTCATTCGGTCAAAGTTCAACAATGACAGTTATAAATCCAAGTCCGAAACTTACTGCTGACTGTGTCCCATTACATGTTGATTTGATACACCTATCATCGTTTGACAGTAGAATGAGACTGTCTCGTAAACATTAATGGGACTCTGTGAACAGTAAGTTTCAGACTTTGATTTACAACTTAGTCATTATTTCAGAACATTACATGACGATGATGAATCAATATTCCGCCAATAATCCTTTGCAATTCAGTTTTGACAGAAAACCACCTGAGAATATCAACATTATAAAAGGAAAAATAAATGAGCAAAAATACATATACATCACTCGTACCATGTGATATTCATCATTATTTGATACAAGTCGAGGTTTGTAAAAAAAAAAAAAAAAATGCAGGTTTTTCAGGATTTTCAAGTATGTTCATTTCAACATCATTTCATGAAATGACTTTAAAGGAGAATGGAACCCAGGCATCAGTGTGCTTTTATTGAATAGAGATGAACAAGAAAGATAGACAGCGAAAGTTTGAGCAAAATCGGACAATCCGTTCAAGAGTTATGAATTTTGAAAGTTTAAGTAAATCCCTATTATAGGGATCCTTGAGTTGGCAACTTTGCCAGCATCTGTGATATCATCGTGGACAACTCTCCATTCATTTTGTGTATGATTTTTTTTTTTTTAATTGATTTATATGAAAGTTTGAGCCGGGAATCAACATAATTCTTCCCAAAATGCTTGCAGAATTGATGTAGCCATGCCATACTCAAACAGTAAATCAAAAGAATTTCTGTTTTTCTTGAAAATTAAGAAATGTTAAATTCTGTGCATAAATGAATGAAGATTTGTCCACGATGACATCACAGATGCTGGCAAAGTTGCAAACTCAAAGAACCCCATAAGAGGGATTTGCTTAAACTTTCAAAATTTATAACTCTTAAACAGTCTGATTTTGCTCAAACTTTCACTGTTTATCTGTCTTGTTCATCTCTATTCACTAAAGGCACACTGATGCCCGGGTTGCATTCTCCTTTAAGCATTACTGTCTGGACAGCACAAAAATGGCAATATTAAAAAATAAAACATGTACAGCATAGCATTTCATGGAAGACAAAGATCAACTACACCAAACCTCTTTTAAACAAATAAGGCGGCTAAAAAAACAATTTCAAAGTACATGTAATTAACCTCATAAAATTGAATACATGTGCAAACTAATTTAAAAGTTTTAAATATTTACATATCTGGGCCACGTTTCATAAAACTTGTTATCAAAACAAGTTGTAATAACTGTTTTAAGTTACTGAAATCCTTGCATCTGATTGGCTGAGAGCAAATCTGTCATAGAAATGTGGCATGCAATTGTTACTGTTATAAGCTACTGAAATCCTTGCATCTGATTGGCTGAGAGCAAATTTGTCATAGAAATCTGGCATGCAATTGTTACTTATAACAAGTTTTATGAAACAGGGCCCTGTAGTTCTTTCACCATGCCTTCAGTATTCATAGTTCCTACGTTACAACAATCCTGTGCAAAATTAGACCATATTACATGAGAAACCATTTTTTCAGTAAAGGGAATACACAGATATGTCTGTATATTTAGTATGTATACAAAATTTGATACATCCTCTCACACAAAAATTTGTTATGGCTGCCTAGTTCTGAACACAGATCTTCAGCTTACCGCACACTATACAATCCATCTGTGATCTCGTTTTGGAAAATGTGTTATAACATTTCATTTGAACATTAAAACATGTAAAATCTTAATGATCAAAGTTCCAAATAGTCATATGAATACTAAAATTGAAATTCTGGGCTACTGCGAGCCTTCCTGTAGGATTAAAAGTGCACTCAGTACCAAATCATGATGTCATAGCAATCTTTCGATCGGCTACAGATTGAAGCTGATTTGGCCTTTTAATCTGACCAAAAGACTTGCATTTAATCAAAATTTTGATTTTAGTATTCCTATCATTATTTCGAATCTCAAATAAGATAACTTAACTTGTTTGAACTTTCATGTTCAATGCAAACTGCCATTTGTTCAAAAACTGGGTCGCAGTTGGATCATATAGTGTAAATAATAATAATAATATGCAACATTTATATAGCGCTTAATTCAAATGTTATTAAGCACTGCATATCATTACCCCGGCTTTAGCAAGGCTACCCTGATCAGGCGCTCAAGCATTCAAGGAATTTCTTCCTACCGGGTACCCATTTACTACACCTGGGTGGAGAGTGAGAAATGTAGATAAACGTCTTGCCAAAGGACGCGAGTGCAGCAGTGGGATTTGAACCCCGGACCCTGTGGTTCAAAGTCCGTAGACTTATCCACTGATCCACAACACCTCTACAGTGTACAGGTGGTGGGTGGGCTTTATGGATGATGGTGATGATCACTTCAAATAGTGGTAAAATGATGGTGAGAGCATAGTTGCGATGGTAGTGATGATGATGATTATAGTGATGATGAGGAGGAAGAAATGATGACATCGCCTGCTCCTGTAATAGTGTGACTATCGGTCAATGCAGATTGCTAATGGCACTTCCTCCAAAATATGCCCTATGTCTTGTTCAATTTACTGCACACTTCAGTCCTACCAAATCATGATTACATGTGCATAGCCTCTTATATTATAATACAGCAATCGGAAAAACACCATATTTACTCCATTGTGTTGATAACAAAAATTCATTTGAAAATAGACGACTTTCACAATATCCCTCACTTAAAACAAGCTTGATAACAAAAAGAAAAAAAAAAAAAGGAAAAATTATGGCTTGGGTCCAAGTGTGTAATTTCAAAACCTGAATTACTAAAAATAGATGAGCTTTGATACAAATTGAATGGAATTTTGGTTCTTAATGTTTTGAGCAGCATGCTCTGATCATTATAAAGCTACCTTATAATTCCTAAGATTTTTATCCAACGAGTTTCCTCACTGCGTAAGAAACTGAAATATTAGCTTAATAGCTTCTCTGATTGCCTTGCTACTGACAAACTCTCAAAGCCCATTCTAACAAAATCAATCTCTACAAACTAAAGGTGCTTTCACACATGATGCGACAGTGTGGTGACACACTGTGGCATCACACACTTTTTGTCTTCACACATGGTGGGACTTTGTGTCACCACATATGCCAATGAACGCGCATTAACGCGTCAACTCTCAATAAGAGAGCATATTGTCAAAACTTGCGCAAGCAATCTCATGGCAACAATTTTTGCGCTAACTTTTCAGAAATTTGAGTGGTGCACATTTTTTGTGTATCTAGGGAGCAAAAAAAGTGTGTCCTGCCTCGGCGACATTTTTTTTGTTGCCCTATACCCCATAGGCTTGTACACAAAAAAAGTGTGGTGACACAGCGTGTTACGACACTGTCACATCGTGTGTGAAAGCACCTTTATGATAAAAAATAAGATCACTTACATGTATATTGCTTGCCTAACAGTAAGTGACTACTACATGCATACACAACAAAATATATATTTTTTTCTATTCAGTATTTTATTGATATGAATTGCTTGATAGACATGCATAAGATAAACCGCCCAAATTTTACAGAGAAGATAGTTTATTGCTCGTTTGACGCGGATTATTAATGTACGCTGTTGACCTATGTCAGCTTCTCTGGCCCTGTGAGCTGTTTTTACTGGGATGTTGCTTACAGCTTTATAGTCAACGGAGATAGATCTCTACAACATTCCTAAACTAAAAATCAACAGATGTTAGCTTCTCCAATGAGCCTTCTGCTGAGAAATCAATGAAAGCCTATCTGAGCTGAGTGAAATCAAGTTCCACAAACTTTCTCTTGACGATAAGATTATTGCTTGTCCAACTGACAGTGATGGCTGTTTGATTTACAAAGTAGTTCTCTGGCAGTCATGTTAGGGGGATGGTTTAGAGCGCTATCAACATATATCAATAGATGTTAGCTTCTTTGATTAGCCTTCTGGAGAGAAATCGATCAAAGCCCATCCGATTAAGATCAATTTCTACAAACTTTCCTTCAAAGACGAGATCACTTATTGCTTGTCCGACGGCCGGTGATTGCTGTATGCCATGGCCGCTGAAGCCCGTAGCAAGGAGGAGATTGGGAAATGCTGGGTGGTATCCAATGATAGCATTCTGGTCGACAGTGTTGTAGTCATAAAAACCAGCCCAGGCACTCTTTAACTACAGGGCACAACAACAACAACAAAAAAGGAGAATACATAAATTAAACTCTCAATTTACCACAATAACTTCAAATTACGTTTACTTTTCAAGACAAGACAGAGATAATAATTTTCTTTACCAGTAATTGCAATGACATAAGTTCACAATTTGTGTGTTCTATATCATACACTCCTTTTTTCATTCAATTTGAATCTCAATATGAACTTCATCTTTAAGCCATATGAAGAGAAAGAAAATTCAAAGACATGATCACCACCAAATGTATTCATAATACATAATCACACACAAAACACAGGACATGCAGGCCACAAGTGAAAAAAAAAAATTAATAAATAAATGAGTTTGTAAATGTTATTAATTTAAAGGCATTGGTTGAAGACAATGGTTAACATAACATTGTTATAATCTTTTTAAAAATCTTTCTGCTACTTGAAAATGGGATAAACAAATGGGTTATACATGCAGTGTAAAAATACCAGTCTGAAAGTTTCAAAGAATAATATCCACAGGAAATATTAGAAATGTGAACCAATGTTTGATAAATATATAAGGGTCAGTTGCACGGACTAGACGTAAAGAGTGCGCATGCACGCATGGCTCACCCCACCGTACTGTGTGTATTGGTGTATCACGCGGAGGGGGGTAGATAACGGTTTTTTTTCATTCGAGCAAAACGGTCCTCTTATTTTATTGTCTCTGAGACCAAAAATAATAAAATCATAGTTTGCATCTTACTAACAGCTTTTCATTCCAGATTATGGTTGGTTTCGGGGTTTCTGAGTACAAATACAAGTACTCATACACATGTTTCATCTTAGTTTGAGAATTTTTTTAAATTGGCTGCTCAATAGCCAATGCCTTTAACATTGCTATAATTTTAAAAACCTCATTTTGCTACTTGAAAATGAGATAAACATAGGGGTTATAGTGTAAAAATACCAGTCTGAAAGTTTCAAAGTATAATATCCACAAGAAGTATTTTTAAATATAAGAAATTGAACCAATGTTTGAAAAATATTGGAGGGTCGGTTGCACAGACTAGACGTAAGGAATGCGCATGCGCGCATGGCTCACCAGACAGTACTGTGTGTATTGGCGTATCACGCGGAGGTAGGCAGATAACGGTCCTTTTGAACTCAAGCAAAACGGTCCTCTTATTTATTGTCTCTGAGACCAAAAATAATAAAATCGCTGTTTGCACCTTACTAATAGTTCTTCATTCCAAATTATGATTGGTTTCAGGGTTTTTGAAAACAAATACAAGTACTCATACACATGTTTCCTCTTAATTTGAGAATTTTTTACATTGACTGCTCACAAAGTTAGCCAGTACCTTTCAAACAAATATTCATTATTCTTTGATCCAACATTGATCTTCCTACCTTCAGGTTTTCAAAGGCTGGAACTCTGTCTGCTAGTGAAGGCCATACAGTTTCTTCAAAAAAGTCATAATCCACATTGAGGTTGTCACATTCTGGTTCACACTGACAATAAAAAGGTAAAAGGAAAAAAAAATCACTTGCAGTATCACTGCTTTCTAGGATTTTTCTCATACAATTATTGAGATAGACTCATGAAGGTTGAAGAAAAATTCTGTAAGAAATATAAACATCTCCAAAGAGATTAACACTTCATTGTCTTTCAAATATTGGCAATATGTTCTTTAGATTTTTTTTTTTTTGCTTTCTTGTTTTAAAAATCAAATTGCCTGTGAATATGTTTACATTTTGTATGAATCCTACAGCAGCATCATAGTCATCATGTATACACAATGTCCATGCTTTATGACAAATAGGCAGATGTTGAAGACAGAAATGGTAGCATAAATGCAGATCTACGGTCATCTTAGAAATGAATGGTTTGACACTGTATAGGGTTGTAAGGGTTACAGTGCGTTATTCCAAAGGTTCGTTATTCCAAAGGTTCGTAATAGTCCAAAAATGAAAAAAGGTTCATTATTCCGAAGGTTCGTTAATCCAAAAATAAAATAAGGTTTGTTATTCCGAAGGTTTGTTAGTCCGAAAATAAAATAATTAATTTTGTTAGTTCATTAGCTCTTTTCGGACTAACGAACCTTATTTCATTTTTGGACTATCAAACCTTTGGAATAACAAACATCACCCGGTTGTAAGACATGTGTTCCTGTAACAACTGCTTTGGGTCAATTTTGTACACTAATTAAATCCCTGTCATCCACACCGGATCAAACATTATATCTAATCCTTACCCTAGTGCCAAACCTAGCTTAAGTTCCAAGTGCAATCCTAATGCTAGCTTCATATCTGTGATAAAATAAAGTCCTGAACAATTGTCGAAGGAGCTAATGTCGGACCACCTTGTACCCACCTGTTCAGGAAACGGACATGATCCCATGAGGTAGTTGCCTCCAAGCCCCTCTCTCCTGGAATAGACCCCATCCAGGTTGATAATCAATGGAAAGTCAAGCCCAGGTCCATCAGGGCAGTGGGTCACATAGACGTATCTTTTCCTAGGCTCCACAGGCAGTGGAACATCCATCTGTTCCTCAGCTGTTCCTTGACCAATGCCCAGCATAGATGTGATCTCACCGGACCATGAACCAGCACAGACCACAGCCATGGCACAGTTGACGTCGATCACTTCTGGACTGTTAGGCATCCTTACCTGGGAATTAATAAAACAAAGATTTTACAACAATGATATAAATACTATTATTTACTTTGGGTAGCCTCATCAGCACTCTTATTCCCCAGGGCCCTGCAATCATAGCATCACTTTGTCTTTAGCTGAGCTACCCTGATAAAGCACTGAAGCATTGACAGAATTTTTTCCTACAGGTTACATGCATACTTGACATAAGAGGACGGAAGCAAATGTAGATCAATGTCTTACCAAATTGTAGGTAAATATCTTGCAAATGATGTCAGTACTATGTTAGGGACTTGAACCCTATACCTTAAAATCTACTACATCACAAAACCAATCCCCTTGGCACCACCTACCTTCACAGACTTGATCCTCTTTCCTTGTCCTGTGTAAAATCCAGGTGCACTCATATTCTTGTCCACTTGGCTACACTCAAAGCCAACAACTTCACCTAGGCAGTACTGTGCTCCCAGAGACTCGGCTTTCTGCTTGAAGGATCTAGTCAGTAGGTACGGATCAAACCAACCTTCATTCTCCAATCCTTTAAGCAAGAAGATAAAGAGAGGTATTGTAAAGGACACTGAAGAAATACTGTTCTCAGAGAGAACAGTCATGCCTGCAGTTTGCAAGATTGTGTCAGATCAAAACTAGTCATCAGTTTCTAATCCTGAAAGCAAGATGAATAGCCACAACAGTGACTATTAAGGTAGAAAGCAATGGAAATCAAGGACCTACTGTCGTCAAGAAGGCTTGTATTCTTGCTTTAAGAATTTTATGCGGAATGGATCAAACCATCATTTTCCAATCCTACATATTTTTAAACAAGGAGTAAATAGCATAATTGGCAACAAGACTGTGGAGGATACATCAACCCTCTGCATATCCAGAGCTCAACATTATAGCAGGTTTTTATTACTCATGGATTCTAAAATTCTAACTCTGGACCCCCATATAACAAAAATGAATACATAATTACAGGGACCTATGTGTACACATCGAAAAAATATCCATGCAGACTCCCCATGAAAAGAAAAAATAGGGTGGAATGGGAGCCCTGGCATATCACAAAAGGAGTCTGCAGATGATATCAGCTTGTGAGTCTCAATGCTCTGAAGCAATTTATGAAGTATAAATCATAGATAAAATCTGCATGACATGACATCAAGACATACCAGTAGTATTCACAATACACCTAAACCTAAATCCACTTACCATAAGCACCAAGTTCAACCCCTTTGTTGTTGATCCAAGGAAATCTTTCTTTCAGTTTAGATGATGACATCAATTCGAGCTTTGCGCCAAGTTCACTGAAAAAAATCATTTTAAAAAAATTTGTAAACAGAGCTATTGCTGCATTCTTTAGAACATATTTTAAGTTAACTATTCCATTTTCAGTTGACCATCTGCCAACTACTGTCGACTATCATCACAATAGTACAATTACATCAAACAATCATTACTAATTAGTTTTCTCCTTTACAAGTGTGCAGAGAACCTGAATTTGAGCAAAATCTATAGAACAATTATCAGCACTAATGACTGCATAAATGATATGAGACACCAAATAAAATATCAAAAGAACAATTGTCATTATTTTTGCCTAAAAATCAATTCAGCAGCCGAAATGTTAAGCCTGAAGTTGGTTCTAAGTCATGTTTTGACAAGAAGAGACCTTACACTTACATGGTCTAACTTGATTCTGAAAGTTAAACTAAACTTTAGGCTGAACTTAAACCTGGGTGGGGTTCAATGTGCGGCTTGCTGTTTAATGGTCTGGAATATAAACTACATGTACCATAGACTCTGTTCTATTTTCTTAAGAACAACACAACTGTGTGTTGGCTCAAATCAAATAGAGCCTAAATGCTTGTCAACTTTATCTGAAATAGAGTACTACACTATCCCATATTTATGACCAAATGACCAAACTAAAGAATATTTTTGAAGCAATGAATACATTTGTAGATGAGCATGCCAGGTAATATGCAAATGATCATCAACAACAACAAAAAACCCACCACCACCAAAATCAAAATTTTGAGGGTTTACTGCAACAAAGGGCTATCTACATTTTTCGGTCAAAATGAAGTTTTGATATCAAAATGATCAATAAGAGATCAGGAACCCATTGGTATTAATGGTTTTTACAGCAAACTTTGCTACAACAGGGTATCACCCAAAGTAGGTATGGCCATCTGCATTAAACCAGTGCTTACAACATAACTTCATTGCAAGTTTTCTCAAAATGGCCAAAAACACAGATAGCCCTTTGTTGCACTAAACTCTCAATTTGTAATAACCTAACTCACGTCTGAAGCTTGAAGTTCTGTTCTAAGATATGAGCACTCTCTGGCGCAGCCAGGGTGAGATATCCTTGATGGTTAAACTGAATGTCTGGTGGGTCTCTGTCATCTACACAAAGGTTTTGCTGAAATTCAAGATGAAGAAACATTGTCAAAATGTATGAGAAAATTGAGGGATACCACAACTCCTACCAAGTAAAGCTCTCATAAAGGAAGGGTGTGTTTCAGAAGGGCTCCGCATTTGGGGGTTTCTTCACTTTCTTTACCTCTTTCTTAAACGTAGATGGAAAGTGCCTTATATAGACTTGGAACGAATTTTATGGTGATTATAGACATTATTTTTGTTCGTTGACTTTTTCATTCGTTTTGATCTTATCGAACTTTTTTCCTCAATTTTCATCAATTTTTCACCACTGTTAAATTTTGAAAAACTCTTCCACGCGCACCAACGCATCATATTCTGCACATCTCAACTGCGTACTGGAGGTCTTCATCACCACCACCTGTTTCTGACTTGTTCATTGTGGCGTCACAATGCCCTCCAGCAGCAAGAAAAAAATCCTCTGGCTCTACAAACAACCACAAGTCTGACGAGGAAAACAACGAGCTGACCAGCTTCTTGCCCTACGAGATGAATTTGGCAAGCTGTCCAAGTTCATCGATAATAAGCTATCGGTCCTCGAACATGCTATTGAAGAAGTTCGCGAAGGTTAGTCGGGAATAGTTCAGTCTATTTCCTTTCTTGATGAGATATTCGAAAAAATGAGAAAAAAGACTGAGAGGACCTCTGTTACTTATAATTTATGTAAATGACATTAAAAAGTCGTCTGATATTCTTTCTTTTATACCCTTTGCGGATGACTCCAATTTGTTCTACACACATCATGATCCTATTGAACTTGTCACTGTTTTAAATGCCGAACTGAAAAAGGTAACGGATTGGATAAAAGCTAACAAACTATCCTTGAATTTGCAAAAAACAGATCATATGATGTTTAGTAATTCACTATCTCACCTGTCTGATCAAATTGTGTTTGATAGCACTACTATCAAATTTTTAGGTCTTACAATTGATAATAAATTATCATGGAATTCACATATCGATAACGTTTGCAAAACCATATCAAGAAACGGTGGAGTTATATATAAAGTTAAGCATGTTCTTCCATTATCAGCACTTCTAGCATTATATTCAACTCTCATTTTACCATATCTAAATTATGGCATTTTGGCATGGGGTAATGCAGCCGGACCTAGGTTAGACAAAATTTTACTCTTGCAAAAAAAGGTTCTGAGAATAATATGTAACGCATCATATACAGCGCATACTGATATATTGTTTCGCCAAAATCGCGTCCTCAAATTCATGATCTGTATCGATTTCAGCTATATCAATTCATGTACAATCTTGATGGAAATGATATGCCATTCGTTTTGAAACAGTTGTTTGTAAAAAAAAAATAGCACTTTACATAGGTATTACACCAAGCAAGCAAACGATTATCATTTACCCAAAACTCGGACGGTTTTTGCCAAATTAAAACTTACCCCTAACTTAAATAGGTTCAAATTTCTTTTGAAGAAACACTTGACTGATCCATACTGTTGTTGATAATTCACTTTGCCTTGTTTTCATTCCATAAACAGTTGTATTCATCTTTAATGTACAGTTCTGTTTATTCCACTCGAAAGGAAAGCTCTTTTTTATCTTGTTTTTTTTGTTTTTTTTGTTTGGAAATGTTAGCTTATATGTATATAATGTACATGAGTTTTGTTAAATAGTTTTCTCCCTCTCTAATAATTTCTTTGATTAGTCAGTCAGTCGTCCAAAGTTTTGAATCCGGTTTTGTCCCCGTGAACGGGGGTGGCCGGATTTACCTCACCCTCGCGGCAATCACCCTTACCCCCTCCCTCCACTTTGCACGATTCAGTGCATCCTCCATCTTCAACCCAACCCTCCTACTCTCCTCCTCCACTTGCACATTCCACGTCTTCTTTGGCCTTCCCCTCCTCCTCGGACCGCTCACCTCGAATTCAAGGGCCCTTCTTAACATGTGCCCATCATCCCTTGATTAATTCATCTAAAATTAATTTTTCATAATTTACATCGTCATATTATTATTCAATTAGGGTACTACATCACACAAGCTAAGCTTTTTAGTAGATCCCCCCACTTATCATTTTGTCACCTTTTAACCCATTCGTGACAGGAATTATTTAAAGCCTAATTTGATCAGCTTTTATTCTTCAAATTGGCAACACCAACATTTTTATTTTATTGCTACATTTTATTTATAAATTGTCATGTATCAGAAATGAATATAAATTGACAGAAATTATGATAAGTCAAAAAGTTGCCAATTTGAAGGGGAAAACAGTGATTTTAAACTTTCTATCACATTGCCAATTTAAGGATTTTAATGTTTATTTTCCTTTAAAAAATCTTCAGCATCAAACAATGAATATTGATGCAACCAAAATGGGCACAGTTTGTGTAGAATTTTTTTGCTCTTTCTGCTCATGCATTTGGTATGATTTTTAGGGCTTTGCATTAAAAGATATTAGGCCAAACCACAAAATGTGGACCTCCGTCACGAATGGGTTAATACCATATGTATATTCTCTGTGTTGCAGTGTCTGTATATACTTGTACATACTGTTGTAATGTCATTGTAATGTGGAATCTCAATAAATTAAATCAAATCGAATCAAATCAACTCCAAATGCACCAATACATCCAATGTTGCTGGTTTTTTAGTCAAACTGAATGTCCGATGGGTCTCTTTTCACCTACACAAAGGTTTTGCTGAGAATCAGGACGAAGTATTTTTCAAAATGTGATTAGCAAAATCAATGGATAATACAAAGTTTTTACAATGTATCAGTTCATTCGCACATGTACATGTACGTGTTGTATTTGGTTCAGGGGTAGTACTCTGAAAAGCATGTTATCTTTTTGTTAAAACAATGTTAATTGTGGTTTTAAAAGATGATCGGGAAAGTCATATTTTTTTATCATTTGGGCAAAGCTGGCTAGACTCACATACAGTGTAAATGTAAAGTTAATAGATAAATCTGCACAAATACCAATGACAAGTGTTTGTTCCCCAGTTTCATTTTATTTGATAATGAACATTGTTTTCCTTATTATAAAACATAAAACAGTTTGCAGAAAATGGTCAAAGGCCTTAAATCTCATCAATAAAACAGTTCATACATCTAGTTAGTAGTTACAGTCTGTGCATAAGCAGATATTAAGGTCCTTTACATGTACCTGTGGAATACGTGCTCAGGAAAATAAAGTGATCATCATTTATCTACAGACATGTCAAGTTCCATGCATTAGGTGTGAGACTCCCACATTGGGGGCTCTTGCTCATCCCCAAAAATCTTTTCTCACACCTACATCACAGCCTATCCCCATATATATTATACACAACGTCTGGTGATCTCACGGTTCCCTGCCTAAAATCTCACGCATTGCTGGTCTTTGACCTTGGCGTCTTTGTATCTACTGTATGCTCTAGCAGTCCATGATATCACAGATCGAAGTATTTTTTTTCAAATGCCAGAGCTAATCACAATCCACCAGCACACTTACAAGTACAAGTGCAGACAAAATAACTGCACACCTTGTAAAAGAACTACATTTTATTTCATATCTGAAATTACAAGGAAATAATACGATTCTCGCTTTCATAATGCATGTGCCACTAACGTCCATAACATGAAAGGTCTATTTTCCCACTCACCAGTCGACAACTATATCCAAGACAATAGACGCCGCAAATGAGTGTTAACCAATTGAAGAAATATTCAACTGACTGAGGGATCCCAAGTGCAGGGAAGAAGAAGGATGAGTTAGTAGAACTAGCAGTGCGAGCCCAGGGAAAATATGAAGCGTTAGAAGTCTGTAATCACTTAGAATAGGAGTAACCATTGCAAATGAACCAAATGAGGGTGCAAGGATTGTGAAACGCCAGAATTGATTGATACTGCAGTAAAGGCCAATAAGTGTTGCCAATTTGAAGAAGATAATCTGATCCACCAAGCCTTTAAATATCCATGTCCTCACAAATACAATAACAACAAAAACAACATAGAAAATAAGATCAACAAAAACATCAAAAGATTTTGCCCTACCTTGATATTCCTGAGAAAGTGTGCACTGTAGAGAGACATGTAGATATTTTCTGGTACTGAAAACTGTTGTCTGATTCCTCCTACTGCTAGGGAACTGGATGCTCTAGTATACTGGAGACAAAAAAAATGTGTAACGAAACATGTTTCATTTTGGGTTAAAAATGAGTATTTAATCGTGCATGGCAGTAGCAGTTAATTTTGTAATTGATTCATTGAGAAGCTGGGTTGAATATTCGTGTTCTATCTTGTTGGGGCCTGCAAAATCACAGTTTTCTATTTATATTGTCTTGACTAGTAATTGATTATGTATTTCATTTGTTTAGTTAAAGGAAAAAAAACCCTACAGAGATTCTAAAGTTATTATTTAGTGGAATATCTTTTGTCTAACTGGTGTGAAATTAAGCCATGTAAGTACTGCCTGGAATTGTCTTGCTACAAATGTAACTTGTTGTTGGGTTGGGTTTACCAATATTGTCATGTACGATATAGTAAGCCTTGCCTAGCCCTGAGGTTTGCCAACCTTGTCGTAAGATAGACCAGACAGAAGTTTTGGGGCCTGATTTTCATGATTCCATGATATTATTGACTACCAGTATACCTGCTGCACCAGAAGACCTGATTATGATGAATCAGTAAAGTAATTGGAAACATATCTGAATGTCTGCTGTTTCTTTATTTTGCATGGTCTTTAGAAATGAGAGTAGTGCATGGTTGTGGAAGAAATTGAATTAAAAGTGAGATGAAAAGGGAGAACCATGCATGGTCTTCGCGCACCATAACCAAAGCAAGAAAACCATGCATGGTTGTGCGGTCCTGAGATGGAGAGAAAAGATGACATGGTCGTGTGGTCTTCCTAGATAAGATAGAAGTGGACATATTCGTGCGGTCTTGGAGAAAGTGACATTGTCGTGCGGTCCTGCAGAAGGTGACATGGTCATGAGAGTAAGCATGGTCATTGCGATGAACCTGAAATAAGAGAAAATTGATCTACACCAAGGACGGTATACTTCGGTCAAAACAGACAACAGGCCTGGGAGAAAAAAGGGCTGTTTGGCTATGAATGAATAAATTAACAAAGACATAACAACCAAACATATAAACATATAAATATATAAACATAAATTAAAAAAGGAAACAGTAAATGGAAGCCAAGAAAGTCAAAGAGAGGATTAAGGAGATAGTATTCAGGGATGTGATACAAATTTTCAATATGCTGCTCTGATTCAGGAATGCTTATCTTGCTTTCAAGCCCAATACATAAATCTTTCAATATTCATTTGAATACACAAACAAACCCTAATTTCTAAATAATGAAAACAAAATGATATTCATCTGTACATAATTAGTGATAACTGTGCATAGTTGCATTCTGTAAGAATCTACAATAGAGACCACCCAAGAAAGGCAAGGAAAGTGACCTTTACATGTACAAGTTGTCTCCAAGTTTCTTCCATGCATGTGTCAAAGAGAAATAATGTTCAAGGGATTGTGGTCTCTAACTCTCTATAGACGGGGTCTTTCATTCTTTCAAAGCAGGTAGTTGCTATAAAAAAGCAGGTTTGACTGTATTTAGATTGCTACAAGAATTCAATATTATATCTTGCATCTTGATCGCAAGTTTACATGACATATTACTCTTCAATGATTCACTTACACTCATGTCCCTCTCGACAACAAGAACGCTTACTCCCGCCTCGGCTTGCCTCCTCAAGAAGTATGCTACGCTTGATCCCATGACCCCTCCACCAATCACAACAACATCTGCGTGCCTAGGAGGTCTGGAAGCAACAAGACTATCACCGTAGTCGGTCCATTTCAATGGATTCTTAGACCTCACGTCCTTCGACACCTTGTCCATGAAACTTGATCGACGAATCTGCTGTTTGAGAAGCAGAGGCAGTCTTCTGAAAGCGGATGCCATTATGCTGCGACGCTGATTCAATGGTTCAAAAGTACCTAAGAAGGTTGTGCGTTCCGTTTTGGTCAGCCTGAGTACCAACAAACATTAATCTTCATGCCAATTCATATACATGTGTTGCAAGCTTGGATGTCTGTTTGGTTCTTATTCAATCTGATACCCATGAAAAAGTTTATCCAGGAGCAGCTTCAATTTCTAGGTTGGTAATCCTTTTCACTTCAGTCCAGTTAGTCCGGTCAACAAAAGCTGCTTCAAATCAATGGGTGGTGCATGACATGTGGATTATTCTTCAATCTGATAACCACTCCAAAAAAAAAATTGATCCAGGTGCAGACTCAAAACCTTTAAGATAGTCTTCTGTATCAACAGTGTATGGCTCCTGTTCTATCTGAAATCACTGAAGACATTTTATCACTTGCCACATAGATAATCTCAGTTTGAAAATTGATTGCTCCATCCAAGTAAACTTCAGAGATGATACAACTGTATGAAAAAAAATAGAGATAAAAATTAGTTGAGATTTGTTTTACCAGATCATGAAGATCAAATATACCCATCAGGCGTTGTAAATATAGGCCAATCTTTCTGTATATCGTAGACTTATTTGTGACAAATTTGTTATTCGTGTACTGTTGAGTACCTGACTCCTGTATTAATCATTTTTTTTCTTCTTAGATATCTTCTATACTTCTGCTATCACTCCCACTATTCCCACTTTATTACTCTGAACAAACAAGAATGGTACAGTGTAAATCAGAAATACAAATTAGAATGATTTATATATAGAATGATAAATGTTTACGTGCAGAGAATGTTTTAATAGGTCATACAGATGACATGTGAGTGACACAGAGACATGTGATAGCTATTAAAATGATATGTCTATAATATCAAAGACTTAGTTGTGATAATTTTTCATTAAAGTTGACTCACATATTTTCACAAAGAACTTCTAAGCAATTTCTGCAATCACTCCCACCACTTTATAACTTGGAACAAACAAGAACTGGTAATAAGAATATCAATAAAAAAATACAGATAAAGATAATTTAAATTTCGTGCAGAACATGTTTTAATAGGTCCTAAAGATCAAAGATACATACGTGTACCTGCCAGCTATCAAAAATATAGACCGACCTACATGTAATATTAAAGACTTGTTTGTGATAACTTGTAGGGTCATGTATTTATTCTTCTTTCTGTTTTTCATTTCCAGTCAGTAACCCCCCCCCCCCCCCCCCCCCCCCCCGTAAGAGGCAAAATGCTGACTGTAATAAAAGATAATAATGCAACTTCTGTAACTGAACTGTTAATGGTAGAGTGTAAATAATCAGTACATTATTATTTAAGCAAACATCTGTTATGATAAAAAGCAATGTGTGTGAAGTTCAAGGTAAAAAACAAGGTTCACTCCCACTTCACAGAGAAAAAGAGAGGGGGGGGGGGAGGGAAGAGTTGTTTACAACATTTATTTTTCATTCTTTTTAAGATGTTTACCGTAATACATGTACAGGTAAAGTGAAGGTGAAAACAGCAATTACAGCATCCAATCAAAATTATTTCAGTAGTTACATGTATGTAAAAAAGGCTATTGTCAGTGTGTGTGATCAAATATTCTGAAAAAAGTTCAATCAGATCTCAAGGTGAAATGTATTTTTGAATCAAAATACTGCAAGGTTCCAAGGTACCCTTGAATTTGGATGTATGCCAAAAAATGGCCTGCATTTTCCGATAAATACCATAATCGGTACTGCAAGTTCAGATAATGGTTGTTTGCGAAAGTCTGAACTGAATTGGAGGCGTGTCAAGTTGTTGAACATTCAGTGTTACTTCCTAATCCTGAATGCATTCAACTTTGATTCAAGGTACTCCACTGGAGCTGATATAACTCACATGCACACAGGAAGCACTGGTGCAGGTGGGCTGTGCAAATTTATGTGGCTACCCAATTGTATAGCTGATAGCTAAATCAGTCACTAATCATAATCACTACAATAATCAACAAATTTTTGAAAAATATTTCCTTTTTACAACCTACATGTAGGAGTAGGATAAAATATCTTATTTACATCTAGCCTATTTACATCCCATTCCTTCAATTGGATATCAATTATCTTGATCAAGTGAAATTCTCATTTTTATTTTTATTTTTTGATCACCGCTCTTGCTCCTCTGAAGGTCACACGAGTTTAATAGAGAACACTACTTGCCTATTGTCAGCAATTTCCCCTTTATATATATATATATATATATATATATATATGTGTGTGTGTGTGTGTGTGTGTGAGACAATTGAGAGAATAATAGCGTAGCATGAATCAAAGTTCCCCAGAGCTGTCCTACCATTTTGGAAATTCTTGCAAAGGTTGAACAAATGTCTCTGCCGGGAATCGAAACAGGGCTTTTGGCTATGAACGCCAATGCCTTAACCACTAGATCACGGAGACGGGCCAGTGGTTTCGGCAACTCCAAATTTGCTCAACTGACAGACTGACAAATCTTCAACCCTCACTGATTAATTCCTTTGTTGGAGGCAGATGAGTTTCGAACAATGACCTGCCGCACACATCAGCTGGATCCGAGCGAATGCTTTGGGATACATGTATATGTTGGAATAATTAACATTTTGTGATCAAAAACATATACAACAGCTTTGGCAACTCTCATAGAAATAAATACATGTGAGACAATTGAGAGAATAATAGCGTAGCTTAAATCAAAGTTCCCCAGATCTGTCCTACTATTTCGGAAATTTTTGCAAAGGTTGAAAAAAATCTCCGCCAGGAATCGAACCCAGGCTTTTGGCTATGAACGCCAATGCCCCATACACTAGACCACGGAGATGGGCCAGTGGTTTCGGCGACTCCAAATTCGCTTAACTGACAGACTGCCAAAGCTGTTGTATATGTTACATGCCATCAGCAGCGGTCATCATATACTTTGACAAATCGGACAGGGAGCTCGGCCAGGCACGGGGCATCCTGACAAGAATGCCGTGTCAGCCAGCGAGGCGAACCGTGTCTGTCACAGTACATAGTAAGAACGGCAAACCCAGAGAATAGGGGACCGGAATGCGCGCGCATGCCATTTGTACTGTGCAGAGATCGGCAGCATCAGCCGAAAGTCAGGGTACGTGACAAGTCCATGATCAAGTTCAAAATGATTTTAAAATATGTTTTAATCAAGTAATTATGTTCTAATATATTACATTGTCCTCTTGGCTTTCAAATGTGTGATTATGTGGTGAAAATCATTTTGATTTTTGCCAGAAATGTTCTCTAACTCATAAATGTTTCATCCATAAGTCTTGTGCAGATCGTCCCCCTTGCCGCCGACTCTGCCGCTGCCACCGGCTGCATTTGTTTGCACACAAATGAATATGTGCACGCCTTCCGGTCCCCTATTCTCCGGGTTTGCCACAAGAACTTGGTATAGATGCATAGATCTATACATGCTATATAAATTTAGAAAAACTACATAATACTGCTGGTAGCTTGAGCTAAAAAAAAGACATCTCATGACAATGCCCCCTTATATTATTACATCTAAACTTTCTAATTTTAATGTAAAGTCAATCATCAATCTTCAGTCAAATGTTTAATTTATCAGGGTACCTAAGAAAAGGTCGTGAATGCTTTTATTTTACAATGTTTTATGCACCTAGAATCTACATGTACCTCGTTGTGTGCTTACTATCAACATATGAAACATTAACACAGCTAAAACTAAGTAAAGCTTACAGTTACAGTACAACGTCTGAGTGACGCGAAGTCCACGGGTGAAGCTGATCCCGAAGGCGAAGCTGATCCACTCTGAAGCATGGAAGAGGAGAAACTGGAGTGGAGGAGAGCAGTTGTAACGTTAGGGTCTAGTCTCTAATAAGTTAAAACAAACCTTATTCGTTAGTAGGAAGCAATAGAGTTATGGAATCCCGTGAAAAATGCCCAGACTTGAGTACATTTAACAGATGTGATCTTAAATAAAGTGTGCCTTGAAAAATAATAACACGATCAGTCATATACTGTCAGTTAATTCGACTTGCGGTGACTAAATGAATGCCAGTCAACGTTCTTCGATTCTTCGATATCACGCATGTTACTAGATCTAGTGAATTTCAGCTACTAGTACCTAGTACTATAGTATACAGTATACAGTATACCAGGTGCAGCACAGCCTAGCCTAGCGCACAGCCCGAATGGACCGAGCCGATCCCATCTAGCCCTTTCCATCAAATTTGGATATTTTTTTCATGCATGAATCTTCACTTTGGGGAAAATAATAATCAAATTTTATTTAATCGGTAATTAAGTACAATTTAAATGCCTTTGTAAAATCAAATATAGAAATATTTATCTGCAGAATTAGCAATAGTGTTTCAGATTAAGACTACTTTAAGAGACGCGCCCCCGACAAACCTCCAATCCAGTCTCGTCGACGTCTAGGCCTAGCCTAGGGGGGTGCGTGACGTTGCCTCCGCTCCACGAACATGAATGCATTAGGCCACGGCCCCACCTCTTTGCACAGAACCCAGGGGCGTCGCTAGAGGGGGGGGGGGGGGGGGGGGGGTGACACCCCCATCGCCCCATTAAAAATTCTTGTCGGCAAATTCGTGATCGCTGTCGGCAAAAAAAAGAGAGGGAGAGAGAGAGAGAGAGAAAGAGAAAGGAGAGGGAAGAGGAAGGAGGGGGGAAAAAGAGGAGTTAGGTGCCCAAATAGAGTCATATTCGGTTTATTTGCTTGTGCATTTTGACGACGAAATAAACTGGTTATACGAAAGAGAGCATATTTTTCCTCACTCGCTGCGCTCGCTCGTATTATATTTAGATACAGGGTGTTTTCGGAAAGCAAACACTTGGGGCAAGTGAGATAAACAAATATGTAATTCAGATATCTTGGGGCCCATCATGTATTGATGAAGAATTATCACTTCTATACCATAAAAAGAGTGTATGTATTTTTCCTCGCTCGCTGTGCTCGCTCGTATAATATTTAGATACAGGATGTTCCTTGAAAGCAAATAGATTAGGTAGGAGAGGTGATCAAATATATCAAAATAGGTATCTTAAAGGCCCATCGTGTATTTTGATGAAGAACTTTCACTTCTCCATCATGAAAAGGAGTGCATGTATATAATTTTCCTCGCTCGCTACGCTCACTGTTATGATATTCAGATACAAGATGGATAGGGGAAAGCAAACGAATTCGGCAAGCGAGGTGACCAAATGTACCTGTTTAAGTTAGATATCTCATGGTTAATAATACCATCTTGTATTATTGCTTCTACCATAAAAAATAGTATATAGATTTTTCCTCGCTCGCTGCGCTCGCTCGTATAATATTAAGATTTTAGGATGGTCTTTGAAAGCGAATGAATCAGGCGAGAGAGTTGACCAAATATATAATTTAATTATCTTTAAGCCCATTATGTAGTTTGATGAAGAACTATCACTTCTAAGAAAGAGAGTGTATATTATTCCTCGCTCGTATTATATTTAGATACAGAATGTTTTCGGAAAGCTAACACATTCGGCAAGGGAGGTGAACAAATATGATTTAGAAGGAAATTATGATAGAGGCACACAAATGAACATGCCTCGTGGGCTTTATACGGTTGAATTTGTCGACGTTGGTCGTCGGCAATCGGAGACATTTTTTGTCCGCAATCTGGCCTCTGCACCCCCCCCCCATTAAAAAAAAAGTCTAGTGACGCCCTTGCCTGCAACAGCAACGCTTGTCTGGAAAAATCGAAAAGATCCATCCATCCATGGATCCTACTAGAACAGGATCCATGATCCATCCATGGCATCAAGGATGGTCACGGCAGTGCTTCTTTCAGAGTGGGGGGGGGGGGGGCGAAAATGGACGCTTTTTAAGGGGGCACTAACAAAGGATGAACACAAGGGAAAACAGCGTTTTGAGGCGTTGGTATACTCCTACATTCTATTCAACACACTTTTTAATTAGATTGAATAACTTTTTTTATAATCTTTTTAATGATAACTAGCTTTGATTACTCATTTGCAGCGCTAGTGACCCGCAAAGCGAACTAGCAAAAATGCTTAGTATTTTCTTCTTTTTTTCTGCATGAGAACCATTGCATGATTTACAGTGACTTCATGATACAGATGCCCCAAATTCTAGGCTCTTCGCTATCATTGTTATTTTTTATGGGCCTACATAACCCGATCGTTTTCCTTATTAACTAAGCTATTATTTTCAGTGCATTTTTAGTACTATCACGACCATTATGAGAGAATAAAGGGCACTGAAATGGGGCACTTGTATCATAATCAAACTGATCGCTCATTAAGAGTGAAACGGGAAACTTATCAGATTCGATGGGTTATCGTATAATAATAGGCTACACCTCTATAATCAGGGGCGGCGCTACGGGGGGGGGGGGTAGGGGAGAAAGCGAATGCCCCCAATGATTTTTCAAGTTAGTGATTTTAAAAAAAAAAAAGAAAAAAGAAGAAGGTGGGAAAAGAGAGGCCTGGGACTTTCCCCTGGTCTTTCATATTTATTTCTTTGTCTATTTTTGTTTTTCCCCTTCCTCCTTTTCTGTATTTCTCTTTCTATTCCCTTCACTTTCATTTTCGTTTTATTCATTTTTTAAATGTCAATTGTCTGAGAAGTATTTTAGAATTGCTGTCTATAATACGAAAACACATGCCTATAAGATGTGCTAACCACACTGATCGTATAGAATAATCCTTGATAGCACGATGGAAGGCTCTTACCATCCACTGAAAGGTTTAAAACGCTTCCTTGGGACTAATGTCACAAACAATGGGCCCATTAAAGCGTCCGTTATTTTGCACGACATAAAGAGGTAGTAATCTTTAACACTGCACCTTCATAATTCTGATTTCATGTACATGTACTACGAGATTCCAGCTTTCCATGCAGAAAATCAGTGAGCGCCATCATTCTATTTAGCACTGAAACTTATGCAGGAATCCATGATATTAGATAGTAAACACCATACTTTGGAGCTGTCTGTGTACCTGATCTGATTAAAAAAATACGGAGAAAACTCTCCGTTCTACGTGACTGTACGTTGAGCTATTGAGTACAGTTGGATGACACTGTCCCTTAAAGCAGTCTATTTTTTATTTTTTTTAAAATAATATTTTATTTCCTTCCTCTTGCCATACATTCACTGTGATCATCGATACAAGATACATTCATGAACATTCTACTCTCAATCATTTGATTACATGAATTGAAAAATAATAATTCATTAAAATATCACTCAATAACCATACATAAATCTTAAATCATACATGATTATAATTATATATTTTTTTAAATTTTGAAATAAAACAGCTTATAATCAAGATAATAACTGAGGAAGGCACATATAGTTCACTGGAGGAAAGTCAAGTTTCAAGTTTCAATTTTATTCAGACCTTCAAGAAAAAGGTACATGAAATCATCAACTAAACAATATACAAACAGCGGTCAATATTTTGTATTGCATAGAATAGCGCCATCTCTTGATATATTCATATCGTACACATAATGTGAGTTAATCACAGTTCTAACTAAATTTAGAACTATGTTTTAGTTCGTTGAAGTTCATCCGGAGAACGTATGTAAATGTAAGGGGGGGGGGGATGAATTAACCTAATGTGTACAAAGAGATCTAGGGAGTGGACAATCTGATTCAGATCTGATTTGAGCAATCTCTAACTCTTTAGCGCATTTGAATTCTATTGGCTATAATGTAACTGATGAATAAGAGGTGTGAATCAATAAAGTTTAATATAGGCCTAAGCCATATAGTAAGCCTATATCACTTGGAACTCTAAGGGCCCTCTTGCCTTGCTGGGCACCACCAGAGTTCTACCAATGCACTCCAGGCCATTGACTCTGCGAATGCGGCAATCCCCACCCACCAGCTCACCGTTTTACACGTCAATTAATTTCCAATTTTCAAACGCATAGTCACCCTCAAGTAAAGTCGTAGTTTTCAAATCAAAGATAAGATGGAATAACACCTTTGAACAAAATCAGAAACTGAATAAGAAAGTCATGGCTATATGAAATTATATATATATATATATATATATATATATATATATATACATAATATTATATCATGGTGCGTGAAACTCTGAGTAGCGATTTAATAAAGTACTGATGAACCACACGTCAACTGTGTAACTTGAATTTATTATATATATATATATCACTTCTATGTGTATATTATTTTGTCTGTTCGTTTCTTATCTGTTCAGACCTGATGAAGGCCATGTTGGCCGAAAGCTTGCCAATACAATAAAAGGACATGATCGAGAGCTACGTCAGCTTCATTCCATTTATTTTCTTTCACTCTCTACTAAAATGAAGCACTGCACACGTTTTGCGAGGGGACATCTTTCTTTATATATATATATATATATATTACATTACCATGTTTGTGAACAACTCTCAATAAGTTTTGTTCAAACATAATTAAAATTTTTCATTTTGCTTAAGATTTCCAATTTTCATAAGTCAAACTCAAGATATATTATGGAGGATCGAGTTCTCCACAAAATATTTGGGATGAATGACAATGAAAACATCTGTTCTTCAAGGAAAGAAAGAATATTGTCGCGTGCCTCCTCCTCCAGCACGTAACTTTGAGCTGTACTATGTCTCAAAGTGGTGGTCTGGGGGTTAGGAGTCGGCTCGCTTTCCGAACTATACTCCCTGGTAGTAATTTTGACATTTTGGCCGCTTTGATCGGCCATCCCTAAGGTTTTTATTTGATGTTTATTATATAGGTCCGAGCGGTAAGACTACACCTTAGGAATAGTTTCCAGGGATATTACTGGGATGGTTCGTTTAGTCAAAGTATATGACTTGGGAAACTTTGGTGGGAAATTATGAATTTGTTATGTGAACCACACTCAGAGAAAATAATTATGTGAAGAAGTCTGTTTACCACACTTCAGAGAAAATAATTATGTGAAGAAGTCTATTTACCACACTCAGAGAAAATAATTATGTGAAGAAGTCTAGTTATGACACTCAGAGAAAATGAAACAGTTTCTTTGGACTCAGATTTTAGATTTTGAACAGGAAAAACAAAACAAGTGTAACTTTTATTCAGATATTTACATCGGTATCAACTCGCCACTGTTACATTAATTCTTTACTATCTGTAATATTTCAATAATTCATTTCATTATGAATATCCCTATTTAAATAATTCAATTTATTTCAATGCAATGTATCTAGTTATTATATCGGGTTCTAGTTCTATACTTATAGCTGAAAATCTCTTAAGTTATTATTTCTAGGGATAGTCATATCTAATAGCTTCCATAGACAATTGCTTATTGGTTTGGGGGGGAATAGACGATTAACTGTTTGAACGAAGAAAAGTTAAGTCAACAGTTCAGGGCCATATTGTTGAGTCTTGGGTGTGTTATACCTGTTAGGCTTATGAGAGAGCCAAGTGAGGTAACCCGGGGGAAATGAAGGCAAACGTTTAATGACAGCTTCTTATATTTATACGCTTATTGCGGACGTAGGGGAAAGTGCGCTGAATTCCTATATACCAAAACTGCGCTGCGCCGAGAATGCACAATGCACAAAACCTGTGCTAGATTGTCTATGGAAAATTGCGTTTTATAAATCTAAAAATGCATTAGACAGTAAATGGTTCATCTTACATACAAGATCAGATTAATTTACATCGACTTAAGTCATTATCACAAGACAAAAGTAGAGCAAATAAAAGTTATATATATAATTCTCCAGTTTAACTGAGATAAAGAGTGTCGCCAATCCTCATACTTACACGTCACGCGCAGCCGCGCGTAAGTGCTAGCAAGACTTAGCTTTGATCCTTCTTGAAGGAGATTTTTATCGTAAATTACACTATATCTTAGTAAATACTGGTTTATAAGTAAGAGTATTAACGTTCTTAGTTGAGAAATTTATAAAGTCAATACATCAGTAATCATTTCTTTTATCATCTGTCTTAGTTTACTAATTATCTCAGGAAAAGCATCAATTTATCGAATCCTTTGGATTAAAAGACAGACTTATGACGTCATTTGGTTAATGAGAAACAGAACTCCTGCGGAACGATTCCAAAGAGAAAATTGAAATATTTCTTGCCTAGAGAAACTTTACCAATCCGTATTTACTCAATTTTTCTATTACAAATTTGACTTAAAAGACCTCTGTTATTTTGTATTCCTTAATTTAACTGCAAAAAGATTTACGAGCTTTGAAGAGTTTTTAAGCTCGACGCGCATCGCTGTGCTGCGTCATAGCAATTAAGCAAAGTTGCCAAAGTCGCGATTGTTTCCGGAATACGCGCTTGCACAGTTCCGTTTATAAAAAGAATGCATAAGAACTAAAAATCACGCCATAATAAGGATAGGTATCAACACTCCCTAGGCAAGAATTCATAAAGGCTTTGGAAGTCAATAATTAAAATCTTAACAGGAGGAGGGCGGAACCTTACCGGAGGGAGATGTGAAAACAAGGTAAGAGGTGAAATTACTGGTTTTATAAATATTTCAAGAGTAAGAGTGCTAACTATATTGAAAGCTTGATAATAACAAAACGCAGGTTTGTTACACAGCCCTCCTCTCCGTGAAAATGCGTCCTCGCATTTCTATTACATAACATCATGTGATAATATTTTTAGAATTAGTATCCTTCTTGGAGTTAAGTATGATATGTAGATCCAAGTTCATCCCAGGCAAAATATATATACAAAGTGTAATAAAGAGAATATTAATAGGTTATTTGAAAGAATAAGGCTAATGCTTCTTGAGGCCACCTGTTCGCATACCTCATTGCTCTCTCTTATTCATAAATTACAACCAATATCATCATCATCATCATCATCAATCAATCAATCAAATGCTCATAGTCCAATACTTATATACAATCTTCAAGAAGCATTGGCTGTTCCTTCCAAATACTTCCAAAATACCACTCAGTCTAGTGGTGAATTTACATTTTTGCAAGTTAATTTGAAAAACTCCAAAGAAGTGATGCTCAAAAACAAACGTGAGCGTGATAATAAGTAAGTACCTAAAAAGAATAACTATTCAGTGGCGTTACAAATATCATATACATGTATATATACAAGCACCGAAGGAAGGAAGAAAATTAGGCAAAGATATAAGAAGTAAAGGACAGATAGATGGATAGAAAAGAGGAAAAGTGAGATAGGGAAAGATATAGTTTAAGGAACATCCATCCTTCAGTGAACAACATCTCAATCGCTTATAATGCAGGAAGTAATTTTTAGTAGAAATAGTTTGGTGGATGCCTTTTCCTTTGGGGATATCGTCTTTCATCATGCTCTTCGTTGAGATTGCTTGTAATTCTACCGTCATTATCTTCTGTAGATGTGTCACCGGGGTTAGGATCTACTGATTGTTTCTCTTGTCGATTCCAGACCTGGGGTTCAGGTCCTTCAAAGGGTTTGAGTCGGTCGAAGTGTACTACATTAGGTTTACTCTTGGGTGAGTATTGGATACGATAAGTAACATCAGAGAGTTTGGTTATGATTTTGTAGGGTCCTGTCCATTTTAAGGACAGTTTGGGGTTAAGTCCTTTCTTCCTTGTGTTGTAGCGGAGCCACACGAAGTTTCCTGGTTCATAGAGTTTTCCGTGTGTCTGTTTGTCATAGTTCCGTTTCTGTCGTCGTAGTTCAGTTTTGCTCTGTTCTTGGACTCTTAGGTAAGTTCTCTCTAATCGTTCTCTTAGTTCTTCGGTGTAGTCTCTTTCTGTGTCTTCTGTTGGTTCTTTGTACATTATATCTACTGGAAGAGTTACTTCTCTACCAAACATCATCATGTTTGGTGTTTCTTTGGTTGTTTCATGCATGGTACTGCGGTAAGCGGCTGTTACCATTGGGAGATACTTATCCCAATCTCTCTGGTGTTTTTCTGGTTCTAGCATAGTAACTAGTATGCTAACTAAAGTTCTGTTGAACCTTTCTACCATTCCGTCCGACTTCGGATTATAAGCCGTGGTTCTAGTCTTGCGGATTCCAAGAAGTTGGCAAAGTTTCTGGAATATTTTTGACTCAAAGTTTCGACCTTGGTCTGTATGGATTTCTTCTGGAATTCCATATCTACAAATGAATTCGTCAACTAGTTTTTGACTAACTGTTTCTGCTTTCTCATTAGGAATGGCATAAGCTTCGACGAACTTGGTGAAATAGTCAGCAACTACAAGTATGTACTTATTGTCATTGTCAGTGGTTGGAAGAGGTCCCATTATGTCTAGGGCGATTCTTTCCATTGGACCTCCCTGTACTCTTTGCTGAAGAGGGGCACGTCTCTTTCTTCCGCCTGGTTTGTTTCGACTACAAGTTGGGCATTTTCTAATGAATGATCTGATATCATTCCTCATTCCTACCCAGTAAAATCGGGGTTGCACTTTACTAAGTGTCTTATTTATCCCGAGGTGTCCTGCTGTAGGTGCCGAATGCAGTTCTTGTAATATTTCTTCTCTCATGTCCGTTGGTAGTACTATACGCCAATTAATTTGTTTACCATCGGTTGATTCCCATTTTCGATAGAGGATTGAATCTCTAACCTCTAACTGATCCCAATGCCCAAGCAATACTTTGACTTTGGGAGGTAATCCTGAGATTTCATCTCGTGATGGTTTTTGTCCTGATTCCATGAATTCTATTATGACCTTCAGACATTGGTCATTCCTTTGTTTCTCCTTTAGTCTCCGAAGGAAGCTTCTGTCTGTGAATTGTATCACGTTTGCTTTGCCTTCGTTTGTCAATTCCATGTGAACTCCTGTCACATCTTCCGACATCATGTTCATGTCCTGATTTCCATGTTTTATTTGTTCAGTACTATTCCTTAATTCTTGAAGTCTCAATACTTCGTCTGCGGGTTCTATGTGAACTCTTGTCACATCTTCCAACGTCTCACTTGTGACGGGATTTTCATACCCTCTTTGTTTAGTACTGATGTTCTGTTCCTGAAGTCTCACTTGGTTTACTAATTCATCAATTTCTTCATTACCGCATTGTCTACAAGGTTTTCGAGATAACGCATCTGCGTTAGAATGACTACGCCCGGCTCGGTGGATGATTTCAATGTCATATTCTGAAATTACTTCTAGCCATCGAGCTAGCTGTCCTTCCGGTTGTTTGAAGTTTGTGAGCCACCGTAGTGCTCCGTGATCTGTTCTAACTATTACGTGCCTACCATATAGGTACTGGCGGAAGTGTTTTAGATAGGTTACTACGGCGAGTAGCTCCCTGCGAGTTACGCAGTAGTTTCGTTCAGCCTTGCTTAGTATTTTACTACCGTAAGCTATCACACGTTCTTGTCCATCTTGAACCTGTGAAAGGACTCCTCCTATACCGTCCTTACTTGCGTCAGTGTCTAGAATGAACTGACCTTCTGGGTTAGGATATGCCAAGATAGGGGAAGTTATTAGTCTTTGTTTCAATTCATCAAATGAGGCCTGGCAGACAGGACTCCATACGAACTGTCCGGCACGACCTTTCTCGGTCAATTGATGAAGTGGTTTGGCAATCTTGGCGAATCCTTCTACGAAACGCCTGTAGTACGACGCGAGGCCTAAGAAACTTCTTACTTCGCTGACATTGGTTGGTATAGGCCAAGTTCTAATTGCCTCGATTTTGTCTGGTTGGGTTGATACCCCTTCGTTTGATACGTCATGTCCGAGATACGAAACTTTAGTTCTGAAGAGATGGCGTTTTGATGCCTTCAACTTAAGGTTCGCTTGTCTTAGCCGATAGAATACTTGTCTTAATCTAGATAGTTCTTCGGGGATGCTCTTACCGAAGATGATAAGGTCGTCTAGATACACGAGTAGTATCTCCCATTGGAGACCTAACAAGACCTTGTCCATAAGTCTTTCGAAAGTGGCGGGGGCATTACATAGCCCGAAAGGCGTGACATTCCATGCATATAGTCCGCCGTTGGCCAAAAATGCTGATTTGGCTTTTGCGTCCTTGTCCAAACCTACCTGCCAATATCCACTGGCCAGGTCCAAGGTTGAGAACCATTTTGTGCCTGATAATGCATCAAGTGTTTCGTCAATTCGTGGTAAAGGATATGCATCCTTGATTGTTACGTCATTCAATTGTCTATAATCTACGCAGAATCTTTGAGTGCCGTCTTTCTTTTTGACCAAAACTACATTGGAAGCCCAAGGGCTGTCGGTTGGTTCTATGATTCCTTTGTCTAACATTTTTGTTACTTGTTCTTTGATTTCTTCTCTTTGTCCCAAAGGGTGTTTTCTTGGCCTTTGTCTTATTGGTCTCTGATTGCCGGTATTAATGTGATGCTGTACTAGATTGGTCCTTCCTAGCTCGCCGTCATTCTTGACGAAGATGTCTTGGAATTCTGTTAAAAGTTCTGTCACTTCCTTATGATAGGATTGTGGTAGTTGTTCCGTGCTTCGATTTAGCAGGTCTTCCAAGTGTTCTGGTATGTTTGGGGTATTTTCAGTCTTGTGTGGTGTTGATTTTTCAATATCTTTATTATTAATAAGGGAGATGGTTCCCAATCTTGTGTTCTTCCGTATGACTTTGTTTGAAGTTGAGGGGTTGAAGACTCTTACTGGTATGAGTTCTCTAGTCTCTACCACTGTTCTTGCTACAATTATTCCTTTCTTTGCTAACTGATACTTAGCATCCTCGGCTTCAAATAAGCCAATTTGGTTGTGTCTAAGGTTCCCTTGAGTCTTTGCCATTATGATGGCTTCATGGCCCGCCGGAATGGTGGTGGTTTCTGCCGAACTTACTCGGCAGATCAGACTTTCTCCGTCTTCTTTTACACAATCTACATTACCCCATTGAGTTGATATTTGTAGATTCTTAAGATCAATGGTAGCTCCCATATTAGTCAGAGTATCTAATCCTAAGATTCCGTCGTTGCTTATATTAGCAACTAGCAAATTAGTAAAGGCTTTACATGGGCCAATGTCTAGTTCAAGAGTCACTTTACCGTGTATGGTCAGGGGTGATCCGTCTGCTAATCGTGCAGTTCTTTCCGGTGGTCTCATTGGGGGTTGTTTGGTTTTAGGAAATTCCTCATATATTTTATACGAAATATATGAATCTGTAGCTCCTGTGTCAATGAGAAAGTTGTATTTCTTTTTATTAATTGTTACAGGTAGGAAAAGACCATCGATATTATTTGGATTAATGGTGGGGATTCTGCCTTGATGTTTGTTTGTTTCAGTTTGTTGGGCCTTGTCTACTGATGGTTGTTTGGCCGCGCCATGGCCCCTTGGGGCGACCAGTACTGGTTTGACTGTTGTGGTTGAGTTTGGTTCTGATATTGGTCTTGGTTTCCTTGGTAGTTCGATGCGTGTGGGTTTTGACGCCGAATTTGTGTGTCGTTTAGCTTCTTGTGACATCTCTTTGCAATGTGGCCTGGTTCGTTACAATAGTAACAAGTTCTTGTTTGTGGTTTTGCTTCTTCTTTCTTGTTTGGAGGTCTGGTCTGTACTCTCACTATGTCTCGGTTAAGTTTCTTCTCTATATTTTCCATTGCTTTGTGTACGGCTCTCTCGACGGCCGTATCAATAGTTGTTTGGATATTATCTACATCTTGTCCATCACAGTTAATAATTCGATTGTAGGTAGTCTTTTTCCAGCCTCCACGTTGAGACTCGGTTTGAAGAAATGTCTCGGTTGTGATGGCTGCTTCGATCATTTCATCCAAGGTCTGAGCCTTAGCATGAAAGATTCCCATTCTTATTTCAGGATGCTGAATAGCATCTGCGAAATGGATTTTCGCAAGTCTGTCAATTCCGTCACTGTCAAAGTTTGGGTAGGCTTTTGTAGTGAGTTCTCTGATTTTCCTACCCAGTTCTTGGAGAGATTCATTTGAACGTCGTTTATAGTTCCTGAGTTCTAGTAGGTAGCTTTCAGCTTGTTTTGCACAGGAGAATCTGAAAGCAAGTTTGGTTTTCATTTCTTCATAAGTCCATCTTCTTCCTTTTTGTTCTTCCAGTAGTCGCAGGGCGGGGCCCCTTAGACTTGCTGAGAGATATTTGACAGAGTCTTCTTCTGTCCATTCGTTGATTAGACGACATGACTCGAAATGAGCAACATAATCTCTCCAGTCAATGCTGCCATCATATTTGTCAGGCATAAGTTTTGGGCGAAGAGATTGTTCTTGGTTTTCTTGTTTCTTCATAGTTTCTAGATCTTGATAATTCTCTTCTTTCTTCTTGTCTTTGCTTCTTGTGAGATTCTTGGTTTCTTTTTCATTCTCATAGTTATCCTCGACCGGTTGAGGATGTTGAGGATATATGCCATATTTCGGGTGGAAGGTGATTTCATTGTCTGTTGGAGAAGTGTCTGACGTTTCTTCCAATGAGGATTCAGAGTTGGCCCTTTGCCTTCTGGGTTTCTTCTTGTTACTTTTAGTTCTCATCATTTGTTCTATCAAGTTAGTTAGATGGGAGAGCATACGAGTCGTTCTACTTTTTCTTCGTTTGTTGGATTCTTTGGAGGTGTTACTAGATTCTGAGTGATCAGTTTCTACGTTCTTTGTGACTTTTCCTTCATAATTTCCGTTTGTTTCCATCCCACTCCTGACACCAATTTTGTCGCGTGCCTCCTCCTCCAGCACGTAACTTTGAGCTGTACTATGTCTCAAAGTGGTGGTCTGGGGGTTAGGAGTCGGCTCGCTTTCCGAACTATACTCCCTGGTAGTAATTTTGACATTTTGGCCGCTTTGATCGGCCATCCCTAAGGTTTTTATTTGATGTTTATTATATAGGTCCGAGCGGTAAGACTACACCTTAGGAATAGTTTCCAGGGATATTACTGGGATGGTTCGTTTAGTCAAAGTATATGACTTGGGAAACTTTGGTGGGAAATTATGAATTTGTTATGTGAACCACACTCAGAGAAAATAATTATGTGAAGAAGTCTGTTTACCACACTTCAGAGAAAATAATTATGTGAAGAAGTCTATTTACCACACTCAGAGAAAATAATTATGTGAAGAAGTCTAGTTATGACACTCAGAGAAAATGAAACAGTTTCTTTGGACTCAGATTTTAGATTTTGAACAGGAAAAACAAAACAAGTGTAACTTTTATTCAGATATTTACATCGGTATCAACTCGCCACTGTTACATTAATTCTTTACTATCTGTAATATTTCAATAATTCATTTCATTATGAATATCCCTATTTAAATAATTCAATTTATTTCAATGCAATGTATCTAGTTATTATATCGGGTTCTAGTTCTATACTTATAGCTGAAAATCTCTTAAGTTATTATTTCTAGGGATAGTCATATCTAATAGCTTCCATAGACAATTGCTTATTGGTTTGGGGGGGAATAGACGATTAACTGTTTGAACGAAGAAAAGTTAAGTCAACAGTTCAGGGCCATATTGTTGAGTCTTGGGTGTGTTATACCTGTTAGGCTTATGAGAGAGCCAAGTGAGGTAACCCGGGGGAAATGAAGGCAAACGTTTAATGACAGCTTCTTATATTTATACGCTTATTGCGGACGTAGGGGAAAGTGCGCTGAATTCCTATATACCAAAACTGCGCTGCGCCGAGAATGCACAATGCACAAAACCTGTGCTAGATTGTCTATGGAAAATTGCGTTTTATAAATCTAAAAATGCATTAGACAGTAAATGGTTCATCTTACATACAAGATCAGATTAATTTACATCGACTTAAGTCATTATCACAAGACAAAAGTAGAGCAAATAAAAGTTATATATATAATTCTCCAGTTTAACTGAGATAAAGAGTGTCGCCAATCCTCATACTTACACGTCACGCGCAGCCGCGCGTAAGTGCTAGCAAGACTTAGCTTTGATCCTTCTTGAAGGAGATTTTTATCGTAAATTACACTATATCTTAGTAAATACTGGTTTATAAGTAAGAGTATTAACGTTCTTAGTTGAGAAATTTATAAAGTCAATACATCAGTAATCATTTCTTTTATCATCTGTCTTAGTTTACTAATTATCTCAGGAAAAGCATCAATTTATCGAATCCTTTGGATTAAAAGACAGACTTATGACGTCATTTGGTTAATGAGAAACAGAACTCCTGCGGAACGATTCCAAAGAGAAAATTGAAATATTTCTTGCCTAGAGAAACTTTACCAATCCGTATTTACTCAATTTTTCTATTACAAATTTGACTTAAAAGACCTCTGTTATTTTGTATTCCTTAATTTAACTGCAAAAAGATTTACGAGCTTTGAAGAGTTTTTAAGCTCGACGCGCATCGCTGTGCTGCGTCATAGCAATTAAGCAAAGTTGCCAAAGTCGCGATTGTTTCCGGAATACGCGCTTGCACAGTTCCGTTTATAAAAAGAATGCATAAGAACTAAAAATCACGCCATAATAAGGATAGGTATCAACACTCCCTAGGCAAGAATTCATAAAGGCTTTGGAAGTCAATAATTAAAATCTTAACAGGAGGAGGGCGGAACCTTACCGGAGGGAGATGTGAAAACAAGGTAAGAGGTGAAATTACTGGTTTTATAAATATTTCAAGAGTAAGAGTGCTAACTATATTGAAAGCTTGATAATAACAAAACGCAGGTTTGTTACAATATGTGAAATTCTGGGTGAAATTCTGTGTACAAAATCTGTTGAGAGCTGTCCACAAATTGAAATTATCAGACTACCAATACTAGCTGTCAAAAACAGAAAATTTCACATAGGTGCATAATAATTATAGCTTTCTTATTCCGCCAATTAAGTGTCCGATTTCGTTCGAACTTTCGCCGCTGTTTTATTCTGTCTTAGGCTTAGCCTTGATTTAAAGACTACTTGACATGAGTGTGTTGGTTTCCTAAATGATCTCACTCCAATGATAGGTTTGCAGTGTTCACCGAGTAAAACTGGCAAAACATTGAATTAGTGCAGCCTCCAAGATCTAAGCTCCGTCTTCAATGAATTCGGATTTTTTTGTTTTAATTTAATAGAAACATAAAAATCTAAAACACAGGATGTACGCTTGTCAATATCTTATCCTCATAGTCATACAGGCAAACTAGTACCAGTTTACCACTTAACACTCAAAATATACTGTGAGATTGTCAGAATAGTCGTGAGGGATGCTTTCTTGATTTTTGCACAGGGGAGACATTCCATACTACGGTTTATTTAGTACTCATCTTTCATAATCGGTGTCAGTGGTCTAATGGTGAGCGCATGTGTCTGATCCGCGTTCAATTCCTTCTACTAACTTTTTATATATATATTTTTTTTAAATTTTCAATGTTTAAGGTTTAGGTTTAGGTATCAGGGTTAGGGTTAGGGTTAGGGTTAGGGTTAGGGTTATGTTTTGGGTAATAAAAAAAAGAAGGAAACGTTCAATAAAAAAAAAGGTACAAATCAGGTGGAAATTTAAAAAAAAAAATACAAGTTCGATGTCTTGTAAGTTAGGTTGGTGGCCTATCGAGGCGAGGTTGAGGTTGTGAAATGTCTCCCCGGCGACCAGTTATGTCTGAAATATATCTCGGATACTGTTTATAGTGTGTTATTTGATTACCTTCAGGACTGCGTTATCGTTGTTGCGCTGCATGCCAAATCCTCAAATCACAATACACACGATTTTTCGGATAGCGTTAAATGAGTTGGTGTGCAGGTTCAATCGACAACGGCTTTTTCCCTTTCATATCACTGGCTGGGAATTGAGAGCTAGAGCGAACGCTAAATTTCGCCGTAGCTTCGCCTTCGTGTAAGACATCGGCCTTGTAAAGATTGATATTCTGTGCTAAAGTCTGTGATTTCGGACAATAACAGGGGACTCTTCCTTCTGACACCAAGCAATAGCTTCAAATTAATCTAACAGAATTGTTAGAAGAAATACCCAGCGACTGAGGTGGATTTGTCGGGTCATCGGTCGCGGCAATCATCAAGTCAGTCTCCATACGATTTGGGCTCCAGCTGAAATTGTGACTCGTGAGAATGCAGAATCAATGAGTAAGAACATTTTGAGCTGAGTTAAGCCAGTTCACTTCTGAAAAATATTCATTACACTTAATTTCTAACTGTTAAGTGTTACATTAGAAGTGAGTAGGTACGGATAGTGTGGCAGCTGCTTGAAAATTCTTTGCTGTGATTTTATTAATCTAACAGTTAAGTTAGACCCTACCTTTGCTTTACCGCAATATTGATATTCATCATAACAGGGGGGGGGGGGGGGGGGGGGGGGGAGGTGTCCAGGCTTTTAAGAAAAATAGAACCTCTTCTGACTTCAATAGCTTTATTTGTGCATTGAAATATTGTCAAAATATAATTCTCAAACAATTTGATTGTGAAATATTCATGATCTTGTATTACTAAACTTCTTCAAACATGTCTCAAATTGTTGTTTTGAAACTTTTGACTAATGACATGTTTTGTCCTGACACACGACCTGTACCTGTCTGGACACAAAAAGTCTGGGCATACTATATATTGAGGTGGTTGAAAATGCAAATGATGGTTATTTTGTTTTTTGTCTTTTTTCAGGTTTTTACAAAAAGGCAGTGTATACAGCCACACGTGTGTGTCTTTACCATACGGCCACATGCATGTGGCTGTATCCACAGCATCAACACGAGGATACAGCCATACTCGTCTGAATTCCCACTTTATATACTCTGTGCCGCGGCGCTATCGCTAGCACATTGCACAAGCGAAGTGTACATTCATGCGATGGTGTGTTGTAACTTGTAACTTGCAAAACTTTGATCGTCATGAAGGTTCTATCTCTTGAATTTCACTGACACATACAAACAATATTTTTACTTCATTGCTGTCACCTGCTTGCCGATCAGGTGAGAATGAAGTGAAAATATTGTTTGTACAATAAGTGAAGTCAAGAGATAAAACCTTCATGACGATCACGAAGGTTGCAACTTGCAAGTTTTGCAAGTTGCAACACATAATGTCGCATGAACATTGGCATAAATCCCGGGGGGATATATCCCCCACTTTTTTGAGAGGGGGGATGGCATGTACAAATATCCCCCCCCCCCCACTTTTTAAGGAAGAAATTATATTTGAATTAATATTTAAATATGAGTTTTATTAATCTGTCGTAAACAACCATCATATTTTAGAATTTCCATTTGAAAATGCGATTGAAAACCAGAAAAGCGGTTATATTTGAATTAATATTCAAATATAATTTTTATTAATCTGTCGTAAACAACCATCATATTTTAGAATTTCCATTTGAAAATGCAATTGAAAAAGAGAAAAGTGGTTATATTTGAATTAATATTCAAATATAATTTTTATTAGTTTGTCGTAAACAACCATCATATTTTAGAATTTCCATTTGAAAATGCGATTGAAGACCAGAAAAGCAGTTATTTTTGGCTCGCTCGCTTCGCTCGCGTATAATATTTTAGAATTTCTATTTGAAAATGCGTTTGAAAACCTGAAAAGTGGTAATTTTTGGCTCGCTTGCTTCGTTCGCTTGCAAGGTAAAAATTAAAATGTGTGTAAGGGGGTCTGTGCAGGTGGGTGAGGACGTGTGTTTATACTTAAGTATGACTGAGTTTGACAACAAAAAAAAATTGGCAAAAAAGTTGATCTTCCCCCCACTCGTCAAAGTGGATTTACGCCGGTTCGCACAAATACATGTCGCTTGTGCAGTGTGTACACTACATGTAGCAATTAGCTGTCATGGCACAGAGTATAAATGGGAATTTTAGAGTGTGGCTGTAACCTCATGTCGATTCTGTTGATACAACCACACGTGTGTGGCCGTAATTTAAAGACACATGCGTGTGGCTGTTTACACTGCCTTTAAAGAAATTTCAAGGTGAAAATAAGATGACATCACTCATTTATACCACAGTCATGCATGTGCACAGCTGGACCAAAAATTCTGTCTCGAGTTCGTTAGTTTCTTATTGGGAAGGCTCGGCTCCTCACTTAGGAGCCGACCCTACCCAGATAAGAGGCTAAAGAACTAAACACAACAAAAAAGTAACTCCCCCCTAATTCAAAATAGCATATGGTAACTTTTTAACGAAGAAGTTTTGAGCAAAATAATTTGGCAGGAGTGTTCCTACACTTATTAACTAACTTCTGTTTGAAAATGAGATTGATCTGTCTAGTCATGCATAAGTGATCAGACATTAAAGGCAAAAATGTCACTTTTCAAAAGTGACAAGAGTCATTCTTTTTTTTTTGGGGGGGGGGGGTTCTGTGAAACAAGCTTTTTCTGATGTTTGTTTGAGTGCTGTTGATGTTTATCGAGGTTGTGTCATGGTTGAGTGAGAAAATTTTTCACGATGAAGCAAGAAATGCTGAAAATGTACTGTTTAATGTTGGAAAAACGACTTTTGATGAGGGATCAATAGCTAGAGGTGAAAGTTTACTGAAAGGTAGGTGAATTTTATGTTCCAGGAAACACTGTACTCGTAGAAATATATTTTTAGCTTTGTTTATCTTTGATTTCCACACTACATGTACTTTTCCTCTCCCTTTTAGGGGGTTTTGCTTGCTGAAAACCTATAACTGGATATGAAGAATGAAGCAATTTCAAAGATAAATTGAAAATATCTACCAGTAGACCTTTTTCCTGAACATAAAATTTACTCTTTTTTTCACCTCAGGTCATCATTCCTTCATCAAAATCTCATTGCGAGAGAAGTTAACTGTCAAAAGGTCCCTGCAACCAAAATGCATGTTGATTCCTGTTGATGTGCAGGGTTGCATTGTGCATACAACTCATATTTTGTTATTCAACATCTAAAATATGTTTCATAGATTTAAAGAAAATTTTGAAATATTTTTTTTTTTTCAACCTGCTAAGCTCAACCCCCAAAATGCTCCAGATCTCATTCTTGTAGTGATATCATCACGTCAATCATTGGTGAGCTAACAAGAGACAGCGGTACATGTATGTAGCTTTGCCAGAGCTGACCACCTGTTTACAATACTATAAAACATCGGAGTTGCAATGTCAGACATGCTGTAGTATCACCAGCAAGAGAAAGGAAATGTGGAGGTATTGTATGAAAGCATGGAATGCTACATGTACAGTATTGTGAGGATGTTCTGAGCTATGGGAAGTTACATACATGGTTCTCGCCAGTACATAACACCCATGGTTCCAGTACCATGCGTAAAGGGTTTCAGACAAGGAAGAACCATGTGTGAAATTGCTACAACATGCGTGGCAACAAGGGTAAAAAAATATTGGAGTATATATTCCTAACAATAATGATAAATGACACAGAGTGTTTTGCTTTTTGGCAATGTATTTTTACTATAATGCCATTAGTAGACAAACTCCTGCTTACCAAGAAGTATTTTTCATCCTTTTACTATAGCATATACTGCTGCCACACCTAACTTTAGGTGTTATTCCGTAAAACTTCCGAAAATTCCACGTTTGACGCAGAGGGGGAACCATGTATGGATTTTTTTTTAGTGAGAACCCTGGTTACATACTACTGTCTATTGTAGAATGTTGGTTGTGCTGACTGATGATTGACAGATGATGTCACTGCAGGAATGAGAATGAGAGGATTTTTTAAAGGGTGGAGTTTTGCAGTTTTGAAGAAAAAATTGTTTGAAAAATAATTGAAATTTTATGAAACATATTTAAATGTTTGAATAAGAAAATATGAGTTGTATTTGGCCCTGCACATCAATAGGAATCAACTTGAATTTGGTTTGCAGGAGCTCTTTAATTCTTTCAGTGCAATTCTCAGAAAATCCACAATTGCCATGCTTCCCATGATGACTGTACATAACCTTTTAGATCACAACTCAGAGGAAATTCATTAAATGTTAATTTTATGAAATCATGAGAAATAAAAAAAAGCTGATTGAGCTGTCCAGACAGTCCAGCAATCATGCACGCCACCCTGGACGACTGAACTGGTTGAGCAAAGGTCGAGTTGTGCAGGGTAGTGGGTCAAGAAATCCAGGGTCTGTTGGTTGGACTGTCTGGACCCCTCTCACACCAGCTTCTCTAGTGGTTGGTTCAAATCCAGGCATTACAGTATACCTCTTCAGTAAGTAAGTACATGTAAATGAGTGTGTAGACAAGGGTAGTGTACAGTAGTTGCACATTTACCTACTCATGCCTGTGAAATGAAATATGATGGTAGATATACATAATTTGAATTGACTTTCAGCTTAGCTATAGTTAAAGGAGAAGTCCAGACGATTTCATTGAAATTACATTATAAAGCTTAAAATTCACGCTAACAGATAATGCTACTTTCATTTATCACAGTGATTTTTGTGATTTTTAAATACAGATTAAGTGTTGGCTTTTTTGCTCCGAATAATTGAATTTCCCACCGAAACCCATTGGTCGTGTGATGTAGGCGAGGCAAAGAGAAGTTTTTTGCAATCCCGAATCCCCTGACGGACAGGGAGAGGTGTGCCTGATGGATTAATGATACATGTGTAAGAACGGACAAGTTCGACTTCAAAACTTAGAAAATTTTCAAAGTTAAAGAAAGTGTGCGAGGACCATTTTGAGCTGGAATGTCATACACGCATATCGCTTGCATCGCCTGGCCTGCTGCGGTGCATCAGCTACATCACTGGGCCCGGGTGCGAACTGTATTGTGGATGAAAATGGGCTCGTAGTAGAACTACTGTTTTTACAAGTTAATTGTTGATTACTCTGTAATCCTAGGGTATGTCGTGTAAAGTAAGACATTTTCTAGCAGCTGAATTTTTTTCTCTTTATGATCCATGCTTACAGAAATCGTCTAGACTTCTCCTTTAAGCCATAGCAGCCCTTACATGTATAAAAATTTTCTCTGGGAGAGCTACAGTTGTGTAAATTAATCTTTGTGCTCATTTCCAGGTTCCTAATCCTGAAAAAATGATTCTAGCAGTAAAAACTTAAGTGCTCTATCTTTTTCTTTTCTTGTCTTTTCATGAACATGTACTTGTAATGTGCATTCATTTGACTCTATTATAAATTTTCACTCCTTAGTGCAGGGAACAGATTTAACCAAATCCCTTGTCATCTTCCTGATAGTGACATTTAGTGGCTGAAACCCAAGTCTGTTTTTTCCTGAATGTCAGATATGTTACTTGTTTCAGAAGCTAATAAATCAAGTAGACAGTAGTGACATTATTATTTTGAACAATGTTGTCTGCAGAGGCAAGGGTGTTGTTTACTCCAATATACAGTGTACAGTGTATAAAACTTTAAGCCCATGTACAGTTTTGGTAGCAAAGAGAGAACTGGCATGAAACTGATGTTTTATAGCCTGACATTGTCCACCTTATTAACAGATACATATTCCATTCTTGATTTCCAGTGAATTTTAGTGTAAATGTCTGAAAGGAACACAATAGAATGGTTACATGTACACTCTACTCTATGCTATGACCATTGCACATCGATGGCACCCCGCACAACATTTACATCGCTCAATAGAATTCCCGTTCGTTTTACACGTGTGCAGGCAATGTGAGATGCCCTTCGACGTTGTTTTCAGGGACCCAAAAACTAAGTTTTGATATTTTGATTGTAAAAATACAACTACTTAAATGAGTTTTTATCCTTCACATAATTTAGGATACAATCTTTCATAAAGAGTGAAAGTTGCTTTTTTAGATTTCCCCAAACTATACACAACAGTGGGTGATTTCATGCTCAGTGTTAGTTGTTGGTGTTGGTGTTAAGACACAAATTTCTGCTAAAATTGAGCTCTAACACCGCTGCTCAGATTAAGGAGCTGATAGCGATATCCTAACACCATGGATCGATAGCTAAACACTGCAATGGCGACAGCATAATTCTTGGGAGTTTAGTGTTTAGTCGATGGGAATTTGTACAAGAAATTAAACACTGTCTGCTGAGCTCGGTTCAGCAGATGACATTCGACAAAAATTAGACACCACCGACCAGAACTATGTTAAAAAAATTAGAGGTCAACACTAACACCGACCAAATTCTTTTTCATTTCATAGTTGGTGTTAGATCATGATTTGAGGCCAAAATAAACACTAACACTAACATGAACACCGAACGTGAAATCACCCAATGTGTATCTTTAAGGTTAGGTTATGTAAGGTTAATGCTCTTCTGCCTCACTGAACTACAGTATAATGCACATTGTTTACAATTCGGAAAGAAGCAAAAGATGAAGTAATTACTGATCTCTGCATACATGTCGCCGTTACAGCTTTGATGCATTATATGTTAGAATATGCAGGTTTACAAACTTGTGTGATACTAGTACATCACACTGTGCATGTATACCAGCACAAATATTTGATGGATATATGTGAGCGATAGTATACGTAGCGAATAGACTTGGGTGCGATGATACCAGATTTCACATAAAGGTGAAAGAGCTACTTTCTCTTCAACAAGGCAAGAGTTGAATAGAGGTTATTTCGCTCTTTCACTAAATGTAAAATCTTGTACCTTTGCACGAATCAGAATATAGGCTATTAATTTGTATTCTAAAGTGTGCAAGTGATGAGAATTTGATTAAAATAAAGAAAAATATTGAATTTTGGTTTACAAATCAAAGTCTAAAAATTAGGGAAATTGGTTCTGCGCAGCCTTTGGCAAAACTCTAGTGTTCATCTAGTTACATTTATTATAGGTGATGTATGACTGAGTCTGTAAGTTACAATGGAAAGAATGTTTAGCAAATTATTTTTTTTACTGATTGCTTTCTGTAGAGATAGATATACGTGTAGTTCATGCCCTTGCATGCTTGTAATGATTGTATAGTTACTGGTAATATTTTTTTCTTTTAGTACTGTACATGTGCGTGGAGTATATACTGTGTTATTTTATGACATTGTGTCCACTGGTTCAAGGAAATGTAAACAAATACTAGTTCTTAAGACTTGATGACTCTCTCATTACATTTTCTTTATATGCTCTGACTGTCCTGTACTCCTTTTTGTTACTAGACTTCAAAAGCTAAAATTAAAAGCTTTATTAACTTATTCATCACTGATATTAATATGTTCATTTAATGTGTATGGGTGGAGTACACCTAGCTTCAAAAGCACACGGCAGTAAAAGTATAAGCAGGAAATAAATCAGGAAATAGCCTCATAAAAATTGTAAAATTAAGGCATCATTGAATTTCTATAGTCTTAATAAGACCTCTCTTTTATTTATTCTTTTTTTGGGGGGATGTAGTTTTGTAGCTTTGTTTTTGCTGTGCTCTTGCTGTGCTTTTGCATTATTTACTCATGCATGTTTGAAGCCTATTTTACAGTACAAGTAGTATAGGGTATAGAGGGTTTTTTTTTTCTCCTGAGGAATTGTGTGAAATATCTTCAAGAAACATCCTGTATGATATGCAAGTTCCTTCCTGGAAATAAATGTTGTTTTCCCACGACATGATTATGTCATGACCACAAAAGAATTCGCAGGAATTTCCTTCAAGGAAGCCATGCACTAGAAATCTCACGTTCACATTTTCTCCACAACTTCTTTTTTGTTTGTTTGTTTTGTTTTGCAGGATATACGTGTACATAAGAACTCCCACCTTCTGCAAACTCTCGGAGTGAAAGGGAAGGCAAGGGAAAACTGCTGTGAAAAGAACTGCCCTTAGAGGATTCACCTAGGAGCCAGGGATCCAAGATGCAGAGCGAGGCCTCCTGCATGGAGCTTGCTCTTGAAGGGGAGAGGTTATGCAAAGCAGGGAACTGCAGGGAAGGGGTTCGGTACCTTGAGGCTGCAGTAGAGGTTGGAACTGATGACCTCAAAACTCTAAGTGCCATCTACAGTCAGCTTGGCAATGCCTACTTCTATTTGGAGGACTTCGGCAAGGCCCTGACCTACCACAAGCATGATCTTACCCTTGCAACGTAAGTGCACACTTGTAATTATTATAACTGTAATAATTGTGAAAACAACTTAACAACTTTAGCAAAGAACAGCAGTTACCAGAAAACTCATGAATCAAAAGAGATGATGACCAAGTGTTTGACCAGCATGTTGGTTACAGTAGAGTTGATTCCAATGAAGATTAAAATAAATGATAATAATAATGATAAAAAACATTTACATATAAAGCATTTCAGTTCATGATGTTTGTGCCACATTTCCCTTTTCCAAATTAGTGCTTCCAATTTTGATCTTTATTTTGAAACTTTTCTGTAATAATAATAGCTTTAGATGTATACCTGACAAATTTGCAAGCTTTAGGCATATAACAGTAGACATACATGTAAGAGTAATCACTTTAATAATAATATTCTGGATTTATATAGCGCCTAATACATCTCCAAGAGAGTCTCTAAGCGCTTTACAGAAATATTATTACCCCGGTCATCGGATTCAGGCTTGCCCGCATACAATGTATGCACCTTCTCCACTCCCTAGGGAGCATTCCAGCCAGGCGCCTTTTGCAGGCGCGCACAATGCTAAACAAATCACAATGACTTTCGCATCCTACCGGGTACCCACTTAACACCTGGGTGGAGAGTGGCAAATGTAGATTCATATCTTGCCAAAGGACATTAGTGCCGCGCCGGGATTTGAACTCGGACCACGAGATCTACAGTCCGGTGACATATCCACTAGACCACGACACCTCGACACCTCTACTTTTCTCTTTGCAGATCAATTGGTGATAGACTTGGAGAAGCCAAAGCCAGTGGTAATATTGGTAATACTTTGAAAGTTCTAGGAAAGTTTGATGAAGCTGTCTGCTGTTGTCAAAGACATCTTGATATATCAAGGGAGCTTTCAGACAAGGTAAAATTACATGTATATTGATCATATATTCTTGAGGTTAAATATGATGTTAGATATACATGGCATGTAGTGTAAGTGTCATTTTTGTGAAAGAGTTTGATTTATCCTAACAGACAGCAAGTCCTTTGCTTTTGCAAATGAAACAAAACTTGGCTTTCAACCAATCAGAATTTTGTCTAGTCAGAACTTAAATGCACAATTGCACATGTCATTTACGTTAAATTTTGAAAGCTACAATACATATAAATGTTTAAACCCATATCAGTGAATACAGTGTTTAGTGATACTTTTGCAGTATCTTTGAGCCACAATGCTAGGAATTACACATTATACATGAACAGAAGGAGCAATATTCACAGATAACTTAAGTCCACTTCCATTGTAGTGTGTTGTGCCATTCTCAAACAAGAGCGATTTAGTTGTAACTAATCATTAAAGTCTCTAAATTGGCAATGCATTGAAAATATACAATCATTATTTTCATATACAAATTGACAATATTTAAGTCAGATTTTGCTTTTTTTATTCACATCAGTTCATGTTATACATTTTTTTTCAAATGATGTAGTAGGAAAAAAAAATTGTTGCCACTTTGAGGAGAGAAACCTGATTAATTTTGCCCTTGAGAAAGCTCTGATATCCTAGGTAGAGGATAGTTCCTGCCTCTTGCAGTTACCTTCTAATTTGACGTCAGAGACACGTGATAGAATCGTCATAGAAATGAATATGTACATAGGAATTCCATGTATGAATTTCTTAGAGAACCCAGTCCAGTGTCGACCGCTTGCGCAGCTCAATGAATTACACGTCGGTTTTCTGTCTCAAGAGCCCGAGTTTGAATCCCATTCTCGCCTTGTGCATTTTTGCTGTAATGATTGATAACAATGGCATTTATGTCGTCAGAAATAGTTAAAGTATCACACCTATTACTGATACATATTCATTTCTGAATTTTCTGTGACTTCAAATTAGAAGGTAGAACTATCCTCTACTGATATCCTATGGGTTAATCAAACTCTGTTATGCAGGAGACCCAAGGACACTTTCTAAAAAAAATTAATTAATTTGTTTTCGATACTTTCTTTGGCAATGCATTGTTCAATTCAAATGCAAGTCAAATTTTGTAAAATGCAATCTCACTTTTAGGAATGTAGCTGATCATATGTGTGTTCTAATGCCCCGAGACACATAAAAGACAGGTCTGAATTAAAAGTTTATCTTCTGTAAGCTTGAAACGGATCCGTCAACCCTTCTTGAAAGTGGCATGCTATGTGGATTGCATGCAAGGATCCATCAACCCTGCTTGAAAATGGCATACTACTGTATGTGGATTGCATGGAAGGAACAGTTGAAGTAGCTTCTTTGTATCAAATCATGTTTTTGTAGCCTCGTAATATGCATGATGTGGATACAGACAAGTATTTAATGTAGATCAAGATATCTAGTGTCACCCTTAGCAGATACTGTTACATTGATCCATGCTCAAAATATTTTGTTCTGTGATTTATAGAGCATTTATATCTGAAAGAGAGCTACATGTATGCTTGACTTTTTGTTTGGTTTGCTAGCCCAGCAACTCACAAATGTACATTTTTGCTATCATTATGTTGCCACTTCACTTTTCTGTGGTCATGTATAGTGAGATGCATAAAATTCAGTTTGATTTACGAGATTTTTTTAGGCATGCATGGGCAAGAATTGAAGGATTTTCAGGTTTCCCAGGAGAACTGCTAGATGATCTCTGGCAGCAGAGTAACTGCTACATGTAATTTTAGTCCTGTCAAATATAACAGCACTGTGAGTGTATTTGCATGAATCTATCACTAAGTCTTATGTTCTTTATTTGACTTACATGTACATGTAAGATTCATTCAGGTATGAAGGTTTAAGGTGGCCTTTTTCTCTCATCAAATTGGCGGCAATTATTTTCATTTTCAACCCCTACATGATTAAAAAAAATTTCATGAACCAATGTGAATGAAAATTGCAAATTTCAACAGAAAATTTGCCAAGTTGTACATGAGAATGATGATTATTTTTCGTACTGCAATGCCAATTTGGAGAGTTTAATGATTAGTTACATTTAAATTGCTCTTATTCAAGAATGGTTCAACTGACTGCATTAGAAATCAACTCAAAATTTTCAGTGATTTTTCTTTTCTTTTTTTTCCCCCTCATATATAATGTGTCATTACTAGCATTCTCGATCAAGAAATAATGTAAAAGTGACAAAACAAAACAAGAAAAAAAAAAAGGAAAAGAGACACTGCACTGTAGCACTGAAATAAAATTACATATACAGTATGTAACTGGAAAGCATTTAAAAATTTGTAGACTGAAAGATTAGAGGAATTATGTAGTCAGCAGCTTTCAGAATTTCACAGAATTCTCTTGAAGACATTGTGCAGTATAAAAAAAAATCCTTCCAGTATTGGTACATGTATTGCATAAAAAATATTATCACATTTTGTGCATCTGTTGATTGAAATTCAATGAAATTCTTGCAAAGATGTTTAGGACTGATCAAAGTATGTTGCAATGAAGAATTCTAAAATAGGACATTGCTTGAATGATTGGAGAAAAATGGTTGCCATGGTGATTTAAATCATATGGATATTTTTGGGATGAAGAATTCTAAGGAATAGCAAGGCCAAAGTTTACCCAACACTTTAAAGATAAATCTGAGTTTTGGCTTTTTGCTAGCAATTAAATGGAAAGAAACTGTTTCAAAGCAATTGGAAAAGCTAGATCCTGAAAGTAATACAGCAAACTTGGTGCATGCATGTACCTTTGGGTTTTTGAAGTCATCAAAATGATAAGAAATCTGCTCAATCTTGCTGCACTGCACCGAGAAATGGGCGTATGGGACTTAAATGTAGCATACCTGTATACACGCAAATGTTTGGGCCAATCACCTGGGCTGTTTCTCGTTATATTTTGAATACATGTTGGGATTTGAAAAGCAATGCCCACAGACATAACAAATTTACTAGAGGAAAAGCAGCATGTGCGGATATCCGATATCATTACACGAATGGCATTAGGCCCTGCCTCTTTCGGATCATTTGAAGGGGCCGATAAGCACTTGTTATCGCCATGATATCGATAACACTGTTGCATTATTCATATCTATTGCGCGTATCAGTTTTATTGTGACAATATGATTTAATGTGCATTTGTTGCGCATTTAATGCGCATTTATTGTGCATTAACTGCGTATGCGGTAAGCTGATGCTTGTAATGTTTCATAACGCGTACAAACAAATGCTACTAGTTGGAAGCATCTCACAAAATGAATTATTCTCATTTTTGATCATGAATATTGATGGTGCTTAGGTCAGCCTTCTAATGAATCTGGACAAAATGGCAGAGCTTTAGGGGCCTGGCAATGCCTTTCAATGGACATACATGTACATGTACATTTGTATCTATTATGATATTCTTCCAAACTGTTGCTATGCCAAACTGACATAAAAATAATTATAAAGCTCACAAGATTAATTATTTCCTTTCCCAGAACTCAAGCTTCTCTTTAAAATTGAGGTTAATAAAAACTCATCCTCTGGCATAAATGGTACTTGGGTTAGACTTTCATTATTACATGTATGAACGTCATCAATTGTTAATTGCTGTCAAATACCGCCAGGTATATTTTTTTCTGTGTGAATGACAATTGATGTGAATATTTTGAAAGAAATTTTCTACATGACTTATGCCCTGGTGTATCTACTGTGTGTATTATTTTGGAACATGATGCAATACGGTTATATGCAACACATACTTTATTTGCATCATTATGCGATTGAATTCCTTTTAGTGTGTTTAGATGTTCTGTTGTAGTGATAGTAGGCCTACATACAGTATATGTGACCAAAGAGCTACCACAGTGGTATGTCACCGTAGCTCTTTGGTATGACATGTAATATCCCTCTATTCTAGAAGAAGAATGCAAGGTTATTGCTCATTTCAAAGCATTTATCATTTTTAGGTGGTATCAACATCAATTTATGCAGATTCATGCCAATGATGCCATGATGATGTGATTTTCTGCAGTAATAATTACATGTATGCACTATTGTTATTTATTCATTTAATATCAATGGATAAATGAATATAATTATACAATAAATGTTACTAATATTTATTGTTGAATTGGAGATGTCAATTGCATATGATGTAATTTACACTGAAGCCTCTTATGTTGAATAAAGAAAGAAAATAAAAACAAACAAAAAAAACAACAAACAAATAATACAACCCAACAACAATGGATGCTGATTTACAGGTTTCTCTCAAAACAAACACAAAAAACAACAAAAAAGAAACAAAAACAAAAACAAAAACAAAACTAACAAACTATGTTAACTTGAGGTTTTAAAAAAAAAATCAATAGTTACATTGAAATTTTATAGCACTGATTTTTATGTACATGTTTAAGTTTATTGCTTTTATCTAGATTTTTTTTTTCCTTCATATTTTTGCATAGCTCTTCTGCAGCTTTTTGACCCTAAATAACTCACTGCCCTGTGTATTTGTTCACTGTTACAGGTAGGAGAAGGCAGAGCACTGTACAATCTGGGCAATGTTTACCATGCCAAAGGAAAGCATGCTGGGAGGAGTGGTCATCAAGATCCAGGGGATTTCCCCCAAGAAGTCACAGATTGCCTCAAACAAGCCATCCAATTTTATGAGTGAGTAGCAAAGACAATTACATCTCATCCAAAGGGTTCTTCTTCCGTTGCAATTAATAGTTTAAAGTGGTAGGGAAAAATGAATTTGTGTGTAATATAATAATAATAACATCTTATTTACCCAGGGTAGCCACTTCAGTTTTATCAACTGCTCTTTAAGCCGGCCCTGCATAACATAATATGTAACTAACTAATTACCTTTCTTCGTTTCTTGTATGCCGAGCGCCTGGCTAGAAGGGAGAAGGTCCCATTTTTTAGGTCTTTGGTATGACTCTGCCAGGGATCGAACCCACAAAATCCCATTCATGAGGCAGACGCTCTATCCATCGAGCCAACGTGCCCGGTGTAGTGTTTTTAAGTCTTTAGCAAAGAGGGGAAGGCAAGAGAAAAGAAGTTCACTAGGGGAAAAGCTGGATAGGTTGCATCCAAGATAGAAGAATTGTTTGTTTAAAGTTCACTAAAGATCATGGAGGATAGTGTCAAGTGGCATGACACCTCCCTTAGAGACCAAGAGTGCATGATGATGATGCAGATGATGATGATGATAAACTTTTGAGCCCAAGTAAAATGTATTTTGAAGTGTTTGGTCCATTCAGAACAATTGTTTGAACCGTTAGGCTTTGCTTGAGCTATAGCTCTCAGGCCAGGAAAAAAATTAGGCGCTAGTAATTGCTTGAGCATGAACTTTTAGAACATGTCACAATCAGATTTGACTAGTTATTTTTAGCTTCCAAGCAATTGCTAGCTTTATAGCTATGGCCTAATAACTTCTTGTCAACCATAAAAGTTCAAAGTATCTAATGAATGCTTGTAAGTAGCCTTATTAAAATTCCTTGTACATGATCAAGGTCTACACAAATTTGAAAATCCTGATAATTCTCACACGTTTACAGACAAACAGCTACAGGTATGGGCATTCTGGCAGCCATGATTTACTTGCAATTTATAGCATCCTGAGTAAATTTAAGCTATTGAATCTTGTGAAAACTGAACAAGTTATCGCTACTTCGAACCCGAGCATATCATTACTTTAATAGACTATTAATACAATTTCCCTGAAAGCCATACTACATGTAGGTGTAGACGTGTGGTTGAAGTACAGTGTACTGTAAAAGTAGGAATTGTAGAGAACTCAGGGGGTTCCCAAAACAGGAAATTCACTACTGCCTGAAGAATATTCAAATACCTGTGTGTGGTTAAACTGTGCTTTTGAAGAACTTTAAAAAAAATTTCCTATATTTTTAGTATTAAATTTTCCAAAGTGCTTTTGTAAACAGAATAAGTAATTTTGTTTTAACTGATCAATGTGAACACATGTAAATGTACATGTTTTTTACTATGAAATTTACATGTACTTGTTCACTGACTGTACTCTCCATGAACAATGCAGACTTGATTTCTAGAGTTTCCATCATAACTCAGATTCACCCAGTATTTTTTTTAGGGGGGGGGGGGGGTGGGGAGGTAGAGCATCAGCAGTGAAAGCTGATGCTCTTTGCAGTAATGCTAATTGAGGATAGCCTCTCAATACACATAGCCTCTTAAATGTTTCAGGGTGAAATCTCTGGGGAACTGGAGTGTGGTACATTGCCCAGGTTCATTTACGATCCATTTCACATGCCCCTGCTATCCTGCTGTAAATGTGTTTGTCCCGAAGTGTAGGGCAATGGAAACATGCCCTGTGGTTATTGTACATGTATGCGTATATCTTGTTTTCTATTGGGTGTACATGTACCTGTAGATGAATAGTAATAATCACTTCACACTGCCTCTCTCTCTTCTCCATACTACTTTCCATCCTCCTTTCTCATTGCTATTGTATCCTGTGTCATGAATTTAAAGGGGGTATCGCACTGGGCTTGAAACTAGTTCGCGACTAGTTTGTGACTTCAGATTTTGCTAGTTGCAGAGACGTCTCGGGACGTCTCCTGAAAATTATGGAGTCTCCAAGGAGTCGCAAGAAATTTGAACATGTTCGATTTTTTGGAGACTTTTTCCAGTCTCCGCGAGGTCTCCAAGACGTCTCCATCAGTTGCAGAGATTATTTGTTTCTGTGAGGTCGCGGAAACTTTGCTGCAACTGTAGGAGATGTCTCAGAGACTTCGCTGCGACAGAGGATACGTCTCAGAGAGGTCGCCGTGACTAAGGAGACGTCTCAGACAGGTCGCCGCGACAGAGGAGATGTCTCCTCTAATTCCAAGCAAAGTGATTGACACCTGGCTTGGAGACGTCTCCGATTAGTCTCCTAGAAGTTGCGCCTTGGTGAGAGCGCAAACCATTTTTTGTTGCGGAGACGTCTTGGAGACATACTTGCAACAAAAAATGGAGACGTCGTGGCGACATCTCCGTTGGTGAGATACAGCCTTAAGTGACGCAATATTTTTCTGTGTTACGTTAGAGGTAGTAGCCCACATTTGCAAGTGGCACCGAAGCTGCATAAAAGTTTTACTTTAGATTGCTTTAAGCCACAGTAAAACACCTGTAAAGTTTTAGATCCCAGTACATTCCCATTTAGGATTAAGAAGGAAATATTCAACACAATTTTTGAAAATTTTGTTTTGTTTTGTAAAGGTGTCTTCCTGATGCTTTAAGAGTAAAAGCATTCATTTTTCACTTATTCTTTGGACTATTATTGTAAATTTGATAACATGATAGTTTTAGATAAATACCTATTATTCAAAATTGAAATTGGCTTATATCTCTTCAAATTCTGAAACAATGTTGTGCAAATGTGGTCTACTACCTTTAAGGGTTTGGTGTCTCTATGCTATTTTGAAATTATGAGCTTCAAATATTACACTGTACTTCCATGAAAAGACACCGCGAGTTCAAATATACTCCTTTAAGGCTACTATACCAGTAAGTAGACTACCAAGGTAGTCAACATACATGTACATGTACGCATATATACGCGTGCATGGATTAGGGCTTTCATGGCATCGAATTGCCATTTGATTCCCCACTTTGTGGTCTTATATTGTTATGTTATCCTTTATTTTCTTCAAATTCCTTAACCGTCAACCTCTAGCCTAGAATGTGGAGGTGAGTCTTTTGCAGTACTGTCACACTTACTAGCTGCATTATTTTTTTTTCAGGTGATCAGGGGGGTGTTTCACAAAGACTAATGGGGTGTTGCAAGAAAGTTGCAATCAATTGCAAATAATTGCTCATTTTGAAACAACTATTCTGAATGGCTCAGGGTCTGCCCTTTTAAGAAGACATGCATGCAACAATTATTTTGATTGGCCAGTGACAATCAGTTGCAACTTGCAATCGATTGCAACTTTCTTGTAACACCCCATAAGACTGACTCAAATTGCACTTAACTATGGCAGGCCATTCATGCCACTGTTTGTTTTTACCATTGGTCTCTCAAGCCCTGACATGAAAATCATGGGCACAAATTTGCAGAATTCACCTTTTTTTTTTTGTTTTCTTCAATGAACTATGAAGAAATGTCAGTTCTGCAGATTTGTGACCATGATTTGCAAATCCTATGAGAGACCCATGGTGAAAAAAAAAATTATGGCATGAATGGCCAGCCATAGTTATCCGGTAAGTGCGATTAGTCAATCTTTAAAATAGTCTTTGCAAAACACCCCCAGTAAACTTTAGCTGTGCATACAATGTAAATGTATCATTACACGAAGGAGGAGCAGACAAGATATTTCCATACTTTACCAAACATTTCCATCTAGGGAGGTTAAAAGAATAGAATTATGTCACCAACCTCCCTTTTAATTATTCCAGTGTGACTAGCAACAGTCAGTTCCCTAGACTTTTTATTCACTTCATTTACATGTATACTTTACTTCTCTATAATATTGTTTTAAGTATTAAAACTTATGTAATACTGAATTGCTTATACTATGTACACTGTATCTCTTGCATTATTGAGGTCATGTGAACTTATAATTTTTGTAAGGTTTGATATACGACTCTTACATTTTCAGGTACACCCTTGACAAAGATAGATGTTTAAACTTTTTTTAAAAGTAACCTTTTCCTTGTAAATACATGTGAAACATTCATGCATAATGGTATTAACTTTAGAGATATGAACCATGCATTTTATATGTCTGCCTGTCAGCCTCCTTTTAGGATGGTAACATAATGAAGTAAAGTGAAAAGATTTTGAGGTAATCAGTGACTGTACACATGTATGGTATTGTAAGTGTGAACATTTATCTATCAGGTAGTTGATTTATATAATGATAATGCTGCAGCCCAAAACACAATCACACTGTCCTCCATATTGACCATGACTGTGGGAACGATCCTGGCTTTCATCGTCCCCCTTTCTACCGCATGGGATTCCGTTGGTGAAGGTGAATGTGCATCACTGGGTACTGGGTAGACTGCTAAAGTTATGCGATCTAACGTTACGGCACTGTGTACCGAGCACTAGTTTTGCCACTTAACATGTGCATTGTACACATTTGAAATGCCATTTTCAAGCCTGTGTAAACACCATCTCCATGCACCGTCCTTTCGGACCACTTTGCTGTGCGGTGATTGTATCCTCATCTAAACCGTGACTGTGTCAGGGTGGTTGCTTCTTTGCCTTTGATAAGCCCTTAATTACTTGTCAAATTTAAACGACATGTACATGTATTCTGAAGATCTAGGGTTCAGTAACATCTGTTCTGTGATTCAACATTCAGCAAGGTTTACATGTAAATCCAAAAATTCTGACATTGGACACTGAAAACAAACCAAGGAAATGAATGCTAAAAGAAATACCTCTTTCAGTCTTGAAGTGACATTCTTATGGGATCAAAACAGAGCAAAGTTTATTTTACTTGTAACAGTGTCAGTGTTTGTACTGCCTTCCATTTTCTTCTAATACCAGTATGTTTTTTCTCAAGACTCATACAATAGATTTATGCCAGTGCCCATTTATTCACAATTGCTTTATTTTCATGTTTTTCCTTAACCCATTAGTGACAGAGGTCCACATTTTGTGGTTTAGCCTAATATCTTTTAATGCAAAGCCCTAAAAATCATACCAAATACATGAGCAGAAAGAGCAAAAAATTCTACACAAACTGTGCCCATTTGGTTGCATCAATATTCATTGTTTGATGCTGAAAATTTTTTAAAGGAAAATAAGCATTAAAATCCTTAAATTGGCAATGTGATAGAAAGTTTGAAATCACTATTTTCCCCTGCAAATTGGCAACTTTTTGACTTATCATAATTTCTGTCAATTTATATTCATTTCTGATACATGACGTTTTATAAGAAAAATGTAGCAATAAAATAAAAATGTTGGTGTTGCCAATTTGAAGAATAAAAGCTGATCAAATTAGGCTTTAAATAATTCCTGTCATGAATGGGTTAAAGGATAATAGATAGTATTTTAAAAGTATAGACTTTGAACTTCACTGAATTCGCCATTCCCTAGATGCACAGCAGCTCTCTCTAGGTACTAAAAAAAAAGTTTACATGTATGATCTGACAGAACCACAAATTGTGTGAACATGTTTAATCAATTTCTCTACGGTATTGCCATGAGTAGGGGAGTAAATCACAATCTATTCATCCCTGGACTCACATGTCTGATCATGAGAAATATGAGTATGGTTCTGGGGAGTGTTTCATGAAGTGTCTTGTCAGTGACTTTTACTGACAAATTTGCTCTCAGCCAATCAGATGCAGGGATTTTAGTAGCTTACAACAGTTGTCGGTTAAAAATCACTGACAAGACACTTGATGAAATGCTCCCCTGATTCATGAGAAATACGAGTATGGTGCTGCTCTCCGGGAAGCAAATACCAAACAAACTTGATCCTCCCAACTCATGCGTCTGCATACGTTGAGTGGTGATCAGTTCTCGGGCTCCCCGTCAGTGGGTGTGATTTATTGGTAAAATTTGAGATATTAATACCATGTAAGAAGACTTTCCATATATGCATACAGTCAATATTTACAGCAGGTATTCCTGACCTGTTTATCCCCCCCCCCCCCGCCTTCTCACTCTGTCTGTCTTTCTCATCTATTTCTCTTACAAAGATCTGGATACGATGTCCTTTACGTATTCAGTGGAATCATGCATTTTAAATAGCTTCCATATGAGTCTAAGGCCCCCATCTCACTAGAAAGGCGATCATGGCGACCATGGCGATCCATGACGATCTGTGAAAATTTTGCAAAGCATTGCAGAATCGCCCTCCAACTCCATTTTTTACCTGCGCAGTGATTGCACTGCCCTTGTGATGACGTAACAATGCCAGCCAGGATGTGTGGATGAGATGCGCAGAAACATAACTGGAAAATTGTCATGGGAATGGGCCTGAAAGCACGGGCGATAGGAGTCGCTTTCATTGCGCTTGAAGTACGCTTTAGGCGTTGCTGATACGTTAGAGCTACAGGCATGTCGTTTTTAATGCGCTCTTAAGACAATCGTGGCGCTCTTGGCGACCTCAGCGCTCTCGCTACGGAAGTTTTTAACATGTTCAAAACTTGGTGGTGACAGGGGCGATGGTGGCGATCATTGGCACTTCAGAGAGGCTCAAGATACGATTGAGAAGATTGAAAAGGCTCAAGCCACGATCCACCACGCTTTGTCGATTTTTCAGAATCGCAACGGAATCGCCTTCTAGTGAGATGGGGGTATAATTAGTGTGGGGAAAAGGTGAGAAAAGCTGAATTAGAAAGAAATGGAGAGTGAGTGAGAGAAAAGGGAGGAGAGAAGGGAAGATTTACATGTGGAGGTGAGCAGGGTTCTCACTAGAAAAAAATCCACACATGGTTCCCCCTCTGCGCAAAGCGTGGAATTTTCAGAAGTTTTACGGAATAACACCTAAGGTTAGGTGTGGCGGAAGTATATGCTATAGCAAAAGGATGAAAAATACTTCTTGGTAAGCAGGAGTTGTCTACTAATAGTATTATAGTAAAAATACATTGCCAGAAAGCAAAACAATCTGTTGCATTTATCATTATTGTTAGGAATATATACTCCAATATTTTTTTACCCTTGTTGTCACGCATGGTGCAGCAATTTCACACATGGTTCTTCCTTGTGTGAAATCCTTTACGCATGGTATTGGAACCATGGGTGTTATGTACTGGCGAGAACCATGGAGGTGAGATAATGGAAGAAAGAAAAGAAAAAGCAGAAGAGAAGAGAGGAGACAGGGAGAGTGGGAAAGAGAGAGAGAGAAAAAAAAAGACAGAGAGAAGACAAAGATTCTATGAATGTGAACTGTCAGTAGAAATCATTTCAAGAGAGTACAGTTGTGTGCATGTTTTCGTTGAAAAACAACAAAAACTGGGTCATCTTGAATGGTGCAGCTGAAGAAACCCACATTTAAGCAAATTATGCAGGGAAAAGGAGGAAGGAAGATAATTGTGTAAACATAGAAAAACCATGTATACATGTACATATTACATAGATACTTAAATGTAGAGCAAAGGAGTTGTCTCTCACAACTATCTGATAGAGGAAGAAGTTGCAGGCAGTAAGCGAGTGACATTTGGGACAATTTTAACCTTTTTTGCCATCAATTTTTCCAAAAATATTGTAAATGAACTTACATGTGCTAAAAGTGTTCTCTTTGTAATTCGTTTCATTTTTAAAGTGGTGTTTTACATGTATTCTGTGGGGAAAAAAATCCCTTCACAATGAGCTTACCATACAACATGTACATGTATGCTTGCCTTAAAATGGACATATTGAAGCATTTGTTTATATGTTGATTTCACCTTTATGTTCATTCTGTAGTATATTGCTCTGATTAGTGCAAGTGAAAAAAGCTTCAATATGACTGTTTTAACACAAGTAAATAAGTAGTTATACATGTACTATACAAAGTGAAACATTTCTTTATTATTAAAAAAAAAAACACTGAAATTCTTCATTTGTTTCATACTACCCATGTCATTTAAGGGGATATCGAGTACTGTTTATCAGACTAGTCTATTTACATGGAAGTGCAAATATGTAATTCCCATTGCTGCTGTACCAGTGATTTTAATGCAGTCTGGATTATGCTCAAATCTATTTGACTTTCCATAGGGGTGATAGAGGATTAAAAATCAAGGGGGGGTTTTTAATAAAAATATTCTGGATCAAAATTTGATTCAAAGAAGTTGTATGTGTTCTTTGTTAAATGATAAAAATGGTGATATGCTTTTATTCTGTAATGATTTTGTGTGGATTTTAGGATGTAATTTTCTTGCGAGATGCGGTTTTTAATCGAACAGTACTCAAGCACTGAATCTAAATGTTTGCTGAGCCCATCAACACAATTACATGTATATTAAGGCAAAGTATAGTTGGGCTCATGAATGCAAAAATCAATATGAAACAAAAGCAGGATATCTGTTACGATTGTTTAATAGTAATAACATCCTGCATATAGTGCTCTATACATGTACATTGCTGATGTCTGCAAGCCTCTAACGGATTACCTTTGTCATCAGATATACCACCCAGTTCAGAAAAGGAGGAAATATGCTCTTCATTTTAAGGAAATAATAATTGGAATAACACCCCAAATAAATCCTCCTCCTTTTGATAACATTTTAGGAGTGCCATTGCAAGGTACACAGAGCTGTAGCAATATAGATGTACATTCTTATCAATATCATTCAGTTAATCCGAGGGGGGGGGGGGGTTGGGGGAGGGGGGGGAGGGGCAGGATTACAATTCTTCAAGTTCAAATCAAAGACAAATTCTTATCTCACTACAAAATTGCTATCCTATATAACTTAAATATATTCTCTTTTCATGGGCACAATCTTGTCATTTAAACCATTTTATTCTAACAAAAGAGCAAGACCAAAAACCTTTTCTTGAGTCACGGGATTTGACAATATCCTTTGCCACACATGCACTAATGAGATTCCTGTCTATGTGCTGTTTAAATGGTGCATTTTTGTACCTCCATATTTGACAAATTTGTGACTGCTACAGACAGTCCTTATTTTTGTGGTGCTAGTTAATTGTAATATCAGTAGAAGAAGTCTTTTTTTTGCCCATTTTATTTGTGAGGTTGTGTTATAGTACTGTGAAAACAGGTTCATCTGAGATTTGTCTTTGCTATGAATTAAATCTTATTAGAGCAAAAGAGCGCAAATATTCCCATGTAAGGTTAGTTGAGACTTGTCACAGCAGACCGCTTGCAAAACATGATTTTTTTTGTGTGTGTACGGAATAAATGGCAAAAAGGATAAATGAGGTGACAAAGGACCTTATGTGTTTGTGTTTTAAAATACAAAATGTGAATCGCAGTACATTAGAAAACCCCTGCATATGTGAAAAAGCTTTGAAAGTTTTGAATCTTTCTTGATTTATAGACATTTATGTGAAAGGATGAGATTATATTGATTTGTAGTAAGGAAGATGCTGCATAGAGAAAGAAGTAAAAAGAGCTTTCTCTCAATGCCTTAAACCATTAATAAATACAGTAAGTACTGAGAATGTGCATGACGTGCCATGAAAAAAAATATTGGTTATTTTCACTGAATTTGTACCCATCAGGAAATTTCATCATTAACTTAAAATAGTGTTCAGCTCTGAATAGACTACATTGAAGTTGAGACTATTTCACTAATCACCTGAAACATATGTACTTAGGAGGAACATTAATAAACTTTAATAAACTTCAGTGCATTCTATCAAGTAAGTGCAGTTGTAGGTTGGTAAGTCTTTTGCCCACTTTAAGAATGAAAGTGTGTTACGGAGGTACATATAATTTGTGAATACAGTTTCACGTTTGATCCGTTCTTGCCATACAGCATTGGAAGGTACATGTAAGTGCTCAAATATATTCCCACTCTGAGTTATGATTATCTGTCAGAAGATATCGACATTGCCAACTTGAGATTATTTTGAGTTTTGGTAATGATGCATTGCATTTAGAAATTATAAGAGCCTTTCTTTGACTGCCTTGCTTGATAGTAAATAGTTGGTGGGAATCTTCATGTATTATCAGTGTAAGAAAAAGTGACTGCTTTCAGTGCTTTGCTGATTAGGAATTAATCAGGAATTTGCATTAATCTATGCAAGTATTACTGACGTAAAACAGTGAAAGTTAATTAGATTGGAGTAGATTTTACAATGTAGTTTTACCAAGTACTAATTAAAATAGGAAATGAATCATTGAAAATAGATGCATGTGGAATGAACATTAATGAATTAAGTGCATTTTATCAAGTAAATACAGCTTCAGTTGAAGAAGTCTCTTTTTGCCCACATTAAATATAAAATTGGGTTGCAGTGATGCAAATGCAGATTCGTGTTGTGCAATACGTCCTTGCCATTTACTAATAGACTATTAGAATATGAATGCTCAGATATTCCCACTAAAGCCTTCTAATTGTACCTCTGTGGCATGATTAAAATCTGACTTGCAAGCACGTTTGTAAAGCTTTGTGATTTGCAAATGAGAGAAGAGACTTTCTTTAAAGGTAATAAACAATAGTGATAGCAAAATGAAAGTTGGCATGAAACTGCTCAAATATAGTCTCATATTGTTCGGCTTGCATGAAAAGATGCATGAGTGAGATAATCTAGTATTCTATTCATGATTTCCGGTGATTTTCAGTAAAACAATTCAAATAATCGTATATCAACCGTTACCTTATACCCTCGCTACGGACCACCTACCCCGACGCTCTCGGCTCAACGGTGCATAGCAGTTCGCACACACTGTTTACACGTGTGGAATTTTCGACGCGGGCCCGCACTGAGAACTCGACGTATCTTCCGTTGATATTTTAGCCATTTCTAAACAAATATTTTTCAAAAAAACGTCAACTATGTTCGAAATTATTTCTACATCAGTTCATGTAGTAATTTTCATTCCACCTAACAAAGTAGTTAAATATCCAAAGCGCCACCTTTCCCACTACTGCTTATTACCTTTAACAGTATCAGTGCTTTTTCGTTGTTTTTGTTTTTTTGTGTGTGTTGTTGGTTTTTTTTTTTTTTTTTGGGGGGGGGGGGGATTGCATGGTATATGAGTATTTTCTGAAAATTGCAAGCTGGCCCAAGACCTTTAATTGTACATGTAAGCTCATTAAGGAAAAAGGTCTTTTCAGTTTAATAAGCTGTGCATGTAGACCTACATGTAACCTAAAGTCCCCAGTTTTCCGCGATATGGAAAACGGAAAATTTTCATGGAATTCGGGAAGAACACGGAATTCACAGAATTTCACGGAAAACATGTTTTTTTAAGCAAAAAAAAAATATAGAGAAAAACTTAAAAAAAAAAGCAAAATCCAAGAAAACCTAAACCGTGCATCAGCGGAAAATCTGGAGCAAACCTGTTCCAGCAGTGTTTAGCGTGTGTGTGTGTTCATGAAGCTTCACTTGTGTCTGCATGTATACTGCAGTGCGTACATGTTAGGGTGCTAAATTATGTTTGTTTGTTTGTTTTTCTAAAGATTTTTACTATTTACAATTGCTTTGTCATATTTTGTACATGTCACCGAAGAACACGGAATTTGAAGTTTTGAACACCGAAGAACACGGAATTTGCATTTTAGAAAACGGAAACTGGGGACTTTAATGTAACCCATTGTCTACCGGAGCAGGGTAGCCCCTGTATTGTAGCTACAATGTACGCATGGGGAATATGAGAATTTTAGGACCCTGTTTCATAAAACTTGTTATCACGAACAACTGCCACATTTCTATGACAAATTTGCTCTCAGCCAATCAGATACAAGGATTTCAGTAGCTTATAACAGTTATTGCAACTTGTTATTGACAAGTTTTATGAAACGGGGGCCCAGTAGTAATGGGTTAACCCTCACCATCCGACAGTGAATGATAACTGCAGCTTCCATCCTCCAATCTCATCATCTGACTCCAGGGCTGGAATTCACAAAAGAGGTTTATATTTAAACCATGGTTTATGTAAGTAAAATAAGCATAAATAAGTGTAGGTTCATGTAAGTGTATGTGAGCGTGTAAAAGCGCATTGCTACCTGCCCATTGGAGAAGAAGACGTGTGCATTTAACG